>OU026154.1:46560829-47080944 GCA_907269105.1 Volucella inanis
CACCAATAACAACAACGTCAAAAATAACAATGCGCAAGTGGAAAGTGGAAAAACTTACGCGCAAATAGCGGCGCGAGTAAATATGACTAACTGTACATCACCGGTTCCTGCCTCAAATGTGTTCTCAATAGTTCCCGAGAGACTAGAAGAACAAACTAAAATAAATAAGATAATAGTCGAACGGCTTCTTAAGTTCGAAGCCAATTTCTGCAACTAATTATGGCAAAAAAGCTCAATATACTTGTGTGGAATGCCAACGGGCTACAGAAAAGGCTTGATGAACTAAATATGTTCATGCAGGAAAAAGTGATTGACATATGTTTAATTTCTGAAACTCACCTGGCGACAGAATCGCGCGTGGAACTAAAAGGTTACTGCGACTACCACGCTCATCATCCATCGGGAAACGCAAGAGGCGGGTCATCCCTATTCACAAAAGACTGCATTGAACATACACTATAAGCAATAATTGAACTTGAAAAAATTCAAATGACCGTGGTGCGCGCTAAAAATAAAAAGTGCTCTTTTAATATATCTTCAATCTATTGCCAGTCGTGCTGCAAAATAGAAAAACACGAATTTATTGACTTATTCAACTCTCTTGTACCAATCTTCATTATTGGTGGCGACTTTAACGCGAAGCACACCTTTTGGGGCTCAAGATGTATTTCTCAAAAAGGCAAAACTCTTTACAGGGCTGGTATGGAATGTGGTTGCTATTTTCACTCAACAGGCAAGCCAACATACTGACCCTCGGATGTCGCCAAAACACCCGATCTAATAGACTTCTTTATCGGAAAAGGAGTAAACGCTAGTTACGTCAAAGTTGAAGAGGGCTTCGATCTTTCCTCCGATCACTCTCCAGTTATCCTCTCGCTGTGCGAATCCTTGGTTAAGAAACAAAGACCACCCAGATTAACTAATAGCAAAACTCACTGGGAAGATTTCCAAATAGACATTGTAGATAATACTGAGTTGAAAGTAGCACTTAGAACGCCGTTTCAACTTGAAAAAGAAGTTGGACGTTTTGTTGAAGTCATACAGCAAGCGGCCTGGAAGAACACTCCTCGCGAATCGAACAAAGTTCCCAAAGTCGGCATAGATACACACCCGAAATTAGAGAAATGATAAGAAAAAAACGAAGAGCGCGGAAAAAGTGGCATGAAACCCGGGCTCCACAAGATAAAACGTCCTTCAATAGGTTCTGCAACTTGTTGAAAAAATCGATCAAGGACTTCAATAATCAAGGTATTAATAGTATTAATAACTACCTTGAAAGACTCACAGCGACAAAGGATACCAACTACTCCATATGGAGAGCCGTTAAAAGTGTTTGAAAGCCCCAAATACACGTGGCGCCAATAAGAAGAAACCAGGATGACTGGGCGAAAGGAGATAAGGAAAAGCTAACGTTTTCGCAGACCATCTTGCAGAAACGTTTAAACCATTCGACGGGGAAGTGCTTCCAGAGAATGTCTATACGCTAGACGTGACGACAAACTTTCCAGTAGAAAAGGCTAAACTTTGGGAACATAGACAAGCAACTGCCAAGTTGCAACGTGCCCTTACACGGATAAACAATTGGACAAAGACTTGGCGAATCGCGCTTAATGAAAACAAGTCTGTCCACGTGAACTTCACTCTCAAAAAAATTGAGAGTCCACCGGTGTTTATCAACGCAGTACGAATTCCTTACGCGAACGAGGCCAAATATCTCGGTATGACACTCGACGCTAAACTAAAATGGAGAGCACACGTCAAGAAAATACGTGAAGAGCTTGAAATCAAATATAGAGATATTTACTGGCTTATTGGAAAGTATTCCAAGCTAAGCTTAGAGAACAAACTGCTGTTATACAAGCAAGTGCTAAAACAGATCTGGACATATGGTGTTCAACATATATGGGGTTAACTAAAAATAGTAACATTAATGTATAACAGACATTCCAAAACAAAGTTTTTCAAGGTATTGTTACCATGGTACATTAGAAACGAAGATATCCACAGAGACTTAGGAGTCGAAAACGTTCAGAACGTAATTAAATGCGAAAATATAATAATCGATTACAAGGTCATACGAATATTTCTGTTCAACAGATCCTCGACGAGACAAATTTATTTCGCCGTCTGAAAAGGACTAAGCCTCTTGATCTAGCACGGTGATTAGCAGCGCGTAATTTTTTTCTAAAGTACACAGGAATTTTCAATGGAAAATCGCCTGCAGGATATCTTATAAAAACAAAATAAAATGCGATAGAAGAACTGCTTGTTGAGTGTGAACTCAGTCGTGGTTTGCATAAGGGAGGTGTTTTTTAGTAAGAATCTCACACTACTATAGGCTCCGGGCCTATAGTGTCTATGAAGATTTCTCACCTTCCCACGAAAAAAAAGAAAAAAAAAATTAAAAACGGTCTGCAACAAGTGATCAGATAGGTTCACTTCACCATGCCAAAGCGTATGCAGACAACTTAATCGCGTACAGATCAGGTCCAAAGATTGAGGTTTTTAATATACTTTTGTAACGTGACTACGACAAAATTAAGCGATATTGCGACGGCTGGAAGTTGAAAATCAACTTTCAGAAGTCGGAAACTATTCCGTTTAGGACGCCTTTGTCTGGGGCCTCTAGGGATGCCAAAAAGAATTGGCGAAAGTTTTCGATCGTGGGACAGCACGGCCATCCATTTGCTTGTCGCAATGTAGTCAGATACCCTGGGATCTGGCTAGATCAATATCTGTAATCGTATTTTAACAAACATATAGATATTGCTCTCGACAGAGCCAGAGATGCTTTTGCCCTTACAAAGAGACTGTTTTATAACAGCCAACTCTATGCGGCCCATGCTTTTATGTCCCGTGTGGTTCAACAAGAGAACAAGTTTATTGAAAAAGATTCGGGTGTTTGAGAGGGCTTTTTTTAGGACTTGTCTGCGATTATACAGAATACTACAGAATATATACAATTCTATCCTAATGAGGTCTTGTACAATAGGGCGAACCTAATAAGAGTGGAACATTTCGTCATTAGGCTGATTCGAAGGCACATTGCAAGAGCAATGACCTCATCGCACAACCTGATCTCCGGGGCTTACTACCTCAATTATATGCATCATGAGAGTGTATGCTTTGACGGCTTTGTTCTTACAGGACAGATTGGCGGTACCGCTAATCTTCCATGTCGCTCGAACAGCTGCGGACAGGCGACTCAACTACGACAGAGATATCGCACATGGCAGTGCGGAGGGTCTCTGGTTCAGTGCCCGGCTTACCTAGTTTTAGATATTATGAGGTAGGTTTAAGAAAATATAATAAAAGTATAAAAAAAAATAAATAAAAAACAAAAGAAAAATTATAAAAGAACAAAGGAATGGGTGGCTTTTTCTAAAATAAGGAATAATCCACAAAAAATTTTTTTTTTAATTGTATGTATATTTAGGTAGGTTAAGTAGATTAAGATTTATTTTTAAATAGTTTAAAGGTTTAATTTTAAGTTTTATAACAGAATAAAGTCCATATACCAAATTTTTTACTTCAAATTTAGTTTCTTAGTTTTAGTTTTAATAAATGTTAACATAAAAATAAAAATAGACTGTTAAGATACGTCGAAAGACATACGTTAAGTATAAGGTTCAACTTAGAGTGCTCGATTGGGGTCAGTAAGTTAGAATAAGAGTTAAGTTAGAAGTTAGAAGTCAATTAACCTAATTTTTGTACGTTTTTTTGTCTAACATATAAGAATTAATAAAGTAACTTAAATAAAAATGCTTTTAAACTGAAACTGAAACAAAATCATTCATCCAGGACAACGTTGAGAAATTTCGAAATTCCAAAATGCCCACGGAAATTGGAGAATCAAAATCCCGACGGCATTTAAACTTTCAGTAACACGATCAACGTTATACACTTCCACCGAACATCAAAAGCACAAGTTTATTCATCTAAATCTATATTGCCCTCTTCAAAGTAAACCTTGATCTAATCCTCGAAACATTTTTTATATTCGCTTTTCGGTATGTCCACCAGCGCTTCCTGCAATTTTTTTATTACTTCCTCTCGGCTGCTGAAACGCGTTCCCCGTAGTGGTTTTTTAACTCCATTGAATAGAAAGAAGTCATAGGGAGACAAATCAGGTGAAGTCGATGGCTGTTGGATGGTATTTGTTGCACTTTTCCTCAAAAAATTGCGAATAATGATGGCACTGTGCGACGTAGCGTTATCATGGTGCAAAATCTACGAGTTTTCTACCCACAATTCTGGTCTCTTTCGGCGAACTACTTCACGCAAACGTCTAATAACGCCCAAATAATACTCTTTGCTTACTGTCTGGCCTTCTGGCAAAAATTCATGAATTGTGAGCATTGCCTTCTTTTTTTACTAAAACGACGTGGTTTTTTTTGGTCTCGGCACATTTTGTGAACGCCATTCACTTGCCTGATGTCTGGATTGCGTGTCGTACTCATAAACCCACGTCTCGTCTCCAGTACTGATCCTCTTGATAAATGTGGGATCGGATTCAGCATCGCAAATTATCTTTTTTGCGACGGCAATACGGTCTGTTTTTGCATGAAATTGAGGTCTTTTGGCACCAACGTTGCTACTATACGACGGAAACCCAAATCATTAAGCAAAGTGTCTTGGACTGATCCGTAGGCAATGTTCAATGGTCAAGTTATTGACCAACATTTCTTTTACTTCATCAATGTTTTCGTCGGTTTTCAATGTCAATGGTCTGCTACTGCCTTCATCATCTTCGAACCGCTCGTGCCACAGGTAAACGACCGTTTTCTTTAAAGAATCATTGCCGAAATACTTTTCCAGCATTTCTAACGTTCGCGCACCATTAAATCCGTTTTTTACGCAAAATTTAATACAACTTCGTTGTTGCAACTTAAATTCATTTCTAAAATTCTGAAAAATCGCCAACATACACAGAGCTAGATGTACTCTTGGCAACGTAACTTTTGCAAATGTCAAGCTATGACGCTCAGATTTAGAGAGGATGTCAGGAACAGATGTACCAACTTAAAAAAAAAAACAGAACTCAAATCGGAACAATGGGAGCGCCACATGATGGTTATTCCGTTTTGTTTTTATCAAGGTGGTAAATTACATATATAAAAAAAAACTTACAGCAGATGGAATTGTTGACATATTGCAAATTGCAACAACAAATCCACAGAGAATGGTTTCACGCACCACACACTCTGATAGGCAATTCGGCCATCATTAAAACGACAAACCGTTTGCGAAAATTTCGTCGCACATCATCGCACTTCACAACCATGAAATGTGTACACGGAAAACAGTTATCGTACAAAATAACATCACAAATTGTACCGGATTTCTTGGAAAAATAATTTTAATAATTCTTTTGCATTTTCCCATTACTTTTTTTTTTGGTGTTGTTGCATTTGCACTTAGGTATCACATTCGCAAAAACAAAGCCCATAATACGTATATATCGATACATACATACACACAAACGCACATACGGATAATCGATTGTGTACTTGCGCCGGTGTATACAATTCCAAATGAAATAAACGAAATGAATTTTGGGAGAACCAAAGAAAAATCGGACAAAACAGATATTTAAATAAAAAAACACTTACCTTTAATTATTTAACAACAAAAAACTAAAAACAAAAAAGGGATATTAAACAATGAAAAAAAAAAACAAAAACAAATGACGTTAATTGATCCAGTTTTGGTCAATGATCAAAACAAACTATTGCACTTTTGCAAAAAAAAGCAAAATGCACGCATTCCATCTCCCTTTGGTGCCGGTATTGTTATGTTGTCATCCTTGTCATCAACATGTAACGTTCCATATTACTTAATTACACGATTTTGTCTCATTTACATGTAGATAGTCAACACACTCACACTCTTATACATCCAACACTTATGTCAAAAGAAGTATAACAAGAATGTATTGTAGCCACTTTAAATTAAAAAATGGATGTAATTTCCGGAAGAATAAACTAGATATCTTTGCAGTAACTTCAAGAA
The DNA here is from genome assembly GCA_907269105.1 of Volucella inanis. Lineage (NCBI taxonomy): Eukaryota > Metazoa > Arthropoda > Insecta > Diptera > Syrphidae > Volucella > Volucella inanis. The sequence continues at coordinate 46,566,842 of OU026154.1, forward strand.
GAAAAGATTAACGCAAAGATTAACCCTACACACCCCAACAGTGGGTTTTGTAAATTCTTAATCTCCCTTAACAGAATCTCCTGGTTTCTTTGAAGACTATTATCGTGCTGAACTTTCACGATTAGATTAGAGATGTCAGATGCTAAGAAAGGATATTCTTTTTTAAAGTTAAATTTGATAAGCTGCTCCGAATGTTTTGAATTTGAAGCTACGATGAATCTTGTTGTTATGGCTTGCTTCCAAAAAAGGGTCATAGGATTCCAGTTTCTTTTAGTTTAGCATGGTTTATTATTGAACCACAGGCGATGTCTACTTTGACTTCATAATGTGCACTAAATATCCATGTATTAGTGTATTGCATCTTTAATAAATAAAATTGTGGCTGCACAGTTCGAGTGAGGCATGATGTTGGTAACCTCTGCTTATTTCACAACAGCTTATGAGTACACTTGATCCTGTTGTAACACATATATTGGATGCTGCATTTCACACCAATATGTGTCTGAGGACATTTGTTTACATGAAGAGAAGTAACGTTAGCTTAAAGGATAATAGTGATCATCCTGAATTGACTATTTATTGACTATTAGATAATCTGCTGATGGAACAATATAAGTGAACTTCTGATCATGCCAAGTGGGAACAGGAAGAAACTTGTTCATTTTGAATTCTTCGCTGCAGAGGGGAGGAAAGGTTAGCTCTATTATGATATTTCGCTCAGTTATTCTTGCTCTTGGTTGTAAAGTCTTGAACAATTAAAGCACTGACATATGATGTCGGTCCATGTATGCGAGATAATTTAGTTTTAAACTGCTGCATGGTCATAATTAAGGGATGTATTTGAACGTGTTGTGTTGACAATATTATGTTGAGTAAGGTTGAGAAATAATTATAAGATATTAAACTCAAATGCTATGAAATTTCTTCTTAGTCACTGTACTGTTCAAATATTAACGCCTTCTGTAATCATGCAATTACTTAGTATTGAAGCACATATCATGCCATACTTTGTACCTATAATTCTTTTTTTTACTTTGAAGCTGTACTTAGTCAGTCAATATATTTGTCATTCGTTGGATTAGCACGCGTTTCATTTTGCATATTAATTTTAAATATATTTCTGATAAAAGAATCAGAATTCGTACATTGACGACCGTGACACGACTCATTTGTCCAAATTAAAACTTTATTTTTATTTATTTATTTATTTATTTATTTATTTATTATTATTATTTTTTTGTTTTGCACAAAACAATTAATTCGTGCCATGACAGAAAGGGAAAATTTAGTTACCTTCAAAAGAAAGTTGTTAGCCATAATGGGGCAACTTACAAAAATGAAAAATTTATTCTGTGATTGAGCAAATGAAATGACCATACCCGAGTTGAACATGAGGCTAGGCCTCTTGGAAACGTATTTCCATAAATTCGACGATATTCAAACAAACATCGAGGGACTGGACATTCCTGAGTTGGATAAGGATAAAAGACCAAACTTTGAGGAATCATATTGCGACCTGAAAACTAAAATGTTAACTCTTATCAATAATAAAACTCCGAAGGCAGCACCACATACACCAGATGAGACCTCCACGTCATTTGTTATCCAGAAGTCTAAAACACCTCGGCTGCCAAAACTTGAGCTAACTAAATTCAGTGGTAAATATAGTGACTGGTTGGATTTTTGTGGAATATTTAAGACATTTGTGGACAAAGACGATGAGCTCACAGATATTGAGCTTAGTGGATTCAGCGTACAAAACGATACAATCGTTAGAGGTTACAGCTTCGAATTATAATATCGCAATACAGCTATTGTACTTAAAGAAAGATATGATAATACACGTCTTATTTTCCAGGCACATGTGAAGGATCTCTTTAATCTAAAGAAGTTGGAATCGAGCTCAGTACAAAGGCTTAGGGTTTTGAGTGACACCATAAATGTTCATTCCCGCGCTCTTCGAATTTTGGGATAAATAGAACAAATTTGTGATGTATTCATGATGCATCTCATATCCAACAAGCTGGACTTTCAATCACATATGAAGTGGGAGAAATAATTTATAGAAAGACGTTGTCAATCTTTGGAGAGAGTGGAGGAGGTTATTGGAACCAGCGTGGATACCCATAAACAGGCAAGATTTTTAAATAGTTGTAGTAGTGCAGTAGAAGGTTAAACCATAGCAAAGGAGCACTCGTTGCATCAAACTTAGCCAGGTCGTGCATGTTTTGTAACTCAAGTGACCACAATATTTATAATTGCTCCAAATTCAATGATTTATTGCCACAAAACCGATTTTCTGAGGCCAAACGATTAAGCCTGTGTTTAAACTGCCAAAAATGCTCTGGCCGTCATAATACACTGTTGCATCTCCCTTCAATCACTAGCGATATTCGAGGTGAATAAACCCCTTACAAAATTCGCACACAACGTCAAATCAAATCAAAGCAGCCCTTCCCTCTTTGTCAAAGAGACATGAGGAAGATTTATCAAACCAAGATACATTTGTTTTTCTTGCCACTGCAATAGTTTTTGTTAAATCCTCCACTGGAACATATTTGTCTTGCAGAGCCGGCGCACAATTACATTTTATAACAGAGCGCTTAGCACATCAATTGAATCTTAAACGCCATAATATGTCTTCTTGTGTAAGTGGAATCGGAAATTCCAAATCTTTAATCACGCAAAACACAAGTACCAGCATTCGCTCTCGACTAAACAACTACACAGTCAGCATAAACGCATGCATCTTGTCCTCATTTATTGACAACCAGCCAAATGCAACCATTAAAAACGTCGACTGGAGAATTCCCCTCAACCCGCAACTTGCAGATCCGCTTTTCTTTAAGTCGCAGCGCGTAGATTTACTCATTGGAGCTAAATTATTTTTTGATTTATTGTCAGTTGGAAAAATTTGCTTGGGAGAAAACTTACGGACATTTCAAAAAATTAATTTCGGCTGGATTGTCGTTGGGAACTTGCTCCAAGCCAACGGTAATAAAGTTTGTCTTCCATCCCCTTCTCAGAATGTTCACTTAAACGATGACAATAATTAAGCCAAATTGCTTCAAACCTTTTGGGAAATAGAATCGCATGATCATCACAGTAGCTTTTCGTTATCAGAGGATAACCTATGTGAGCAGCGTTACATTAAAACCCATCAGGTTAATGTTAACATCAGGCCAATACTCCGTCAATCTGCCCTTTAAATCGGAAGTTTCTGAATTGAGATCTTCATTTGATAGTGTATGCAAACAATTTTACAATCTTGATAAAAGACCTTCCCGCGATCCACAGATAAAGCTTTAATACTGGGTCTTGGTAACATGTCTCCTGCTCCTGATAATATTCTGCAACGTCCACACTTCTTTTTACCACACCATTGCGCCATAAAGGCCGATAGTACTTCAACCAAATTGCGAGTCGTATTTGACGGCTCAGTCAAAACTTCTACAGGACTTTCGCTGAACGATGCACTTCTAGTTGGACCTAAAATTCAAGCTAACCTCTTTATAACTATGTTAAGATTTTTAACTTATAGATATGCTATCACTGCAGATGTTTGTAAAATTTATAGATGCGTTTCAATAGATAGTTTCAATGTATTGTTTGGCGTAATGACGAGAGCGAGAAATTGAAAATATTCACACTTAGCAGCTCCCGCTGTCTTTCTCGCTATACGAACCATGCATCAACTTGCTTTGGATGAAAATAAGAATTTTCCTATTGGCTCTGAAATCGTTCGAAACCGTATTTATGTCGATGATATGTTGAGTGGCGGAGAAACATTAGACGAACTATATTAAATCAAGAGCTAAGTCTCTGAACTATTGAGTAAAGGTCACTTCAAAATAAGAAAATGGTGTTCAAATAATTCAAAGATCCTAAAAGATGTTCCAGCTGAGGATAGAGAGGCTTTTTTAAAAATAAATGATGGAACTGTTACAAAGACCTTGGGTCTTATTTGGGAGCTTACTCTGGATGAAGTTTGGGTCGCATACAAATATTCTAATGTGGAGAAAGGAATCATCAAGCGAAAGGTTCTATCTGATATTGCTAGAATATATGATCCTATCGGCTTTATCAGTCCCATAGTAATCAAGACTAAGATAGTCTTGCAGTTACTTTGGAAAGAGAAGTTACATTGGAATAAGTCTCTCCCTGTTAAGACACATACCATTTAGGCTACGTTTTGTAATGAACTGAAACTCATTAATGAAATCAAAATTCCAAGATACGTTACGTCCCTTTACGTTAAACACGAAATGCATGGATTTGCTGATGCCAGCATGGACGCTTATGGTGCGGGCATTTACATAAGGAGCATCGACGCTGCTGGTGGCATTATTGTTCGATAATTGTGCTCAAAGACAAGAGTAGCACCGATAAAAACTATCTCCATCCCACGCCTTGAATTGTGTGCGGCCCAGCTGCTGTCTGAAGTGATAGATATTATGATCACTAACAAAAAAGTAAAATACCACTGAGTACTCTGCTGGTCTGATTCGACAGTCGTTCTATTATGGATTAAATCCTCTCCATGCAAATTTAGTATATTCGTTGCGAATAGAATTGGCAAAATACAAACTTTAACTCAAGGTATGGATTGGAAGTATGTTCCAACTAGTGAAAATCCTGCCGACATACTATCTCGAGAGGCTTACTCCAGAGAAATTATAAATTCTTCGCGGTGGTTTAGTGGTCCAAAGTTTTTGAAAAACCCAGAGACAAAGTGGCCAAAACTTGAACTTGTGATTCGAGATCAGTTTTGGTCACAGGGTCTGAAGATTTTTCTGCGTCGTGTAAATTTGTTAACTCTTAACTTCGAAGGATTTTCCGATACATTCACCGCTTTGTTAATAACCTCAAGGATCGCGTTGTAGAGAGTCAATATGGGAACTAAAACTTTAATGTGTATGATTCAAAGAAATGAATTTGCTAAGGAGTATTATGAACTTAAATGAAAGGGACATATTAATAATTACAATTAATTACTCATCATCCTGTAACGTCATCACTCATTTCGCATTTTCATCTTTAAAACATGCATGCAGGCATACAGACTTTGCTTGCTATCATAAGGACAGAGTATTGGCCGCTTGGAAGACGTCAAACGGTGAGAGAAACTATCAACAAATGCGTACGGTGTTTTAGAATCAAACCAGAAACTACACATCAGTTGATGGACAACTTACCAATGGAAAGGGTTCAAACCTACTCGTCCATTCACAAACTCCACTCGTCCAAAATCCACTCTCGGATTTGCGGAAGGCCCCCAATCAAAACGTATGTGCTTTATTTATTTGTTTCGCAACCAAGGCCGTTCATCTGGAACTCGCGCAAGATCTATCAACAGCATCCTTTTTAGGAGCATTGAAAAGGTTCATTTCTAGGAGAGACAAGCCTGTAATAATATTCTCAGATAATGCAACCAATTTTGTTGGCGCACTTTCAGAATTAGATGAATTAAAAATATTATTTCAAAGCTCAAACCACAATCAAGCAGTCCATGAGATATGCCTCAACGACGGGATCAACTGTAGGCATATTCCTGCTCGTTCAATGCATTTCGGAGGATTATGGGAGCCATCAGTGAAGATAGCTAAGTATGCTCCTCTTAGTCGAGAGGAGTTGCATACTTTAGTCTGTCAAATTGAATCAATCATAAACTCTCAGCCCTTGTGTCCTATTTCCGAAGCAATTGCTGACTTTAATGTTTTAACGCCTTCTCATTTTTTAGTAGGTGGTCTCTTAACTGCGATACTGGATCCAGATGTAACAAATATTAACCTGTCCCGATTATCAAAATGGCAAAAGGTATCTCAAATGTATCAACACTTCTGAAAACGTTGGAGCCTAGAATACTTGCATCTGCTGCAGCAGCGAAACAAATGGCATCATCAGGAACACGAATTTCTAGTTGGTGCTCTGGTTACCATCAAAGACGAAAACTTACCCCTCCCTCCTAAAGTGGGCGTTAGGAAGAGTCGAGGGAGTCGTCCGAGGAGAAGATAATCTTGTGGTGTGCTGAGAAGAGCTGTTTCCAAAGTTTGTTTACTTCCCACTGAGACAGACAGGCATGCAGGCGAATCTTTTTTAAACTGGAGACTTTCAATGCGGGGAGGATGTTGAGAAATCATTATAAGATATAAAACTCAAATGCTATAAAATTTATTCTTAGTCACTGTACTGTTCAAATATTAACACCACTTCCGTAATCATGCAATTATCTTAGTATTGTTATGGTTATCCTAGTTGCAAAATATGCAACTGGACTTTGCTGCCATATGCTTGGTATTTTCTTGCGAGAAACTCCAAAAGTTCTTCTTGCATTGGCACCTTATTTGGCCTCTTTATACCTTGCTCAAAAATAATTCTGCTCTGCGGATCCAGTGCCTTTACGACTAGTCGAGCTATGATTGGTCCCAAAGTCTCAAATCCCATATTTTTAAGAACCGCAAGACCTTCTTTGTTTGCGTCTAGCACTGCATTTAAATGAATTGCTGTAGATTGGCTTTGTTGATGGCTTGTTTTGAACATCTTATCCAGACGCATTAAAACGATTTTTCTTTCGTTGTCGTAACGTTTCTTGAGAGTTTCCCAAGCGCTCTGGTAATTTTTACTGGATGTTATAAAGTGTTGGATGAGTTGAAGTGGTTCGCCTTCTAAATGTGTGTTTTGAATATGTGATACATATTCTCTGTGATACCAAGCGTGCCTTTGTTGTGTATTATTGCCACAAAACGGCTGCCATTCTAAATAGCTGCCTTTGAATATGGGAATTTTAAGTTGAGGAAATCGAACTTCTAGACTAGATGACGAATCCTTAGCCACTGTCATTCCCGACTTTTTTAAAGCCATTCGAAATGGGCAATTGTTTATCTCTTCTTCCACCCCTTCATACCTGTGTTCTGTTTGATATGAAATCTTTTAATCCTCAGTTATTGTATTGGAGAGGAATCCTTCATGCAACTCTTTCAAAACTTTCCATTGATCAACCTGTATTTTTTTTTTTGATACTCATGAACTTCTTTGGAGTAGTTCCTGAATGGTTGTTCAAAAGAATCTATATTCCTCATGATTGCCGCAATTCTTATCTCTAACTTTTCCTGGCGTAGTCGTTAAGATGCGTTTCCGAATGGCGAGGGCTACTGTTTATCTGCTAAGGCTAATTCCAACTCTAGTGAACAAATATTTTCTAATATACCTCTCAACTGTTCATAAATTGTTTTTACTAGTTGAAAAGTATCTCTCTATATGTAATGTAAGAAGAATTTTCTGTATTCATTCTTCTTTATGTCGTCGTGTTTTCCGGACTTTGCTGTCTTTTCCAAAATTGATTTGAGCCTGTTCTAGCTGTTTCCCTAAGAATCTTTGCCTGGTTACAGGAACGTTGACATCCATTTTTTCCATTAAAGGTCTTTAACTTGCACTGAAGTTTGATTAGTTCACTACCAGTGTTTTTAGCCCTGGAAATGCTAATCTTGAACTTACCAGTGTTTGTAACGCTGGTAACTGGAAACGCTTTAAAGTGGGTATACTAGTAATGTTAATTTATATTCTATTAATTAGTATTAAAGCCCTGATAATGCTTTTTGTTGGCTAAGAAGGAATAAAATGTTATGATAAATAAAGTGAATTTTATGAGATGTGAGCCTTACCTCTGGTAGGGGATCTTAACAGAAACAATCAGCTTGTAATATGGTTTATCAACGAATCGTCTGTTAATTTATTTCTACACTATTTATATACAAATTTTACAAAAATGAAAAGCATAAACTGGACACCTTCACTCTCTGGTCACACAAGATAACAGCCCTCAGACGGTTATATAACACCTTCAATATCCAGTGTATATTGCTGATTGCATGGAAATTATGTTGTTCACAACAAACTGATTACATATTTGCTTTAAAGCAGTCTTAAGCTTTTTTGGCGTCGTTTCTTGTTGGAGATTTGAAAGCAACCGCATTTCATCTTCGACATAAGGCAGCATGACGTTTCCAAATATTTCTACATGATGAAATACTTTCTATATTATGATCTCTTTAATACAAAATAATGATTCCACACCACAGAGCCTCATATCATTATACTTCCTTCACTGTGCTTAAGGGTTGTTTTTGTTATACCTGGTTACTACGAGGTAGTCATAGTGCCTTCAATCGGAACTAATCAAATTGACTTTTGTCGCCCCTATCTTGAAATTATTTTTGCTGGTCTTTTGCAAATACTTTTCTTCTTTTTTGATTTTTTCTGACAGAAATGGGGTGTTAATAATCTGTTTCTGTTTTTAATCTGTTTTGTCGTTATAGTTCGATTTTGTGCTTTCTTAATTTCTGAAGAAGTAAGGAAAGGGTCATTTTTAGCTATTGGTATTATTTGTCGGTCGGTGGTAGTTCCTGTCGATTTTTTTTCCGTAGTGCATCCGTTATCATATTCTTTGAGCAGCACAATATTTCCGCAATGAATTTAAATATTTTTCTTTTAGAGGGGATATTCTGGATAACACGTCTGCCTTTATCGGCACAGTGCCTGCCACGACCCATTATTTAAAAAAAAAAAAAAAGCTTAACAACTTACTGTAAAAATTCACTTGTTCTATAGAAGTTATTCCTGATGAAATACGCGCAAAACTAATACACTTATTTTTTTTACCGTAGATCAGTACAACGTGCGATCTTAATTCGTTTTATGAGAACTCACTGATGAGAACTTTTAAAAACCAATAACTTAGAGTTTGTTTTTTGACACGCAGCTGCATAAAAAGCGCAGTCACCTCTTCAGATCGCTTAAGGCCGCTTTGCTGTAAATGAAATTTTAAGCTGACGATTTACTCACACCTATTATTTTTTCCACAACTATACTCGTATATTTGTTTATTGTTGTTTCAGTGTGAGTTCATATACGTCAGCATTTCTAACGTAGTATAACTGCACATCTTTCCTCCTGCGTTTTGAGCGCATTCACTCCGCAGATATATTTTAGTAAGATCGTCCTTTGGTTTGTGTTTCAAAAACATCATGCCAGTCCAAAACCAAAAAGCAATTTTCACCTAGAATCTTAGAATTTGCTTTTTGGACAAAAAAAAAGGTTTTTTATTTTTATTAAATGATGTAAAATATTTGTGTAGGTACAAATCTCAGAACTTATTCCTTTCGATACAATCACTTTATTCAATACATTTACAATCCACAATTTAATTGCTTATCTCAACCACTTTTATTTTTCTTTACCTTTTACTTAAACCACTAAAAAATTAATTTCTAGTCGAAAGGTGTATTATATCATTCTAAAGCCGGATCTATGTACTTTTCTGTATGTAAGTTATATGACAACTAGCATACCATTAGACGACGTTTAAAATCTTAACCATGGCTGAGATCTATGTTCTGAGTTAAAATTATGAAATATTACTTACACCGTTATTTTTAGACTTGAATTTGTTTCCTAATTTACTTCACCTATTTTTTGAAATTGTTTTCTTTCTTATGAATTATTTTCTTTAAATTGCTGGCATAACTTATAAAACTAGGGGATTCTACGAACAACTTTCATTACTGCACACAAATGTTGATGCACTTTCTGAGGTCTACGAACGTTTACATACTAAATTTAAAAAATATACAGTATCTATTTTTATTTATTCGATGTAAGTCTCTGCTTGGGCGCTAATTAAACCTATTTAAGTTATATTTATTAAAAAGAGTAACTTTAACCTTTCGTGCTAAGAACCAACTAAACAAATTGCTGTAATCAAAGCCATGGGACCGTAATTACAATTAGTTTATAAATGTTTCATGCATTTACGAGATGTGTTAGTTTTATCTTATTTTTTTTTTTTTTTAAGAATCTAGCCCTCTAATGTGTATAAATACATTTATAATGCTTTAGCCTGTTTTAAAATTTTTGGAAAATGGGATAGAAAGAGAAAGAGAGAGATTTGGATTCAGTAGGTATTTCGCTACATGGGTGATGGGTGACATCCAACATTTAATGGGTAGTTTAATTTGTTACTGGAAGTTGGCTTTTTGTTGTTTTCTAGTCAACTGCCCATCTTATCACCTTTTCACACCGAATCGTAAACGTGGTTTTTGGCTTAAAGTTTTCGAAAACTCCAAATGTTTTCACACCAAACACGTACAGGTTTTTGTTTGACATTTCAATTATTTCAACATCAGTTGTTAAATTTTTTACGTTTTTGATAAAAAACTAATTTGCGCGCATATAACTTTAAATAATACGACTAAAATAATAATTTCTAACATTTTAAATGTTATTCCCATTCACAGAAATAAAGTTGAGCAAGATATGAAGATTTTGCTAGACTTCTTATCTCAGTCTTCAATTTTAAAAAGTAAATGGAACCATCTCAATTTTGAAATCTAAATTCAGATTCAGATTTTTAAAAAAATTTCAACTGTCAGCATCTTCCAGCCGTTTTTTAAGGTTTGTGAATTCGCTAAAATTTATTGAACTCGCTCCAAAAGGTTCCTTTGGTTAGTTAGACACAGTAGTTTTGGATAGGTTTTATCAAAAACTTGTGTTTACAAAAAATTGTGGTTTATTAAAAATGTATGGGAAATCCTGTGTTTTTGATGTGGTTTTTGTTTTTTTTTTTTCTGAAAACCCGGTTTTTGGTTCGGTGTGAAAAAGCTATTACTTGATTTTAGTTAACTAAACAAATTAATGTCTTTCGGGTGCGATTGAGATTCGAATACCTAACCTTCGGTTTTGGAAGCTAGTTCGTTACCACTTGAGCAACGGCCACTCGTTTTTCTTTGATTTGCGCTGCGATTGATCTGGAAACAGCTTGCTGTCTTATAACCCGAATTGGGCCAGCAAAATGGGGCAACCATTAAGTTTATATTATAGTGGTGATTTCTGGTCATTGTATGAGACTTATATGGCATGCTCCACTCGACGCATAATAGTGGCCTACGCCGTCAGAGGGCTCACGCAAATTTTACCGCCATTCAGGAATTTCGATGGAATGGGCCGAGCATAAACTGTAATATATGTATACTTTGATTATTGGTATAGGAATAAAAAAAAAATGCTTATTCGGATGTGGATATTCGCATATGCGGCAAACTTATGCAAGAGGTCTTGAGCTTCCTACATGTAAGCAAACGCTTATGACAAAACGCATTAAGGCTAAATTCGATGGAATAAGCCTAATATGCGCCTATACTCTTACGGAAGACAAGGACGGCGCCACTAAAAAATGTTTCTACGAGCTCTTCGCTAGACTTATGAGCAAAGTCCGAGGTATGACGTATGACGATTTAAACGTCAGAGTAGGAAAAGAGGAAATCTTTGGTAGGACAGCTGAGAAGCATAGCCTTTCCGATAACATGTCTGTCAACAGACTTAGGCATATTGATTGCGGCGGGACAAAATATCTCTTTAGTAATCAGACGGTGTCCTCATCTCAATATACATAAGGGAACATGTCCGGATCAAGAAACGCTAAATTAAATTGGTCACGTTGCGACCAACCTTCTGGGCAGCCAACATTAACTCTTGCAATCGCAAGAGACCACCAGAATCTTTGCCGAACGCATATCTCTAAATTGCAAGTACATGCAGCGAAACAAGAAGCGTACAAAGCTGCTCTGCACCGAAGAACTATAGCTGCTCGTAAGCTCTATGAGCAAAAGTAACGGTAAGAACATCGGTGTATCCAAAAGAAGAAAACGGAGCACCGAACGAAACCGATATTGAATGCCAATGAAACCGATAATTGGCAGAACTTAGCGGGTTGACACTGGTGCGTTGGCAAGCTGCAGATGGGTTTAGCGGTAAGTGAGGGCAAAAACAAGTATATGTTATCAACAAGAGGGGGCATCAATGAATTGAACATAACGTCATAGTCGATAGCTATAATTTCGAGGTTTTTTCCTTGACACTGCTATTAATTCTGCCAACAACACTTTAGCAGAATAAAACGTAGAATTACTCATGAAAATTGTTGTTGCTTTGAGCTAAGAAGGCAATTGAGTATTAATGCCCTATTTAGGACAACTAATGAGACTCTATAAAAACTCTTGATTATCCCAGTCCTATTTCATGGCGCTGAAGTATGGACTCTATCGAAAGCAGACGAACTATACTAGCTGTACTGCGACATCGAACTACTCAGAGTATTTCGTTTTGATTTACCGTCATTTTAAAAAGAAAAACCTGTAGAAAAAAGTAAAAGTTAAACTATTTATTTCTAAATAAAAAATAAGATGAAATCGATTTAAGTGTACATTTAATAAGACAAAATAGCAGAGGAGCTCTTGTTTTATTTGTATTTTATGGGTTCCACTAATTTTAAAGCACATTACTTCATTGATTCGTAAATATGAATGCTTTTTCTTATGAATGTGAATGTAATTGTATGTGACTAGAATGGTAGCAATCATTTACGCCCGCACTTGCTGTAAAGCGATGAAAATCGACTGTTGTTCGACCAAACAAACAACTTTCGATTTCTTTTATAAAAATTTTTATTATCAAGGTACTAGTCTATTGTAACTTTAAAATAGTAAAAGTATTTATATGTATGAACATGTATGTGTAGTTGCTTCAAAACAAATAACAAAAGATTAAATTTGTTCGTGCTATAATTCTTCACATAATTATATATATATAAATGAAACCTTAAAGAAACCTTGTGTTCATACGTAACATATGTATGTATAGTATGCTTGTTGATTTACTTTAATGCGCGAAAGTAACTATATACAGGGTAGTCCGAGATACAGATATTTTGGGATCTAAATATTGGTTCATGTTATGAAAAAGGCCGTTTAGGAGGGGAGGGTGTCTATCTTCAACACTCACTGAGTAACAGGATGTTAACAATAGTTCCTTCAGAGAGGTAGGTACCAGCAATTATTTAGTTATAACTTCTATTGTATTAAACCTAGAGCAGCAAACTGTGGTCGTTCGATAGCCTATTGATTGATTTTTAATTCATATCTAAGTACTGTTACCATGCATGCCTTCATTTGGTAGATTTTGGTTTTCAAACACTAAATTTTTAAATTTTTATTAATAAATTTTTTGAAAAATCGTATTTATCTTGAAAAGGTTTGCTAATATTGTTCTGCTTACAAATTTACACTACAAAGTTTTTACCTATGGCAGTTTTCCTCCTGTAAAGTTAAATGCATTAATCCCCAATATGACTATTTTTAATTCTAACTAAAATATAACCCTAAAATAATAATAAATTATTATATATAAGTAAATAATTTTATTGCTAATCGCAATTTCATAATCATTTCGTAATCATAACATGAATGAATAAATAAGATCCCAAAATATCTGTATGTCAAACCGGCCTTTCTGTATACCATATAACTATAAGTAAATTATTCAATTCAATTTAGATTAATTCTGCATTCACCGAATGATAAATCGAGACGAAATGACAACCAAGAACAAAACATTCTTCTTTTTATACGATATTAAGGAAACATTAGTGTTTAATTTTAATACGTCACGAGCTCATAGAAATATTTGTATTTAAATGTATAGCATACTGAATACTATCGATTTAATATTATTTAAATATTTATTTTACAAAACAACTAAAAGTTTGAAATATAAATCTGATTCTAACCTTCACCAAGTCATAATGACAAGATTACGCATACCCTTTGGTTGTTTTGTTTCTAACTGTTTATTTTCAAAATACCTTTTTGGTATTATCACTACAAAGGAACTAAATAAATTAAAAAAAAAATTATCATCGGTTTCCTATTTGCGTTTTGATGAACTTTCTATAAAGAGGTGACAAGTTATTGGCCTAAGGCATTACTATCATGAATATTGTGAGTTATGTTGCTGTACATACAAATGAATGTACTCGTACGTATATAAGTTTGAACTTGATATCTTATTTGTTTTTTTATACGACTCGTAATAACTTGAAATCAGTATTTAAATAAACTGAATTAACTAGAGTATTGCATTTTATCCCGAATTTAAGAAATTGCATGGAAAACTGCATAGATAAATCTTATTATAAAATGGAGTGTTTTTTTGTTGTGTTGAACTTAATACCTTTGGTGATTATGTCGCTAAACTCTCACAGCTCCAATTTTGGAGCTGGTATGCTCTAGTATTTGTTATCCTGACAAGAATAAGTATATATGTTGGGCGCGTACAACATTGTTTCAAATAGTTTTTTTTGCTTTGAAAATTAAAAAAAATATCTCAATCTTCAATCGAAGATTTTTTGAAAATTGCGAGTTCTTGGTAAGGGTCGAGGAGGAGGGGGGACTGGAAAGGGTGAAAATAAAAGAATAAAACGGGTTTTACCTTAAGGGGTAATATACAGTTAGAGTTTGCAAAAAATCGATTTGTATTATTCCATCAGAATAATTATTATTATTATTATTGAATCAGAACGCTTGAAAAGATGAGGCCGGATCACACCGCGTGACGAAGGAGCAGAGGGTTTATTGTATGACCCTGGAATACACCACTCGATGTAAGTTGAACAATTTTTTTTACTTTATTTAAAGTGCATTTTTCTCAAAACCATGTTCTTATAGTCGGTCAGCAAGATTTCTCGCAAGCTGCTGAACTGATTAGTTTCAAATTTTAACACAAGCTTCTTAAGTATTTTTTCTTAAGGTTTCTTCTTACTGATAAATATATATTCTTTTATAATTAATTTAATCCCAAAATTTTGGCCAAAAAATTGGAAAATCCTCCCAAAAAATTTAATCTTGCTTATTTCTTCGATTAATAACTAGATTAACCTTACATTACTTTAACGATATCCGTTTGGATTTTTCATTTTAGATGGTTCAGTCCAGAGATATCGTGGTCATTGCAAGACGCATTTTTTGAGAGGAGCTCCTGGAGATTAGCTTTAGCAGCTTTCAGAATTATTATTTTTGCAATTAAAAAATGTTGAAATACAGTTAAAGGCTACCAGAATAGATATGTGTAAAAATTTTACATTAATAAATTTAAAATTTTTCCCAGGATTTATTTTTTTTTAAATCCCTTTTTTTTAGCCTGACTGTAAATAACCAATTTAACACTTTTTTATTCCTTAAAACAATAGTCATTTCTAGTGGAGACATGACTAATATTTTACGTAAATAAGCGTATATTCTTAAAACGCAACAAATCCTTGAAAATATGAATACATAAATACCGTCGGAGATGTTAGGGTTGATAGGGTGAGAACAAATAAGTAGAACACGTTTTAGACTTAAACATGATTATCAATTTCTCTTAAAAACATGGCTGACATTTTATTCAAAAAGCAAGGGTTAAATCTTAAAATAGTTAATTCTTTGAGAATGTAAATAACATACCAAAATCTTAAGATCTTAAGCTGTGGGGGTTCAGCGACGTTAAGTATCAAATTACGAAATATAACGTTAAGTATGTGTTTATGTTTGTCTAATATTTGATAGTTTTATAATTTTTTAATTATTTATTTAATTAATATAATAATATTATTATTTAATAAAATTAAATCAATAATAATAATATATTAATAATTTTAATATTCAAAGTAAAAACGTAATGTGAAATTATGTTTTCCGGGCTTAACATATGTATACAGAGTGTTTCGGAAAATGTGTTGAGGACTTTAACATGTTTTGAGAAGCAAATCGTATAACTGGGGCGGCGGTCAGAAATGCATACCATCCGACATACGGCAAAGCCTTATGTTTTCCTGTTTGAATCCTATAAAAAATAACATTTTTAAAATGTATGCATGTATGATAACAAATGGTATTTCGTATGTACTTAAGTATAAGTACTTTAATTGTGATTTTGAATTTGTCATACCACATATCTGATTAGTCATCACAATTTGCAACTTTGAAACGTATATCTAATATTTACAAACAAAAACCATATGCGAACGCCTACTGCTAAAGCAGAATGTGAATCTCTCGACGATTTCCGTGTTGGTTCCTCACTAAATCTGGAAAATATTCCAATCTCGCTCGTTGACTGTTACTGTTGAAGAAATCATTGACATAATGGTGTTACACACCCGAGGGGCCATAACATTAACCTTTAAAATATATATATATATATTGGGTTCATATTGTCCTATAATAATCTTATTTTATAGGAACAAAATTTCAAAGTAGCTGTTAATAAGTGCATGTAGATACGCATATGGAACATTTTTTTCAAAGTAACATAAGTCACCTTACTTGTAAATAGATAACAGCTTACGCCTTTTCCAGATAAGCATGTTTGTTACACCCTTAATTAGCAAAACTCCCCGGCAGTAAAATATCAATAGTTCTTAATATATTAATTGTAAATTTTTTTTTGTTAATGCAGAGATACTATCAAAATATAATTAATTTTATCATTAACTTGATTTTTTAAAAATGACGCATTCCACTTTCAAAATAAGCGATGCATAAATATGTAAAGAAAGAAGAGAAGAAGGTATGTAAAGATATAGGGAGATGTGCAAGAAAAGGACCTGACTCCTTCTCCTGAAGTTGACAAGGGGGTATGCATTTTATTCGCATTTCAAGCTATATAGCTCCTTTCTTCCCTTTGGCTGTTTTGTCGTGATTCTACGGTGTAGAGTTGATCCTAAGGAATTATACTCTAGATGGTACTCGCAATAGCCCCAATCTATTCGTGGTCTTCTCGACTGCGGCCGGTGCACAGATTCTAGTCATAGTCTGAACGCCTCTGAGTGCAATCACAGTGCCGAACAACTGTGGGAGCTTGTTAAAACAGAAAATGTTTACATTCAAGCACAGAGCTACGATATAAAAAACGGAACTCTTAGAGTGCTCTCCACGCCGCAAACTCTTGAATGGTTGACCAAGCCTATGCCAAAAATCCCACCCTTTGATACTAGGCTTTCGAGGTTTTAAGGACACTGAAATTTAAGTGCGCCATCTACTAGATTCTGTACAACTCACGAAAATGGAGGATGTGCTGATGCGTCTTCATGCCCAAAACCCTGGAATTGACACTGAAAAGTGGAAAATGTACTCTCACAAGGGGAGAAAAAATCGGGAAAACAAGGACGGCTCTTCTCTGGTTGTGAGCTTAGATAAAGCTTCTGTCGAGACCATGATATCTAGATATGACCCACGTCCCTACCATCACCTTAGAAGGGTTAATTTCCGCTTTGTTTAGAAATGAGTGGAGATAAGAGACAACTTCCGCAATATTGATCTATATTATTTAATATGCTCAAAGTAACTTTCAACATTCTAAGTTACCTGCATCTCTATGTAGGAGACATTTCGCGTTGAATACAAAATCTCACATAATGTCCATACATGAACCATGGGTGTATGAGTAGGTGGTTTCAGATGTTTAAGGGGTTTCACACAACTGTATGACGAACGACAGAAAACACCAAGAAAAAAGAACTAAACTCTCTCCCACCATCTAAACTTGTGAAATTTTGCAAGCAAAATTTAGTTCTTGCAGACAAAAGCTATGAAACGAACAGAGAATTGCATAAATTGGTAGTTTTCCCTGTGATCCGGTATTACCACCACCACCGAAGGCGGTAGCCGAACTCTTTGAAGATGAAATCATATCATATGTTGCTATACTAATGTTCAGAATATTCTTTGGGGCAATAGTAAAAACATCGTGAGTGGCAACCAATTCCAGGATTTTATACAATCGACGTTTTTATACACCAACTGGACACGATTTAAGGAGGAGCTCGGCAAGTCCAAAGTGCTCTACATAAGTTCACGGCAAAACAAAAGCTAGAAGACTATGGTCAGAACAGTATTCTCACCAAGTGTTTTGAGCTTCTTGACAAGCTAAAAGTAATTCTGCAGATAGCCTATTCCTTGGTGGAAAGCTGATCTGCAGCGACTTCGTAAAGAAACCTGAAAACTTTTCAACCGGTCATTCAAGACTAATTTGCAGCATCGATCTTTACAGATTGAAGCATATAGAATATAAGAAACTTATTCGAAAAGTGCTTCTTATAAAGACTTTTGCTAAAAGATGGAAACTGTAAGTTGGTCTTAGTTCTCAAAAGTGGAAAATTAGTCAGGCTGGAATCACTCGGAAAATCTGATGGCGCCCACACTGAGTCGAAAGCAGATATTCTCCGTCTCCTGCTTGAGAAGCTGCTGGTGAACTGGTGTATGTATTTCATCGGTTGTGGTGACGGATGAGGCCATAAACATGCTATTGCTTCCTTTGATGGCTTCAAGTTGCCTGCAACCGATGACATATATGAAGTTATACTACAAAAAGATATATACCAACTGCCGGTAACTATTAATTTCAAACCGCCACTGTATTCAGTCGCCTTTTTATTTTACTTCTTTATTGTAAATTGTGATAATTGTGATTTCGCTTATTTGTGTTATTATTTATTATTTTTTGTGTTGCTTTTTATTTCTCTGGCCTTCGTTATGTCTTCTTGGATAAACCAACTGCTTCATTAACGACAATAATACTGATTTTGTTGCCTCACGCGCCAGACTGATAACGGACAAACTATTAACTCTATTAACTTAATCCTTTTATTTAAACTTAATTTATTTCTTTATTACAATTTGTTTTCTTCATCATGATTGATCGTCAACTACTTCATTTTATTCGTTGTGACTTGAACGCCTTCCTCTATTTCTTTCCTTTTTTCTTCTTGCGCGCACTCCAGCCAAGAGTAGAATGAATTATTAAATTTCGCCACCTACAATTACGTGGCCGCTACACTGTCAATCTCTGAGCAAAATGTAAGATGTGCGGAAGACTTTTGCCATAGTGTCGAAAAACAAATTGCGCGCTTAATTGAATTGGAAAGTGCACGATCTAGAAGTGAAGAAATAAACAATCCTTACTGATTTGTAAAAGCTCATTGAAACAGTAAGTAAGTATGTCATAAAATAAATGGTTTTCCAACCCATCCTCCGATGCACAATAGTTACAATACTTCAATTTTGGCTGAATTGTTACAAACCAGTGCCGACAACCCAACTTCCAAATCCTCGCACCAGCTTTTCGATCCAAAAAGGTGATATAACTGCCCCAAAGAAACTTGTGGACAAGAGGAAAAGAGGTATGACATCACCATCACACAATGCACAATATTCCCAACATCTCACCACAGAAACAAACGTAATTTCAAGAATAACTTATCGGCTGGATATGAATGGTTATTTGTTAACCCATCCAACACCAACCCCAACCTCGAAAACGTCTCCAAATAGACGGATCAACCAACCAATAAAAGCATGGAAACAAAAAGAAGCAGAGTCTCCTCTAACGCTAATTATAAGTCGACCAGATCCATTCCCCATCCACATTCTAAACCTGACCCCAACTGGATCCTAAAAACCAAATTATTTTCCAATTTTTCACCTCCTGCTTATATCCCTAAGGAACCCCCTTCACATCTCCCCACAGAAGCACCAATCATCTACCATCCAAGTCGCAACATAAACGCGTTTCATTTAATATAAACCCTGTCCCTGATACTGTCATTGCTCAACTTCTCACACTCCCGCCTACGGGTACTAACAAGTACTTTCCCTATTTCGATCTTACAATAGGAGCTTAAGTCCCGCTTTTAGTTCCCACCTTCTTCCTCGGTTACACGGGACTCTGCCTCTTTTTTTGATCCTCTTTCGCCACCTTACGTTAAATTGACCCAAAAGAATATAGACACCAAGGAATGCCGTTTTGCACTCTCTTGGCTAAGAAAAAAAAGATATACGAAAATATAGTCTTTTTCTCGCATATCTTTACGATAAATCTGACTCTCTTTGCTTTGAGGAAAAACCAAAACAAGTGTATGGTCTCCATCCAACAGGGAGGCCTTCCTACTGATATAACTAGTCTCAGGAACCTTTACAACAGGTACCACGAAATTTTTAACACACCTCCTCAAAATGTTGCGGATGACTTCGCTGCTTCCGCAGCTATGTACACTCTAAAAGAGTTTCTCATTTTTAGCGTAGTTGCGCTGACCATGATATATTCTTTCGTTCCTGCCTGCATCCTGCCTACATCCTCCCTGTACTCCCCTACTCCTCCACGTAACAAACTACCTCTTACATTTTACTACCAAAACGTAAGAGGCTTGCGCACTAAAACTCGTGCTGTATTGTGTAAATCTCATGGCCTCTACATAAAGAGCCAGGAGCTATTCCCATCCTCTTTAATGTTTTTCGAAATGATCATCACTCTCTCCCTCTCCCTCTCTAGCCCTCCCTAAAGTTGATTCTTCATGCATAAGTGTCCTATCGCCCATTCACAATAACCTCAACTCTTCTCTCATCGCTATCTCTTCTTCTGACAAATTTGACTTTGTTTCAATAAACAGACTCAAACTTATGCCAAGTACTTGTAAGCAACGTCCCTAACTCAATCGGTACGCAACTAGATCTTATTTTCACTACCGATTCCGTTAACTCCACAGTAACATTTTGTCCCTTAGCTCTATCAACTATCGACAACTTTCGCCCCCCTCTTCGTCTATAACTTTTCCATAACTCCCCACCGCAGTCCTCTTCTTTCTCTACTATCTCTTCTTTCAAATTTCATAAAAATAATTTTCGCCAAATCAATATCTTTTTTAGCAAATCTTCTTTTGAATTTACCAACCTATCTTTATCTGATGCTGACTCCATTTTTTAAAGTGAAATATTGAATTCCATTTCTTTTTACGTCCCATTATCTCAGCATAAAATACCATCTACTTACCCTCCCTGGTATAATTATGGGCAGCTTTTCGTCGCACCAAGTCTTCATCTGACTACTCTAACTATCCTGGAACCTACCTCCAATTCACCCAGCTCTATAACTGACTCTATCATCACTTTCTCGACACAGCCAGACCAACCTTATCAACGACCCTAAGCATTTTGTCAATACATCAACTACAAAAGAAAATTGGACAGTTATCCCCCTCTCTCTCGTTTGATAATATATCATCGACCGACCCACATTCTACCGCCAACCACTTTTTTAAAGAATCATTTGCAGACAACTTCTTAGTACCTGACCCTATATATTTCAAGGGGAGGTAATTTCTGTATTGGACCCTCTCAATCTTTTGATCCTACTCTTATCAAAGAAAAGTTACAGAATCTCAATGAAAAATTTTTGCCCGGGCCAGACGGGCTCGTAGCAATATTTCTCGAAAAGTGTGCTTCCAATATTTCGTACCCACTCTTCTCCCTATTTCATCTGTCCTTCCCAACATTGGAATTCCCTCAAGTTTGGAAGACCTCTTTCATAACCCCGGTCCATACAAAGGGTTCAAAGAATGAAATAACTAACTATCGTCCCATTGCAAAGCTTTCTCACGTACCTTAAATATTTGAAAATATTTTATGTGAAGTTCTAAGCTTTCAATGCAAGTCACTTACTATACACCCTGTCAGTAGTAATTTCTGAAAGGTAGACCAATAACTACAAACTTAGTTAAATTCGTTATCTTTGCGCTTTCAGCCCTAGAAAATGGCAACGAAATCGATGTTATTGATACAGATTTTGCTAGGACCCTTGATAAAATATCTCATCAATTGATCCTTTTCTAATTGTCTTCTCTCGGTTTTGACTTCATATTGTTAAAATAGAAATCTTCTTAACTAGAGGTCCGTTATTATAGCGCTCGTTTTACGTTAGCCTCCTCAACGTTTATAGTCACTTCTGGTATCCCACAAGGCAGCCATCTAAGTCGCCTCTTCTCCATTTTAACTATAAAAGATCTTGAGAGGATTATTCCACACTGCACCCTATCCATTTACGCCGACGACACTAAGTTCTCCATTTCTTTACCCCAAGACTCTATTTTCCTTCAAGAAGACCTCGATAAGTTTTCTATTTGGTATCTAAAAAATTATTTTGAAATTGTCTCCAAATATTAATCTATGACTTACGTAAGTTTAATCAATCTCTCCCTCGAATTTATTTTTTGCATGACCAACCTGTACCCCAGGTGCAATCCCTTCGCGATCTTGGAATATTATACAATAGAGAATTAAATTTCCGTGTTGGGCGCGGTAAGTACGTAGGTGGGTAATCACATCTGAACTCAGTACTTCGTGTGCTGTTTGGAAAACGCGCGTTAAATCCCGGACCCTACAAATTAATTTGTATCGTTCCCTTCATAATAATAATAATAATAATAATTTCCTTTCGCATATTGATGAGATAGTCCTTAAGGCCAACTTATCGCTTGGATTTATCAAACGATAGTCTAAAGAATTTTGGAACCCTTATGTGACTAGGTCACTTTACATTACCTTTGTCCGATCTCTTCTCGAATATGCCAGCCAAGTGTGGTCCACCTTTCAGCGAGTTCATATATCCCGAATCGAAAACATTCCATGTCGTTTTCTTCGATTGGCCTTTCGAGGACTACCTTGGGAAAACCCCTTTACCTTACTTCCCTATTGTGATTGCCTCAAACATCTTAAACTGAATACAATTGGAAAATGCAGAGACGTAGCTGACATCTCTTCATTCATCGACTGCTCTCTGATTTCTGCTGCTCTCTCAATTCTATTTCCTTCAACGCTAAGCCTCATAATTTACGCAGCCCTCGTCTAATCTATATTCGCATTTCCCGTCTTAAACTTGATCTCCTTATCCATTCCCTTACTTCCTAACCTTTAATTGTTATTAGTTTTTAAGTCATAGTTTTTAAGTAAGTTTAAGTTTGTATTAAGCCAAATAAATGGTGAAGTTAGCCCCTACCAAAATTATAACTAAAATCTTGACTGCTAGCCTAGCACCCCAGAGAACAGTGCGAGTAGTGTTTATACTAGGAGAACAGGTTTGCCAAGAGTCTCAGACCTGCCTTATTAATGCATCCTCTGTCTTCGATAAATATCCCATCGCTCTAAAGCGCAGGCTGCCCTAGACGTCATCGACAAATAGCGCATTAGGGACTTTCAGTCAGACCGAAAGGCATCCCTTTTGAATATGGTGGCTGAGGCATGATTATCGTATTGTTTTGGCCAAAAAAATTTCTCACGAGCAACGATTATTGAGCAAGTGCATTATCGTGATGCAAAAGCCATAAATTGTTTTTCTACAATCCTGGCCTTTTTTTTCAAATTCCTTCTCGGAAAGGGTGCATAACTTCAAGGTAATACTCCTTGTTGACCGTACGACCTTGAGGTAAAAACTGTTGATTCACTACACCACGGTAATCGAAAAAAGCAATGGTCAAAGTTTTAACATTTGATCAAACTTGCCGTGTTTTTTTCGGTCTTGGCTGTCCTGGGTTCTTCCATTAGGACGACTGAGCTTTGGTTTCGACGTCATAACCATATACCCATGATTCGTCAACAGTAATGACCCTTTTGAGCTTGTCAGGATCATCATTGACGTCATTCAAGAGGTCCTAGACGATGCTTATGCGACGGTTCTTCTGATCAAAATTAAAAAGTTTCGGAACAAATTTAGCTGACACTTGTCTCATGCGCAAAACATCCGAAAAATTGCGAAACACTAGCCGACTGATATGCCAACATCCTCACCAACTTCTTTTATGGTAAACCGACGATTTTTCAAAAAAATTTTCTTCACAACTTCAATGTTATCATCTTTTGTTGATCTGCTGGAGCGTACAGAGCGAGGTTAGCCATTGGGATCTTCTCGGCCCTTACTGAAGATCTTCTACCAATTGTAAACATTTTTTTAAAATTAGAGCAGACTAACCGTATACCACTGTCAACATTTCAAGTATTTAGGAGCACTTGATTCCATACTTTACACAAAATTTTATGCAAATTTTTTCCACCATTTTTTTATAATAATCGAAAATCGCCGAGCACACCAAAACATGTCTAACCTTTCTATCTGTCAAAAACAAACTAAATATGCTATATACTTAAAACTGTGAACATATGTTCGGGAAATATGTACCAACACAGCAAAAAAAAAAAAATCTGATGTACGTTGCTCGCGAAATTTTAAAAGTCACCTTACATTTTGAACATACCTCGCAAATCATTACTGCTATTACCCGACTTCAAACAATGATCTGTCTCAGCTGCGTGGGCCTTTCCATAGCATGCCTGAGATCGCTCTGGATGCAATCACAACTCTCCTTCTCTTCCCTTGATATTTTGTACTCTCAAAGCCATCTTCCGTTTAAAAGGATCTTTGATGGGCTTGCTCTCTGAGTGTCTAACGACTCTGGTCTGCGTCCAACACTGGAATCTGACCCAGGAAAGGAATGTAGTCGGGTCTTCGCGAATGGCTCCAACACCAACGGCAATGTTCGATTCCTCCTTATTTTTAGGAAAACTTGCGCCTGTTTTCCAAGCGAAGATATACGGAATCTTGAGGGCAACAACTTTATTGTGAAGGATCATCTGGAGCAATAGCCAAGCTGTGAATAGAGCCTTTAGAGCTAGTTTGAGAAATATTCGGGCATAGGTGATACGACATCTTGCGATGCTCGTAAACGTGACGGCTATCCCTGTGAAGCACTACATCTACGCATGTCCAAATAATTCTCGCTTCAGGCTCAAAGTACTCGACGTTACTTGGTGAATACTGGTACAGTAGGTATTTTATCACTGAAGCGCTTACTTATGTTTCTTCGAAAGACTAAAGGATGTCATCAAAAGGAACTTACAATGAGTAAAATGGACTTGTTCTTTGTCTAAATAGAGAGACAACTTCATATTGAAAGCAACGTTAAAAGGTGTAATTTGATACACCCACCAAAAAGTAATCATTACCTACTTAAATTTATAATTTCGAAAAATCATATCGTTCTTCAAATTTTTCACATAACTTGTACTATATATTACACCTGTTAATGATCCTGAAAGAAGCGTGGATTTCGAGAAATATCGTAGATATTATAGGATTTTAAAAAATTAATGTATGTATTATGGTGTACTTTAAAGAAATTTCTATACCAGTAGAGTAACAATAGAAGATTAATGCACTAACAGAAAAGATAAGAAGTTGTTTGAGTCATGTCAGGAATATATGTACATCCATACATACATACGTATGTATATTTTTGTATGGCAGATACAAATCGTGTTTTTATCTACATTTTTTGGTTTAGTTTGATAATTTAAAGGTAAAGAAACGACAAACAAATTGTGTTTAAGCATAACACTTTATGTAAATATGTATTTAATATGTATACATATATGTGCACAGGTATATTGTATGTAAATAGCACGCTTTATTGTATTTTGGTATTTAATGCTTATTTACAGCACGGTTATTCTTCATATGTATTGTATGTAAAAACACGCAATTAAACATATTCATCCATATTTAAGTGGATAATCGTACCTGTTTAAGGTCCTATGAATATTCATTAAGTAAATAAATTATTTTCAATTCATATCATATACTCGTAAATCAATTACGAATATAAGAAACTGAATAGATATAGATAATAATATGTGCATATATATGCATACATGGATGCAGGCATACCTGATACATAACTTTGGTTTCATACAAATGAACATACATAAATTCAAAACTTGTTTGGTCGGGCCTCTTTATATAATTATAATTATTTCTTATGAAGATTTGCGTCTGCTCTAGTATATGGTAAGCGCTTATCGAAGTTCTCTTTGAAACGTGTCGTTTTTCCAATTGTTAGAATATTATTCGTGAGTTCTCTTTCATAGAAGCTCTTTACAGCTCTCCATAAGTTCAATTTTGAATGCGAACTAATTTGATAAGTAAATAAAGCGATCCAGACAGCTCAGTTATAGAAAATTCAAAAGCATGATCACTAAATAAGTGCTTGTTTAGTATACATTGTAGTGTCATTTCTGTTCGGATCTTCTTACAGTTCACATTAATCTTTAATATTTTCGCGGCTGTTTCGGTGTTATTCTATCTAGAATATTACTTAATTAATACCATACAATGAACTCTCTAAGAAGAATTCCAATGCGCACTGTAAGTACAAGTTATGGGAGTTTTAGCTACATGTACTTGTATATTACAGAAATTAATACTGACTAATTAAATTCTCTATTTTGAAATTGAATTCCTTAGATTGCAAACGCCCTTCAACGTCAACAATGTGCTGCTTTTTCCGAGAGATCTACAAACCTTCCATTAACATACTTAACCGAAGATGAAAAAATGATGAAGGAAACAGGTATGGCTTGAACAAGATCATGTTGATGTATTTTTTATTTTATTTTATTAAGGCGATAGTTAAGCCTTATTGCTTGATCAACATACGGATGTACACACATATGTATGTTATACATATAATTAAGATCATTACATGCCATTTTTTATATTTTCTCTAACAAGTTTAACATTATTTTGGAGTACTTCATATATTAACATAGGTACATACATCTTCTTACCTACAAAAAATTACTGAAGACAGTGGTTACGTAACAATATAAGCTCAAACTGGTAAAAATTCTTCTCAAATCACTTAAAAATTGGTTTAGAATGCCACTTTGTTTTAAAGCGTTTACAAAATTTATTTTTTTCTTTTCAGTTTTAATTGAATTTAATATTGTTATGGATATATTCCGTTCCCGATATGAAGGTATTATTTTACAAGTGGCTTAAAATACATATGTCTTTTATGGTATATTGAGTTTCTTTGCTTGAAGATATCCTATGCACGTGTTATGAATCGATTTTCAAATAAATTGGAATAAACAAAACTCTAGAAGATGTTCAGTACAGTACATACATATGTTGATATGTAAATAATTGTGTATATGTAGCCATGCAAGTGCGTGTATGTACCCATTTTGTGTAATTATATTTAATGTGTTTTGTGTCTGAATATACATACGTTTGTATATATTATTTGCATGAATTAGGTTTAGGCAACCAATTACTTTGGATAAGAATTTAAGAATGCTTGTGTAGAATCCGCGAGTTACCTAGTTATACGAGTGGTCTGATATGGAGTCATTTAGTAAGTCAATTTGTACGCGGTCTCTCTTTGCTCTGCTCTCTTCGACCTTTAATACTTGTTTTTCTGCAAAAACTACAAAAACAAAATTACTTATGTACAGTGGAGTCTCGATTAGTCATTAACCGTCATTTACGTTAACCGTCACACTTTTTTGCCACGAGATAAAAATTACATTGGTTTTGGCTTATTCTTTTATTTATGAAATTGCTTTATTCTAGATGTGCAGTGTTTCTTAATTACACTGCACGAAGTTTCAGGCGTTCAAGTAATTATGTATATCTAGGTATATACTAGGTGGGGTGAAAAGTAACCTCTTTGGGAATGAAAAAAAAAAAAAAAAAAATTAAATGTTTTTTATTTTATTCAATATAGTCCCCTTTTAGTTTAATACACTTATTCAAGTTTACTTACACTTATTTCTAACTTCTTGATTCCATCCGAAAAGTAATTTTCCGGAAGGTCTGCAAAATACTCCTTCGTGGATTCGATGATTTCCTCGCGTGGGCTGAATTTTTTATTGATGAGCCATCTTTTGAGGTTTGGGAAGACATAATAGTCCGAGAGAGCCAAATCGGGCGAATACGGTGGATGCGACAGCAATTTCGGCCTTCAATCCCTCCAATAATGTACAGTAATACTCGCTGTTGATGGTTTTTCCTTTTTCGATTTAGTCCACGAAGAGTATGCGATGACAATCCTAGAAAACCGCTTTGGAGTACTCGTGCCGGCTTCAGTCCATTGCCGGGCACTCATTCTGTTCTCTGGTGTTCAACAGTTACCAATCGACGCCAAAAGTCCGCCCGATTTCGCATCATCAAGTCCAAACACTCTTTCGAAGTGCTCCCGCATTCGTGTTTTTGGTCAGGAGTGAGTATGCACGGCAACCGGCGGCATATGCAGAATATTGCTCAAAATATGGCGTGTGCGCCCTCTGTAACCTTAACCGCTCTTAAAGCGAGGACTAATTGTTGACTTCGGCGACGAATTCTGGATTAACTAAGGCGATTATATTGACTTCAGGAAATTTACAATTGTGAGATTATGGAATACAAGTATTGTTGGGTGTTATATTGCGGCAATGTTGTTGTTGTAACTACAATCCTCTAAGCTTGAAGCGAAGGCGAGAGGTGACTGCAAAGTTGCTGGAGTTCGAGCGTTTGAAGTATTGTCTAGATTTTTCATATGTTGAGTTTATGTCTGCAAAAGTACGCTATTGTTATTGAGAAACATATAAGTGCTATATATACAATATAATTAGCGTTATTATGAAGTAGTTATCTCATTTTTGGCCTTCAATGCTTATGAAGTTAAAAGCCTGATGATTTTTGAATTGGTTTTCATAAAACTTTTTCAAAATTAGTATTTGGACCGTATGTATATTTTGGATAATTTTCTATATAAGATGTTGGGAATATGTGAATTTCATCACAGTATTTGTTTGTGCTGCTTTCGTACGTAATTTCATTAATTTCTTCCTTGCAGTTGGAATAGTGCAAACGAATTGAACCTTTTACTTCTTGTTGCAAATTGTATTTATGCGTGTTTTATGAACGTTGAGGAAATGAATGTAGTTTTGTTCAGATTGTATTATTTACTTAATTTCTCCAACTTCTATTAGTGTACAGTTTGCAGGCTTATTCCGATGCAAATGGAATTTGCTATTGATTTTCTGTAGGTTTTCTGCAAAGTTATTTATTTTTTACTTTGGGCCATATCTTGTCATAATACAATATACTATTTTCATTAGTTACAATACAGGGTTTTATTGTAATAAGTTTTGTTTCATTTATAAGAAGTGGGGTAATGTAGAATAGGGACAATTTTTCATGGTTTCAAATAGGGATGCGTACATTTTAAATTATTTTAGAGCCGTTGTAATATGCTTGAAATAATTCGTATAATTGTTCGTAAAATTTTATTCCGACTACTTGATAAGTTATAAGTTACATATTTCAAATAGTTCATCAGGATTTAGGATCATTTTGGATTTGATTTTTGATATTGCAAGAATGATTGCTTTAGACATTTTTGTTATATGGCTCAAGAGGATATCATTGTAAAGGTTCAATTGATTCAGATACTGTATATGTTAGAGGGTGTCCGTATTGGAACGAATAGAGTTGCTTGTTTAGTATTGAAAGTGATTTAAGTATTTGTTTATTACGCCTTGTTTGTAGTTGATGTGTTTGGTGATGTTTTCAAACCTTTTAAGCATTTCTAATTTAAGTTTGAATTTTGAATTTTTGTTTTTAAGTTATTTTAACCTAAATTTTGTTACAGCAATTGAGGGTTTTAGACTATGTACTCATATGTGGCTGAAATTTGCTAAGGTTTGTTTTATTTTTTAATGCTTTATTTATCACTATGAAGGTTCCCTATGTGAATAGCTGAACTTATTTCCAGAGAAAGGATACCTTGAGATTGGAACAAATCTCGGATTTATAGTTTCTGTGGGTTCGCTGGGATGTCTTTAAGAATTTAAGATTTAAAGTTTAATGCTGTGAAATGAAATTACTTTGTAATTTTTCCTAATCTAGTGTTTTGTAAATCTAGGAGTTATCTTATTTCCTGCATTCTTTCCTAAACACTATTTCGACAGTTTCCTTTGTTTCTGGTTTTTTTCTATATTTGTCCAATTTATCGATTATTTTACTGTTCGATTTTTCAAGATGATCTTTAATTGATTTTGATCTTTAATTAATTTATCTTGTCAATATATTGTTAATATAGTCTAAGTTTTTATAATTTGAGTGAACGGATTATAGTACAAAATGCTTCATCGGTGATCGGTCATCGATGTGTAAAGCTTAGCTGTTGAGCTTGATTGGTACTATGCACTTTTTAAGGATATCTGCGATTATTTTTTCATAAAAATATGGGTTTCGTAGTGTTTTGCGTTGTTTCTTTTAAAATATGTCCTCAATAGCTATAGGAGAACCTCTGTCGAATTTTTGAAAGAAAACTTGCAACGTGGACTTGTTTAGAGGTCTTTCTGATATGGGTATGCCACCGTTAAGATCTTCAGTTGCGGATTGAATGGTTGAACTGCGCCTATTACTCGCATCAGTAGTCAAGTTAAATAGCATTGAAAAATCACGATACTGAAGAATAGAGTCATTGGTAAGGATATTTTTGTAGGTTTTCGATGTTTTTATGTACTTTTCGTTAAATTTTATTTTGCTGTTTTTTTAAGGCATTCGGTTTGCGAAATCTGGTAAACATTTCAGAAGTACCCTAAGAACGCTGTCTAGTAATGTCTTTTTTTTTGGTAAGAAAAATTTATTTTATTGCATGATTTTTTTCTGGGTTAGGCCTAACGACTACTATATGCCCAAGAAAATCAATATATTTTCTAAGAAAGTCTGACTTGTCTAGCTGAACTTTTCAGTTTGATACTTTGTTCTTGATGAAATGTTGAGTAGACGATTATATCGTCTAAATAGACATGACAGGGTTTGCTAATGAGTTCTTTAAGAATAATGTCCATTACCCTTTGGAAGATCATGTATTCGAATTCTCTCCAGGTTTTACAGGCGTTTTTTTTTCTGAATTAAGATGGGGTAGACGTAAGGTTTCAGCGATACCAGATTCCGTAGAGGATTTAATTTGTGGTAGTTATTACTGAAATTATTAATTTCGACGAATTTTGATGAAGATTATACTTTTAATGGTTTTTTCTTTGGAGGAAGATCTCCACTGGGCAGTACAATTTTTTAGCAGTGTATATACCTTGAGATTATGAGGTCTGGTATAGTTATGGTATTCTTGATGTAGATATCACCATCTTTAATATAAGCTGGGATTCTGGCTACGGTTTTCTTATTCGGGGATCGAATATTTAGCTAAAGTTTCGTTTGATTAGAAGTTGTAAGACTACGTTTTTTACTGTTAGGGTTTTGCTTTCTAATTCGATTTTTGTGCGAAGTTGGGTTTGAATGTCAAGACCAGAAGACCATCAAAATATTCATGGAATTTAAGCAAAACAAAGTCAAAATATGCAGGCTCACAAAATTCATTGAACGGGGATATCGACATTTCTCTGTTGAGTTGATGGTTATTGAGAATTGTATATATGTATATAGGTGAGTATATTTCGGGCTTAAGATGACGTGTGAATTCGGGATTTATAAATAAAGCTGAGGCCTTAGTATTTATAAAGAATTTAAGGGGTATTCCAAATTGGGATGATATGTTGGTATAGGGGAGTGTAGAACCGTGCTTGTTGACATCTATAATAGGTATCCGACTGCTTTGTCAGGGCAGGTGACGGGAAATTTGGGTAGTCAGTAAGATCTTGGTAAAGTTCACCCATAGCTTGAAGTGCAACTTGATCTTGCTATTGATTATCCAAATTATAGTATGGATCTAAACTGGTTTGGTGAAGAGCTGCCTAAACCTAAACCGCTGACTATTTATGCGTACTGTTTACTATGTGGTCAATACCTATACGACTGTGCCAGTTATGGTGTCCTCCCAAGGTGCATGCAAAAAAAAAAATACAATTAATCTTTGTTTGCAAGTTAAGTTATGGGAAAGTATTGTTAGGTGTTATGTTGCGGCCATGTTGCTACTGCAATTCGCGCAAACATAGAAAATTGATATTAGGTATTTGATATTGGGCTATTGATATTACATATTTGAATTTATCTATGGAAAAAAAGTTTTCTGTTTAGTTTACTTTATTAAATATGAAAGATAAAAAAATACATATAAAACAATATAGCTATGTACGTAGATTCAAAATTAGTATAGATATAGTATATTGGGTATGTAATTTAATTCGTGCGGTTTTTTTTTTTTTTTAAATTTGAACGTTTATTTAAGAAAAACATATACAATAGTATTATTCAAAGTATTGCCCATCTGAAGCTATGATTTTTCCCAATCTTTCTGGCAATTTTTGGATCCCATCCCAAAAGAACTGCGCCTTCTTGGCAGCCAAGAATGAATCAAGCCAAATTTTGATATTCTGCTCTGATGTGAACCGTGTTTCAGTGAGGGCGTTCTGTACCAACTGGAACAAATGGTAGTCAGAAGGGGCAAGGTCTGGGCTATAAAGCGGGTGGGGTAAGACTTCCCATCCACTGTTTTCCAAATAGTTCTTAACCGGAATAGCAACGTGGGGCCAAGCGTTGTCATGATGGAAAATTATTGCCTCGTGTCTAGTCGCATATTCCGGGCGTTTTTCGGCTACTGCTCTCTTCAAACGGATTAATTATGTTCGGTAGCATTGTCCATTGATGGTTTCACCCGGTTTTAGCAGCTCATAATACAGCACACCCACCCGATCCCACCAAATACAGAGCATTACCTTGGCGTCATGGATATTCGGCTTTGCCGTTTATTTGGCTGGTTGGCCGGGGTTCACATATGATTTTTTGCGCTTGGAGTTGTCGTAATGGATCCATTTTTCATTACCAGTAACAATCCGATGCAAAAATGACTTCCTTTTGTGGCGTTCCAGCAGCAAGTTCATGTGGAACCCAATTTCCTTGCTTTTGAATGTATTCAGCTGCTTTTAAACGTTTTGAAATGGCTGCTTGAGTGACACCCAAAGATTCTACGAACTCTTCTTGTATTTGGCAACAATCTTCATAGAGTAATGCTTCCAGTTCTTCTTTTAAATCGTGCAAACTACTTTTGGCACGTTCGCTCAGCTAGCGCATGTTCACCATAAGCTTCCACCAAAAAACGATGACTTTCGGGAGCAGTTTTCAGTAATGAAGAAGAACTCCTCGCAAACACACTTTTTCAGGCACAAAGTTCGACATATTTGAGTGAAAAAAAAATTATTGTTGTTGACGCTTCAAATGAATGACATATACTGAAATGACGTACAATGACAGTAACTTTCCAACGCATGTTCCAATGGAATAATACAAGTTACGCCATCTCTTAGCAAACCGCACGAATTAAGTTATAGACCCAATACCACCTTGATAAAAAAAAGGAATAACCAACGTGTGGCGCTCCCATTGTTCCGATTTGAGTTCTGTTTTTTTTTTTTGTTAAGTTGGTACTTCTCTTGTTGATATTCCCTCTAAATCTGAGCGTCATACCTTGACATTTGCAAAAGTTACGTAGCCAAGAGTACATCTATCTCTGTGTGCGTTGGCGATCTTTTACAATTTCAGAAATGGATTTAAATTTGCAACAACGAAGTTGTATTAAATTTTGCGTAAAAAACGGATTTAATGGTGCGCGAACGTCGGAAATCTTGGAAAAGTGTTTCGGCAACAATTCTCTAAATACAGAGGATTGTTTACCAGTGGCACGAGCGGTTTAAAAGTGAATTAATCGAAATGATGCACGCAGTATCAGACCATTGACATCGAAAATCGACGAAAACATTGATGAACTAAAAGAAATGTTGGTCAATAACCGCAAATGAACCATCAGAGAGATAGTGAGAGATAGTGGAGGACTTGAACATTGCCTATGGTTCAGTCCAAGACATTTTGGTTAATGATTTTTCCGACGTGTAGCAGCAAAGTTGGTGTCAAAAGACCTCAATTTCTGCAAAAAAGAGACCGTGTTGACGTCGCAAAAGAGATGATTTGCGAGGCTGAATCCGATCCCACATTCATCAAAAGTATCATTACTGGAGACGAGACGTGGGTTTATGAGTACGACACGTAATCCAGACATCAGGCAAGTTAATGGCGTTCACCAAATGAGCCGAGACCAAAAAAACCACGTCGTTTTCATTCAAAAAGAAGGCAATGCTTACGGTTTTCATTTATTACAACGGTGTAGTGCATCATGAATTTTTGCCAGAAGGCCAGACAGTAAACAAAGAGTATTATTTGGGCGTTATGAGACGTTTGCGTGAAGCAATTCGCCGAAAGAGACAAGAATTGTGGCCAGAAAACTCGTGGATTTTGCACCATGATAACGCACCGTCGCACATTGCCATCATTATTCGTAATTTTTTGACGAAAAGTGCAACAAATACCATCCAACAGCCACCGAATTCACCTGATTTGGCTCTTTGTGACTTCTTTGTGTTCAGTGAAGTTAAAAAGGGAAAAATCGCAGGAAGTACTGTTGGACATACCGAAAACCGAATATAATAAATGTTTCGAGGATTGGATCAAGCGCTGGCATAAATGTGTTGCAGTCGATGGGGATTATTTTGAAGGGGACAATATAGATTTAGATGAATAAACTTGTATTTTTAATTTTTTGAATAAATTTCGAATTTTTTTTTTTGATCAAAGTGGTATGTACGTATATTCAAACTTTTGTGATAGCAAGAACATTATTTATTTAATAAATAAACAAAAGCACAGTTATACCGGCTATTACGCTTAAACTTAAATCTGAGACTTTTGTCTAAGAATTGTCAACTTGCGCCTGCTGACAGTTATATACGAAATAGTGTAGATGCTTATTAAATATTTTTAGTAAAAAAACTTTCATGATTTCCAAGTGTTAGCGTGTTGAAAAAAGTTTGAAAGAAAGTCAATACATTGTTTTTTTAAAAGTTAATACGACTTTTAAATCAAAACAGAACATATGTATGCATGTATCATATATTACATATGTATACATATGTATACAAGTTAAGAAATGAACTTGTAACGGATTTCAGGTGAAATACTACACTTTTGCATTTTTTTTTTTGTTTTGACTGAGCTAACTTGTCGCTATTTTAATAATATTTTAATAAAGTTAATTTTTAATACATCTCTCTCTTCTCTTTTATGCATTACTCATTAAGCAAAGATACTTGGCCGGTTGTTGGTTATATAAGACCAAAGAATATCTATTGTAATGAAAAGGGACACTTCAATACAACTTCAGAGTCACTAATCCGTACACAACTTTAGTAAAGTAGTAAAGAAATACTTGCTAAATTAAATTTATATTGTTACCCAAAGTTCTTTAAGATAAACTCGCTTTGCTACCATACTTGCTATCTACATACGTCCAATTATGTGCCTTTTTTCCCATAATTCAATTTTAAAGGCGGTGTAAGCTTGACGCGTTGGTGGCAATTAACCCCTATTTTAATTTCTTCCAATAGGAAAATGTGAATTTGAAACGAGGTTAGCTTCGCATCCATAAGAGCGTTTTTTTGTTAATTTCATCGACTTGTAAACGGGAATTGTAATAAGGTGCACCAAAAAATTTTGAAGTCGATATAAATTGGAAAAAACCAGAAAATATATTTTATAGGAGCACCGTCCTTGGTGCTATGTAAATCTTTTTCGCCCAAAACTTATTATGGTATTTGAATTTAGTTTGATTAGTTGCCACGATATATTGGTCTTTAATTAAAATTTCCTGATTTGTTACTGTGGGTACTGCTTTAAGTTTATGTTCCTCTAGTTTATATTGTGGTATTGAATATATATTTTAATTCGTGCGGTTTTTTTTTTCAAAATTTGAACGTTTATTTAAGAAAAACATGTACAATAGTATTATTCAAAGTATTGCCCATCTGAAGCTATGCCTTTTCCCATCTTTCTGGCAATTTTTGATATTCTGCTCTGATGTGAACCGTATTTCAGTGAGGGCGTTCTGCATCGACCGGAACAAATGGTAGTCAGAAGGGGCAAGGTCTGGGCTATAAGGCGGGTGGGGTAAGACTTCCCATCCACTGTTTTTCAAATAGTTCTTAACCGGAATAGCAACGTGGGGCCGAGCGTTGTCATGATGGAAAATTATTGCCTCGTGTCTGGTCGCATATTCCGGGAGTTTTTCGGCTACTGCTCTCTTCAAATGGATTAATTGTGTCCGGCAGCGTTGTCCATTGATGGTTTCACCCGGTTTTAGCAGATCATAATACAGCACACCCATCTGATCCCACCAAATACAGAGCATTACCTTCACGCAATGGATTATCAGCTTTGCCGTTGATTTGGCTGGTTGGCCGGGTTTCACAAATGATTTTTTGCCGGGTTGCCGTAATGGATCCATTTTTCATCACCAGTAACAATCCGGTGCAAAAATGACTTCCTTTTGTACCGTTCCAGCAGCATTTCGGACATGCAACACGTCTTTCGACGTGTCTCTCCGCTTGAGTTCATGTGGAACCCAATTTTCTTGCTTTTGAATATATACAGCTGCTTTTAAACGTTTTGAAATGGCTGCTTGAGTGACACCCAAAGATTCTGCGAGCTCTTCTTCTGTTTGGCAACAATCTTCATAGAGTAATGCTTCTAGTTCTTCATCTTCAAACTTTTTTGGTTGCCCAGGACGTTCATCGTCTTCCAAACCAAAATCACCACTTTTAAATCGTGCAAACCACTTTTGGCACGTTCGCTCAGCTAGCGCATGTTCACCATAAACTTCCACCAAAATACGATGACTTTCGGCAGCAGTTTTCTTCATATTAAAGTAATGAAGAAGAACTCCCCGCAAAAACACTTTTTCAGGCACAAAGTTCGACATATTTGAATGAAAAAAAAATTATTGTTGTTTACGCTTCAAATGAATGACATATACTGAAGTACATATACGAAGTACAATGACAGTAGCTTTCCAACGCATGTTCTAATGGAATAATAACAATGGAATAATACAAGTTACGCCATCTCTTAGCAAACCGCTTTTCATATTCTTAATAACAAATTTTATTCTATGTTCTATGTTAAAAACTTAAATTTTTAGTTTTTAACATAGAATATACAAAATGCAAATTTGAGGAATGAGGATAAAATTTTATCTCAAAGGAAAAGTTTGTTGAAAAGAATGCGAAAGGTTGTTTTTTGGTTTTTTTTTTTTTCAAACCTGTTTCAAAAATAAATTTTAACGAATTTATCAGTTTTTTATTTAAAATCTTGAAGTTCATGACGAAGATTATTTAAGTTCAAGATAAGATCTTCTGAGATGTTATGTTTGCATTATACATATGAATGTTATTTGTTTAGGGAATATTTTAATATAATTTGTCTGCTTTTCAAAAGATTTTGCTGTAAATACTTTCTGAAAACCTTTTTTCCTTTGAAACTTAATTATTGTTATTATTTATATTTTATTATTTATAATAACTTATTTTTAGCAAAACAGAGTTAAAAAAATGTTCGGATTCGAACCACATAAAAACCAAATCGATCACAGTTTTAAATAAAAAAAAAAGTTTGGCAGTTTCCACAAATTAGCCCAAATAAATTTCTCGAACTAAAATCGTCAAAAGGGGGAAATGAATTGATCTTTCATTTCGTTTTCTTCTGCGAAAACTATGAAAAACATGCGTACCCGAACGGTTTTTGGACGGTTTTCTATAATATTGGACATCACGCAAAAGAACTAATAGCTGACATATCGAATGGAAACTTAAAATTGTAATATATTAGTAAAAGTCTACTATAAATAATTTCTGGCAGTTGTTTGTAGCCCCTTGATTCCCTGTGATAAATTCCTCGAGACATCATTTCAGTGATGAATATAGTCATGACATGAATATGCACAATGTACACCGCAATTTTGTGAATTGGACTTATGTCTGGATATCCAAATCTGACTTTATGTATTGCCTTCTTTGCAGCCCGTGTCGACGAGACAAAATTATGTCAGGCAAAACATCTAACTTCTAGTCTGTCATACCTTTTCCTGTCATCACTAGACAAATTATGTCAAAACATTTTATTTTAGAGCAGCTCTTCTTTTTACTCGGAAAATAGAGAAAAAGAGTAAAAAATACGTCTGCCACTAGTTAAACAGAAAACAACTCACAAATATATTAAATGTCAAAAAACCAGTGAATGCTTTTTTAGCTGCTGTGGTGTCTGTGTGCATTCTGCCGGCGATGCCGAGGCATGCAATTTTTTGTAGTCGCTGCAGCTTTTGTATGGCAATTTTTTTTTTCCACCATAATACTGATGAGGATGGGTCGTACCATCATTATATGTATGTATTTATATCAAATGGGTAATCTTTGCGATTTATCCTCAGATCTTGCCATACATACGACGGCAAGCTCACATGGATTTAGTCGGTATAGTAATTTTGTTATTAATATGTGAGTTCCAATTTAGATTTTTAGCGAGAAACTTTCTAAAATATTTTACTTCGCTGGAATATCGGTATATATCGGTATTATCGAAGGCACTTTCAATATCCAGGAAGGAACATATTGCAATATTTGTCGTAGGCGCCTATAATATGAATTACCAGATTAAGTACAGCGCCTTCCGTGCATCTTTTTTTCCTCGGTTTTCAGAAAAAAGTATGTATAACTGGATGTGTTAATGTATGTATAACGTTTACCTCCATCCACGCTTTTGGGGTGCATCCCCAGTTGAAGCTAACCTAAATAAGGCGGTTAGAGTGGGACATTGTACATTATTTATATTTATATTTTCTTTCGAAACTCCTGTATTTTCCTTGCACTTGAGCTACTTAGCTGCCACATTTCTGTTTTATTTCACAGCTCAAACGTTTTTCCCACTTTGGGGTGCATCTCCTCCACAAGAGATAACAACAATTTGGTTGGTGCTTCCAATTAAATAACTTTGTTGGCACTTTTTCACCGGAAAAGCCTTCCTCTTATGTGTTGGTTGATGTTCCTCTGCAGAATTTCCGCGGAACTTTTTCGGAATAAAATTCAGGTCATCCGATGGTTGAGACTCCAATACCTGCCTCGTGACTTCGTTTCTGGAATTCTCACCTGCAAAATAGTTTTTCGATTAGTTTCTGGTATTCAATGCTCTCGAATACGTACTAGTTTGCAATCTGCGAAATTTCTATTTCTAAATTATTTTCGGTTTAATCCCTTTTCTAATTTATTTTCCAATTAAAACTAAAAAATACACAA
This sequence comes from Volucella inanis, assembly GCA_907269105.1. NCBI lineage: Eukaryota > Metazoa > Arthropoda > Insecta > Diptera > Syrphidae > Volucella > Volucella inanis. The sequence goes on from OU026154.1 coordinate 46,605,493, forward strand.
ATCAATAAAAATTCACGTACAACGCTTTGCCAAATTTGACAGGTTTCATAAACCAACACAAAGAAACTTCTTGCACTAAAATTCGTAACATGGGGAAATTACTTATTCTCTTTTTTACGAAATTTCTGCGTACTCGAACAGGATTTCGCGAAAATTTCTAGAAGTTTATGAAAATTCGCTGTTTTGAGAGGGTATGCCAACAGACCTAATATAAATGAATGATGGCCTAGTTACATTCAAACTAAATAGCGATGCTAGGGTACAAATTATTACTTAGGTTTATAATTTTTTTTTCCATTTTTTTTGCAGTTGCTAAATTAGCCAAGGAAACCATTGCTCCTTTAGTTAGGAAAATGGATGAAGAGCACCAATTTGACCCTTCTGTGATTGAAGCAGTATTTAAAAATGGGCTTATGGGTATGGAAATCAACACAGAATTTGGAGGTAGTGGTTGTAATTTCTTGACAACAATTTTGGTAGTCGAAGAATTGTCAAAAGTGGATCCGGCTGTTGGTGCGTTTGTTGATATTCACAATACGCTTGTCAATTCGTTAATGATTAGGGTCGGCAGCAAGGAGCAAAAGGAAAAGTACCTTCCTAAATTAGCTCAGGAATATGTATGTTAAAAAAAAAAAAAAAACCTAAACAATAAGAACGAATTTGTTTACAGGCTGGTAGCTTTGCTTTAACGGAACCATCTTCAGGTTCAGATGCATTTGCCCTGAAGACTGTTGCAAAAAAGGATGGTAACCACTATGTTATTAATGGAACGAAAATGTGGATCTCAAATTCAGATGTTGCAGGAGTTTTCTTAGTTTTTGCTAACGCTAAGCCAGAGGATGTAAGATTAAAATTTAATTTCGAAATTCAAATTAATAATTTTGTTATTACTTCTAAGGGCTACAGGGGCATAACTACCTTCATTGTTGATCGTGATACTCCCGGGCTCAGTGTAGCTAAAAAAGAAGATAAACTTGGAATTCGAGCATCAGGAACATGTATGGTTAATTTTGAAGATGTTCGTATCCCAGAAGAAAACTTATTAGGTGAATTTGGAAAAGGATACCAATATGCTGCTGGTTTTTTAAATGAAGGCCGCATTGGAATTGGTGCCCAAATGATTGGATGCGCTCAAGGTTGTTTCGATGCTACTATTCCATATTTGCTTGAACGCAAACAATTTGGTCAAGAAATTTACAACTTCCAATCTATGCAGCATCAAATTGCGACTGTAGCCACCGAAATTGAAGCCGCTCGTCTTTTAACATACAATGCTGGTCGACTTCAAGAACAAGGTGTTCCCTTTGCAAAGGAGGCTGCTATGGCAAAATATTATGCTTCAGAAGTTGCACAAAGAGCTACAATCAAATGCATAGATTGGATGGGAGGAGTTGGATTTACCCGTGATTTTCCTCAAGAAAAATTCTATAGAGACGTTAAGATTGGAGCAATATACGAAGGAACGACGAATATGCAATTGAGCACTATTGCTAAGGCTATTAAAAAGGATTATTCATCTTAAGTGGTATTTTCTTTTCTTTTTTTGTGATAAAAGGAATATATATATTAAGACTAACATCTGATTTATCGTAACAGATACCAATTGTGCATTTATTAATTTAGCGAAAGGTCTTACCGTAATCTTATTTCAATCTCTATTTTTTCATATTTTTATTTTTAAATAATAAAAGAGTATATATAAACATTGCGGTTTTTATTTCTTACTATTAATTTATAAGAAACATGCTTTTTGAGCTTTTTACTGCACAAATAACATAGAATTTTATCACTTAATATTGGGTGATTTTTTAAGCGTTTGGTTTTTAATTGTCAAAAAAGGCACAGAAAAATTATAGAAGTGTATACAATTTTTATTTGAGTTGATGAACAAATGCATGCCATTTGCTCTATAAAGATTATTTAATGTAAATTTGTCTTCCAAGGCTGCAATTGACGCTATCGTTCATTGATTTCGAATTTTTTAAGTCCAAAATGCATGAGGTTAATCTGGTCAACATGTGGTTCCAGCAAGACGGTGTTACATGCCACACAACATGTGGCAAATTAAATGAGAAATAAGTTCGGTGAGCAATTCATCTATGCCGATAAACAAGCGTCAATCAATCAAAAAGCCATCTATGTACAATACTTAGAGGACATATAAGGTACATATGTCGGGATGAAAGGAGAAATCGAAGTATACGACGCAGGTAGTCCTTCTATGAGATTGATGTACCTGAAAGAAATAAATTGACACATATATGGTTAGTTTGTTGGAACAGCGCGAAACGGCGAGTAAAAAGGTTAGGGAATCAACGCCGACTTTTACTGGCGGAATTTTTCGTAAGTGAACCAAAACAAATTAGCGAGTACAAGCATCAATCGAGAAAATAAACTGGGACAGTTTAATGCAAAACTTGCGAGAATGCCTAACGCACAAGCTATTACTTTGAAGAAAAATGGAAGAAGAGCAAAAACTCACCTCTGTGTTTCCAGTTTCACATAAATAAGGACGCCTAAACTTAGTACAGCGAAAATAGCTAAACAGATAAAGTGATTCTTGAATAAGGCAGCAGTAACTAGAGCACGTGCGAAATCAAAATAAACATTGTATCGGGAATTAGAAGAGGTAACCTCAAAAATATTTAAGATTGCGGTATAACGAAGAAAAAATCGTAAGAGATTCAATCACTGAGATATAATTTTGTATGATGTATTTAATATTAGCATTGACTCCTGCTAATAGGGAACAACGAAATTTGTAATACAGATATGTATGTAGATGGAAAGACAACTCTAATATGCAACATTACTAAACAAAGAGTTCCAGCGCAGTACCAGTCTTAAGGGGATGAAATAGGAAATTTTACGGAAGCCGAAGTTACCGAGGTAGTAAAAGAAATGAAGCGAGTCGTGCTGCCTTATGGATGACAATTACAAATCTTGGGTTAAATTAATCGCGATTTAGTTCTATAAAACGGTGAAATTTTTTATAAATGACACCTCCATTTCGCTTAATACAAGCCTAATCTAACTTAAATCTTGGACTTCAAAATTAACAAAAATTAGGGGTTATAAACTGAGCGAATGGTGGAAGAGATCAAGTTTGAGACGAGAAGTACTCAGCTAAAATCAAAAACGGGGAGGTTAGATATAACCTTATGGAGCACGTGAGAGATCGATACATTTGAATCATAAGAGATGCGATGGGTTGAAATGTAGAAAAAACGAGGGCATTGTAAATTACGAGAGTTAGTATTAAAGCAAATAGAAATGTAAAGAGAGGCACAATCCTCAGAACCAGAGAGCAGTCGATAAACGAAGAGAATGTCAACTATGTTTCTGTGTTTTACGAGGTTATATAAGTTAAGAAGTTTGAGGCGGTAACAATAGGAAGGTAAAATAAAACGGTCATCCCAGGGTAGTCCTTGAGGGGCAAATTGAAATAAACGACGGTGAATGTTCTCGATATATGAACTCGCTGAAAGGGGGAGCACACTTGATTGACATATCGAGAATGGCCGGACCACGGTAATGTAAAGTGACCTTACTACATAGGGGTTGCGAAATTCTTTAAACCATCGTTTGATAAAAACGTATGACGAGTTGGCTTTAGGGATTATTTTATCGACATGCGAACGGAAATTTAACTTTCTATCGTCGCGAAAGGATTAATCCTGGGCTATAGTCTAGCCATGCAGAAAGTAGAATTTGTATGTAGTTATATGCAAATCCCGTCGGCGTCAACTCTGGCATGAAGGCATAACACTGATGTTGGAGTGGTTGCTGGCTGGGCTTAATGTAACGAACTAACAACTAGCACGTACTAAGACCCACTGGTTGAGGATGTACTGGCTCGTCCCGTCCAGTTTGACAACCACCTCTGGGAAAAATATCGAAACCAAATACACCTGAGTTTCAAACTACTACACCCCTGCCCGCGCCCTTGAGAAAAACCAGTAAAAGGGTATTCATATCCCCTTGGTGCGCGCGCGGTATTATAAACAAAAACCAAACTTGTGGAAATTCTCATTGGTTTAGGGGTAGATAAAATCAGGAGCAAAGTGGGAGGAAAGATTGGTGGCAAACTTTTTAGAAATATAGAAAGGAGTCCGTCTAGCCAAAAATTCATCATTGAGATTTTATAACTTTTCTTCGATAAGAGTAAGATCAAAAGATTGAGAGAGAGACGGGCCAATATAGAAATAGGGAAGGTACGTGCTGCGAAAAAGAATTAAAATTTAAACATAAAAAATGAAGATAGCATCAGTTAAAGATAGGTAAGTAGAATCAAAAGAAGATTTGCTCAGATAGATATTATTACTGCGAAAATTAGTTTTATGAGAGGGCAGTATCAGTATCCATAGAGAGAGAGTGATCGTCAGATTGGAAAACATTATAAGGAGATGGGAAAATTTTTTTACGTCGGGGAACAGTATGGTTTCTGTAAGAGCATAGATGTGGAAAGAGAGGCCATGAGATTTAAATAAAACAGCATGAGAATGAATCTCCACCGAGACATAGTGGTTTTAAGCAGTTTAAGTCTCTGGTGACAAGTGGGGTATTGTTGAACTCGTAATTATGATAACTTAAATGGTTCTAAACTAAATGTTGCCGTAAAATTTTGAATTTTTCATAATTTCTTTCGAAAAAATATGTTATTAATCATCACTTGTGGCAACTTTGATCACTTGGTTATTTAATTGCAAGTCAGTAGTTTTTCAGATGCGACCCAACTTATTATTTTACAACAGACCTATAAAATTAACTAGAAAGCTTACGCAGTGGTATTGCCAGCGAGGAACAGATCCTCTTTAGGACAAGGGAGATATACCATCGGGACCAGCGGATTTGTGTATGATAAGATTTTTTAAAACTCTTGCTATTACACACAAATCCAGTGTATTGGCGGTATGACTATCAATGTCCTGTATTCGCTTGAAATCACATATAAGCTGCGTCAAATTATTTTCCGCAGCGAAGATCTCAACACACCGTCGCTTGGGTGTTGTCTGTTCAGCATGTCGAAGCCACTCAGAATTGTGTATGTATACTGAAATCCCCCGTAATAACGATTTCAGTATGACGATACAGAGATACAATTCTTTGTATGTTTGAGGTCCAGTTGGAGTCCAGTTTGGGGCTTCTGTAAATAAACCAATAGTGGATAATTTGCTTACGGAGATAAAATTGTAACCACATGAAATTGAATTCCAGTTCGAACAGGGAGTACATTGTGGTGGAGTTTGGTAAGCTAAATCATTTCGCTTGCAAATGGCGAGACCGAGGTGAGAGAAGAATAATGGCACTAGTTCGTAGACAGGCAGTTTCAGATCAGAGTGATCTTAGAGGTGTGGGCGGGGATCCACCTGTTTCACTGAATGCTAAAACAGCTGGCTTGTATTTACAGAAGTGGACGTATACAGAAAAGTGATTATTTTTTAGCCCGGGAATATTGGCTATATCCACTCTTAGTTCCCAAGCACAGCTGTGAAGTAAAAGTTCAGTCGTTTTATAATACTTAGTTAGTTCACTTCGAGGTCAGTATTTAAATAAAAATGATATACGGGAGTGAATACCCGGATTAGAAATGACAACGCAAACGTTTTGAGGTTTTGATAATTAATTTTTCAATATAATCCCCTTTCAACTCGATACACTTTCCCGAGCGGTGCTGTAACATTTTTAACCCCTGCGTATAGTACGACTTTTGTTGGCCTGCACAATACTCCTATGCGGCGGCGTTGACTTTCTCGTTTGACCCGTACTTCTTTCCGGCGAGTGATCTTTTAAGGTTTGGGAATAAAACGAAGTCACAGGGAGTCAAATTTGGAGAATATGGAGGATGGAGAAGCAATTTGTAGTGCAATTCGATCAATTTGGCTTTGGCGAATGCGGAGATGTGAGTCGGTGCGTTATCGTGGTGAAAGAGCACTTTTTTTTCTTTGGAGCACGTTCACCGGGTAAAACCCATTGTTTTGATTGTTCTTTGGTCTCTGGTGTGTACCAATGAATCCATGTCTCTTCGAAGATTACGAAACTATGCAAAAACTCTTCCAAATTTCGATTTAACAGCACCAAGCACGTCTTTGAAGTGGTCTTAAGATTGCGCTTGTTCAAACGCGGCACCCATCGCGCGGACAGCTTTCTCATGCCCAAAATCTCGTGCAGAATATATCTAACACGTTCAGTTGAGATGCCTGCTATTTCAGCCAACTCGCGAATTTTCACTCGGCGTTGCGCCATTACGAGATCATGGATTTGGTAAACGTTTTCCTCTGTGGAAAACGTTTTTGGGCCACCTGAGCGCGGTTCATTAAAAACTGACGTGTAGCCACGGCGAAACTCTTCGAACTAATGGTAAACAGTTGTACGGGAAAGTGAATGAGTGTCATACACACCATCGAGAATGGGCTTGATTTTCTCGCAGGTTTTGCTACTCACAAGGTCACAAAAAACATTAACATAATGTTTTGAAATGGGTGTAAAAACAAAACTAAGCGTCGAATTGTCACCAAATTTTGACAGGCGGGCTAAAGAAGGTTATACAAAATGATGTACATATATTTCGACTCGGTAGCGCCAAATATCTTCCAATCCGGGTACTAATCAAACAGCCCTCGTACCAAAAGTAGAGTACCTATCATACCTCTATAAGGTATAAGGTATATTTTGTTAGGAAGTTATTGTTGCGTGCAAATCACGCCTCAAAAATCCTCCACTCCCTTGTCCATCTGTTGTCTGTTGACCTTCTCTTTTCTCCTCCCCCTTCTGGTGTTATCATTAATTTTTTTACTTCCCGCCATGCTCTGGATCCACGTTAAAAGTGGGATTGACTGGATCCTTTGGTTCCAGTCCCCTCTCTCGGCCTACCGATCCAGAGGTGACCATATGGGTACCCCGGAAAGAGCTAAGCGCACGGCTCTGAGACTCTAGCGGACGGAAGATCTGCCTCCTTAGTGTCCCGAGAGCTTAACATAAATAGCAATGGCCGTGAGCCGAATCCACACACACATTGTTTGCAAAAGAAAAAAGAAAACATGTAAGGAATCCTTACCCCCATAAAAAATTTCAATGCGTAATTGTAAAGGAAAGTCCTCAATTTTCCACGGTCGTACTTTAGCCCCAATGTCAGCAAAAAGGTTTACTGGCCCCACATTGTACCCTTAGTAAAATATTTTTCCTCCCTATTCAGCGGTCTCTATTATAGCTCTCAACCTATTAGCTTTGGTTTCAGGTCAGAGGTCTGTCTTCGAACTAAAGCAATCACTTGGAGGACAAAATAAACTAAACTAACAAACATGGCCCACAAACGTAGAACATCGACTGATATCTGGATGTGATTTCCTTTGCTCTTACAACAGAATTGAGGGAACCCCAATTCTTGCCGCTATCGGCAAACGAAAAACGAAAGACTGAACAGAACAAAGAACAAAAGAAAAGAAAATAAAGAAAAAAAAAAAAAAAAATAATAAGAACGAGAATATGAACGAGAAAACTAATAACAAAATTAAGGACGTATAAACTGGACAAAAAATTACAACACTCAATGAAAGGACTACGAAAAAGTGATTGTGGGGGAGACGACTTACCCTACTCCACCAGCAGAAATCTCAGCTAGAGAGCGACTACGCATAGGCAGGAAAACTTCTAACGAGCTAAGAGTCCTTCTTCTTATCATTAATACATTAAAACGAAATAAGAACGTGACCGTTATGAAAACATAAGAAGTGGAGATTTTTAGGTTTAAAAGGCGTTTATGCTTTCGTACCATAGTTAAAGTTAGTGTTATTATATTACTTTTTCCAATTCTCAACATTCACTTATGAGCCCAGTCGAGACTTTTTTGATCATGTCAGTTTTGGTTTTCGAGCTGGTTTCCTGAAAACAAAACCAATTTCAGTCAATCTACGCTGCACTCTTTACTAACAAACAAACTGATAGTTTTGTATTTGAGTTCAAATATCGTGAATTTTGTCGTCCGTTGTTTGTATTGCGGGGCCTTCCGCAATTAACTTTTCCCTTCGGATCTAAAAATACCCAAAGATCTACTTTTTCCTTATTGTTCTTCACAGAACTAATCGACACTCCATGTATGGTAATGTGTTGGGTTGTGTTGAACTTGTCCTTCGATTCTAGCTTTACGAGTTTTTTACTTTTAATTATATATAATGTTTAAGGAAAAATGAAACACTGTTCGGTGTTGTAAGACGTTATAAAATTTCGGTTTTATTTTCCGTTTCTTACTGTTTGTAAATCCGTACAAATGTTGCTAATGTTTTATTTTATGTTGCTAAATATTTATTGGACACTTGACTCTTGTGTTTAGTAACGCTTTTTCTTGCATTTTAGAGTTAAATATTCAATTTAAATATTTTATAATATATAAACATTTGTAATCCTTTGCTCAAACATTCTCCCCGGTGAAAAATTTTCACAATAAAATATATAATTAGCATTTCCACTTCGGATCTTGTGGGTTGCCGTTATATGTATGCTGATTTCTTTTCAACGATCTTCTAAACTTGCTGCCTGATTACCGATCCTGATATTCTCTTGAGTAATACAAATATAATTAGTAAAATGAATACAAGAAACACGTACAAGTGGGACAACAACAAAAGAAATAGTATGCAAAAATATTCAAAAATTGCATTGCATACATCAGCAGCTCCATTTGCAATCATTATGATAAGGCTGTTGCAGTGCATATTTGCGTCCTTCTCGCAAGTTGTGTTACGATGAGTGTAGTAATTCGCTTAAAGTTAAAGTTGTAATTCATGGTGTTGCGCGTCGGTGTTGTTTTTTTTTTTTCTATACGAATTTGTTTAATTATCGAGTGTAAATCCCATTTTTCTTTTGTTTTTATTCTTGTGTATTTACAAGGTGAGTGTTCTCCTCCCCCCTTTTTTAAATTTATATCCTTTAATTAATTGGTTTTTATTGTTTTCGCGATCGCTGTAGTAGGAGTGTGTGTAAGCAGAAAGTGTAAAAGGGATATTTTGAAATAATGCGTGACATCCATTTTCTGTTTTTGATTTTATTTTGTGATTCTCTTTTTTTTATTTTATTTAATTTGTATCTCACCTGAATTCCGTGAGTTGATTTATTTTTGATTGATTTGTTAGCTTTTCATTTAGTTTTTGTTTGATTTTTATCATTATATTTATATAATAATATATAATATTATTTCATATACATTTTCGTTAGTATATGGGTGTGTGCATGAATGTGGATCGTAGATGGGTTAATTTTACTTTGTTTACAGTAATCAATTTTTATATTTGTTGATAGTTAAGGGAAATAAAATGTATTGAATCGGGTTTTAAGCTTTGCTGTGTGTGAAAGTTTAATCTATTTTATAATTTAGTGGTTTCTAATTAGAATCTTATGTTTTATTTGGTGTGGGATGAGAAAAGTAAATTGTGTTGCAGACTTGTGGACTGTATGTTTTGTGTCTGAAAATAGTTACTGCGTCTTGTTCTTTATTATGTTGATGTTTTTTTTTTTGTTAGCTAAGTTAGATTAATTTGAAAATATAAATATTAATTACTTTATTATGAGTTAAATTTTCTATTTTAAGAATTCTTATTTGTAATTTTGAGTTTTGATTTATGTTGAGTTCATATGTTAGAGTTGGTACGAATATTTTGAATGAATACTAGTATAAGTTGGATTTATATGATATTAAAGTTAAGATATTTATATGTAGATTAACTCGGTGGTTTGTGTTGTTAATTCATTTAATGAATCCTTTCAGAACGATTGCCTCATCGAGCTCTTGCAGTGCCGATATCATGAGTACGTTCAAGGAGGGGCCACTTAGCAGCACAATCGATTCTTTCCAGTTTAGAGTTAATTAGGTATGTGTTGATTTACTATATTAGTATTAATGAACTAATAATTATGAAATACTCATTTAAGCTTTGTGTTTATTGCAATCCTGTATTAAAGGAATTGCTCGGCAGTGGACATATTTTTGATATGGGCCGTTTTATTTGTGTCGTTTCGATTTGTAGTCTTACCACTCGTACCATATCATCGGATCCCGGGTGTAATTTCAGTATGCGTTCTAGATTCCATTTCAATGGAGGCAGACGTTCATCTTTAATTCATACTAGGTTGCCTTCCTTTATCTTTGTGTCTGTTTTTCGAACCCATTTCGGTCGTTGTTGAAGTCGGGCGAGATACTCGTTGCTCCACTGCTTCTGGAACGATTGGGCCAGCGCTCAAGGTGGGAAATTTTTCTAACTCTTACTCAAGTTGAGGCGGTGTGATTAGTGGTTTTCCCACGAGAAAGTGGCCGGGTGTCAAGGTGTTAAGCTCATCAAAATCGCCTGACTGTGAACATAGTGGTCTACAGTTCATACATGCTTCTACTTTTTCGAAACAATTGTTCTCGTTTTAGAGAGATTGCCTATTAATTACACCAACGGTTTGGCTTTAAATTTAAAACAAATATTGCAATCGTGAACGTGCTTCTTGACTGCATTTTTTCAGATTAAAAATCCAAAACCCTTGGCGTGGTATAGGCAATAATTTTTTGATTACCGCCGTCAAGTATTCTTTCTTGAAGATCGGCGATAATGTGTTTCGTTAATGTGTGGTTTTTAAGAAGAATTGGGTGCTTTTGATGAAAGGGTTGGGACGAGTTGGAAAGTCGTCCACCAGCTCGTAGGATTCCTTCCGCGTCTCGAAACTGATTGAGTAACGTATTGTATTTCCTTTAGTTTTGTCATTTTCCTCTTCTTCAGCAAACATATCCTTTTGTGTTAAACATATGACTCTTGTCAGCGTCTTTTCCAGTTCCAGTGGTTTTAAAATGCCTGAATACTGTTCCGGGTGTTTGTTTCTGTGTCGAAAACGTAAACAATAGGCAATTACTCGCAGTTCCCTCTGAATTTTTGAAAATTTTGCTAAAATTTCATTAATTAAATCATTGCATTTGCTTTCTACGCAGTGATTGACGGTCAAAGAACGGGCTTCTTAAGAAGTACTCAAGCAAGATGTTTGCACAGGGTGGATTGTGTCCCAATGATGCCGCAGAAAAGCTGGCCCTTCCCAGCATAGTTTGTTGTCGATCTGCTGGATTTTTTTCCGATAGAATGTGTTTCCATATGGTATTGCTGGCCAATTTTTGGACCAGGGAAACACGATTTGCAATAAAAGTTTTCAATTTTGACGGAGAAGCTCTTATCCAGAATAAAGTGATGACTGAGTTGGTCCACGGATATACATCAGCTGCTACTAACTTCAAGATTTTTGCCGTTTCATGAAGAAGTTTAGCCATCAGTACCGCTCCGCATAGCTTCAACCTCGGTAGTGTACTTTCGTTTTTGAGATTACCAGAAGCATATGTGTTTCGTCGTTTCCATCCAGTACGCAAGTAAACTGCTACCGCGTATGCTTTTTTTGACGCGTCACTAAACTCATGAACCTCAAGCTTCTTAATGTTTTTGTCAGTGTTGATCTAACAGCGAATCTGGAGTCGCTCAAGTACTGATAATTATTTTCGAAAGGCTACCCATTCCTTTATAATTTCCAGCGGAATCGGCTTATCTCATTCTAATCCTCTACCCCAAAGCTGCTGCATAATTATTTGTGGTTTGATTGTGCAGGGTGAGACCCAGCCCATTGGGTCATAGAGCTTAGCTGTTGAGGATAAAATGGATCGTTTTGTGACCTCGACTTCTTTCAACTGCTCGATTTGGAAAGAGAAAACTTCTGGAATGGGCAGCCACTTAATGCCAAGCGTCTTTACTTCACTTGTTTCAACACACGGTAATGAGAAGTGTTTTGGAATCTTTTGCAAAACCTCTTCTGAGCTGCTGATTTGCTTGTGTAGTTGGAAACCTCCAGTTTGCAAAAGGTTTCTTACTTCTTGGAGTTTGTGTTGAGTTTCCGCAATAGTATCAGCTCCACTGATAACATCGTCAACATAGGTCTCTTCACTGATGACGGCAGTGACAGTAGGATATTTGTATGCTTCGTCCTGTGAAAGTTGCAAAAGTGATTGCAAAATATTCAGGTTCAGGTTCAGGTTCAGGTATTCAGGTTCTCAGGTTCAGGTTCTGATTCTCTTCATACAATCAGTTGGTAGTTTGCATCTGCTATGTTGATAAGGGATTTTGCGGTACATTTTTTCTACGTCACCAGTGAAGGTAAACCTATATTTCCTGCACCTTAAAATAATGTCGATAGCTTGTCATTCAAGGAACAGCCAAAAATTGGTTTAAAGGTTGCGTCAAACACCACCCGCAACCTTATATTGGACTAGATTTCTTTATGACGGCGTGATGGGGAATAAATAATAAAAATGAAATGTTGATTTGAGCACCTCATTGGACTCCTCAACAGGAGTCATGTGCCCCAGCTCGAGGTACTCAGCCATGCATTTGGCATATTCTCTTTGTTGGGTTGTGTTGCTTCGCAGTCGTCTCTCCAACTGCAAGAAACGCCTGACCGCACTTTGTCGTTTTGGGCCCATGCTTGGATAATCTCAACCCTTAAAAGGCAGACGAACTTGGTAACGGCCATTAGGGAAGCGTTTTACATGCTGCTTAAAATGTTCCTTACACCTTTCATCTTCTTCTGTTTAATAGGTTCCAAATGGTTCTTCCTCGATCTCCCAAAACTTCTTCATCTTTGTGTTGAAATCAATTTGGTGGAAGAACGCACGGATTTTCGGATGACGGGAACTTGCCTAATAAGATCCATCCAAACTGCGTTCGTTGTGCTATTGGACCTGGGCACTTATTACTCCTCACAACTTTGCCGATAACTATGTCTGCATAGATGTCACTCACAAAAGTCGGATCTGCCCACTGCAATCCATTGAGATAAGACCATTTTTTTGTATTAGTATATTAGTTTTTAGTACAAGAGCTTGCACTCGACCTGTAAACTTCGATACTAGGGTGTCGACGTTTAGGTCGACAATATTTTTTGTTTCTACACTGCTGACCTCCCCCAACCCTCTAATTTGGCTAAATGTCCACCTAGTCTTCAGGTTTAACTGTTGCACAGCTGCTTCTGTATTGAAGGAAGCCTCGTAACCAGTGTCTCTGAGGGCTCTGAGTGTTATCAAGCTTCCATCAGCTGCCTTCACTTTACCCAAAGCTGTTGACAGCAGGACTTGTGAGATGGCGTGTGTGTGATGGACTCGATAGTTGTAGCTAGTTGCCCATTGATTTCCGTCTGGAATTGAGGAGAATTTGGATTGTGTGGAACAAACTGAGAGGTATTTGGGTTGAAATATGGGTACGTTTGGTTTGATTGATTTTGTGGTATTGGGTGAAGTAAGGAATTGTGGCGCTGTTTGCAGTAATAACAACATTTTGGACTTGGACATTTATTTTTTAAATGACTGTAGGCTAAACAGTTTTCGCAGATTTTAATATTGAAAACAGTTTGTTTTCGTTGGCCTACATCCATCTCCAAAAATTTCCTATATTTCCTCAAAGTATGTTGTCCCCTTTGATAAACCTTGCAATTTATTTGTCATTTTTGCATCTGCCGGGTGTGAAAAACTTCGGTTTTGTAACAGTTTTTGCTGTAGACTGTTGTTAACTTGCTTTCAGCGTTCTAAATCTATACTGTAAAAATTCAAAAAAATCTTTTATTTTCGGCAATCTCTAATTTATTTTCCCATAAATGTTGGGTTGTATAGGGTTGCATAGGGTTGCATAGACTTCTCTATACCACTTACTTTTAGTAGACTACTTTAATATGCTGCCTCAAAATACACAACCTTCTTCAAACTTCGTCATTTGCTACTCAATCGTCTCCAGACGCATCTTTAGGTAATTTATTTTTCCTAGCCTAACTTTATCCGCTTTATTAAAATTTGTCCTATCTTGTGTAATCGCAGCAAGTGTGTTTATAAGAGCTTGCCGTACGACATTTCATATGGTGTATGCCAATCAATTTAATTATAAGAGCAGAAGAAAATGTGCATCACTCACCTGCGTATGATTCTTTATTAATAATAAAAAATTGGCAGCAACTTAGAAAATGTTGAACTCCTGTTTGAAGACTTTCTGGTGTGAATACTTAAATCCTAGACACTCTACACACTACACTCTCGGATGTGATATTCAAATTAAAATTGTAAATTTTAAAACTAGCTTTAAGAGTTTTTTACTATCAATTATACATTTTCTGTTCGGTGTTGAAAGACGTTATAAAATTTATTTTCAGTTTCTTACTATTTGTAAATCTGTACAAATGTTGCTAATTATTTATTGGACACTTGACACTTGTGTTTAGTTACGTTTCTTTTTATATTTTAGAGTTAACAATATAAGTGATTAAATATTAAATTTAAATATATAAACATTTGTAATTTTTAGCTCAAACACTCCAACTTCATCCTCAATTTCATACTGGGATAGGTTCGATGCCTTCAAGAGACTAAAAATTTGGCCGACTTTAGTCGGTGAGAAATTTGACCTTTTTCTCATATTTTAAACGGTTCAGTACTACGATTTGTTTAAGTATATAAATACTATGATAATCTTTAAAAGTCGCAAAAAATTAGAAAATACTTTTCAAATTCTGTAGGGGTACAAAATATCACTTCTTAATGTAATACGCAAATGTAACACATGTCGCAAAAAACCTATTGTACAAATTACGCTAAATGGTTGGCCTGGTAGCGGGAGAATAAAATAAAAAAAAGCCTATTTCATACATTTCACATATTTTAAAAAAGAAAATTGAACATTGAATTTTGCTTGGGTTTAAAAATATGGCAAGGTAACCCACTCCGTCTATATGCGTAAGTAAAGTGTAGGATGTATCTTATATTTTAAATTTGCTTTCCTGACAGCTATGAAAAGATGTCGATAACAATCAATTATAATGCTTCTAATGCCAAAATAACCTATTAAAGTCATTAAAACATTTTATGAATTAGAAGCATTATTATTTACAAAGCCTAATTATTTGTTTATAACTTAAAAAATAGACATCGATTTTTGCAGGAGAATGGTGTAATGTGGGATGAATAATAGGACTTTTTACGTACTTTTTGCACCAAAATTCGTAGTTTGTCAAATTTAAAGGAATGGGGGGTAAAATTCTCTCAGTGAGAGGTAAAATTACGAAAAAGTTAACAAACGCGAGAACAACAAAATTCGCAAACTTTTTAGACGTAAAACCTTAAAAGTGTACGCGAAAGAATTTTGTGGTTTATTTTTGAGGTACTTAATAAAGTGTATAAAATGGATAAATTAAAAAAAAAACGACATTAAAGTTTTGTTGGCACCATCGCTAAAGATGACGATATTTTAAATGTTTTGATAAAAGGTTCCGATGATGAGGAAGACATTTTATTGGCCGTTCTTCCTAATAAGAAAAAGACAAATTGTGTAAGATATTTTATGGAAGCAATAATTCCAACATACTCCGATCGGTTCGTTATTTCGCTCTTCACAGACTCACTAATATTACAGAGAACTACAATGTATATAAGCAGCCTAAGCCCAAATATCATAAAGTGGCTAAATGAGGAGCAAATGCAGTGAAGTAGCAGCTTTTTTAAAAATAAATCGGGATTTTCTAAGGCAATAGGTAAGATATATAGGGTTTTCTAATAACGACTTGACAATTTTTTTTTTTAAAATAAATGCAAACCATTTGAGATATTTCAAAAACTTTATTATTGGCTTGAAGTACAATCAAAACATTTATGAATGGAACTCGACTTCGTTCATATATACGTGCTGCGGGAAAACTTCATCATATTTCATCTGTTTCACAAGGAGTAATTAAAGGAAAATATTTTAATCCTCTTATCATTCTCATTTTAGAAAAAAAAAAAAAAAAACATCACTCATGTCTTCAATGACAAGTAACTAGACATTCCGCTTTTCGAGGATTTTAGAAGTTAGGCTTAATTTATTTGCACTTACTTGATGTCAATCTGTCGTGAGCTCTGGATTTATTTTAGATTGTATCGTAATAAGAATTGTGAGTAATAAAAATTTATAATGAGTGCTTCTGTGTGGAAAACGTGCTGCAATTCTCTGGATTTACCACCTCATCAACCCTGTGCAATTGGTAAAAAGTTTTTACTGTAAAGACGATATCAGCCGTTTAATGCCAGGAAAAAAAGACTTCGTATCTATAAAGGTAACAAAAATTTATTTTCTCAGGTTCAAAAATAAGATATTTTGCTTTTTTGTTAGATTGGCCTGGTTCTGGCTAACCTTAGGGAGATATATTATAGGTTCAAAGAAGTTCATAATAATGTTAAGATTGGATTTTCCGAATTCGCGTCGTTAAGACCAAACAACTGCATTTTGGCTGGGGCACCAGGAACTCATTCCGTGTGTGTTTGCACCATCCATCAAAATATCAAACTCATGTTTGAGGGTAGCAATATATCAAGGCTGATAGAAAACGAAGATAAGCATCTCAATGACAGCAGAGCCTGTTTAGCTTTGGTAATTTGTAACCCTCCTGATATAAATTGTTACTTGGACAAGTGCCTTAATTGCCCAATCTATTCTAAATTAAGGAGATTCTTTGACAATGCTTTTAGTAATCACTTCATAGAAGACGTAATATACTATCTGTGGACCCACACAAACCGATCAAAATTGGAAGTGAGAATTGAAAACTCTGAGGATTTCATTCAGAGCTTTTTTAAATGGCTTGGCGTTTTCATTCGTCATGTTTTTATAACTGATCAACAAAACAGGTACATAAAAGAAATCAAAACTATCTTAACGAAAACGTATAATTGTTTTATTTGACTTTTCCGAAAATTATGGTTCTCTTGTGCAAGATGCAGTGCAGGGATACCACTGAACTAACGAACAGGCGACGATTCACCCTTTCGCAATATATTACCGGAACCAGATGGATGATATTAAAAATGAAAGTTTTGTTGTAATCAGTGACTGCTTAAAGCATAATACTATCGCAATACACTTATTTCAGCGCCATCTCTTAGAGTTAGTCCACAAGAAATGCCAACATTTTCAGAAAATCATTTATTTTTCCGATGGATCTGCTGCGCAGTACAAAAACAAAAAGAATTTTTTTAATTTAACATTGCATGAACAGGATTTTGGAGTGAATGCTGAATGGAACTTCTTTGCGACTGACTTGAAGACTGACTGCCAGAGCTAGCCTACAAAGACCGTATAGGGAACACATAACAACTCCCTTACAGCTATTTAACTGGGCAACTGAAAATATAAATAATATGGATTTCCCCTACATGACCACACAGGAGTATAATGAAGAAAAATTATTGATGGAATCGAGATTTTCTAATTTAAGAATTGTGCCGGAAACAAGAAAACTTCATCATATTTCATCTGTTTCACAAGGAGTAATTAAAGGTAAATATTTTTCCTTTTCATCAGAAGAATATGTATATACTCTTAAAAGATAATAAATAATGATTTTTTTTAGTTTTTAAGGCCTTGAGATACAAAGGCCCCAGTGTGACTTTTTTTTTTTAAATGAAAATATTTATTACAGAATATTTAGCCGCCTACAAAACATCATTTTGGCCGAACCCATAGAGATCCCAACTTGAAATTTGAAATGGAAATAGAGGACAAATCTCTCTTTGATATTAAAAAAAAAAAAAACACAACACCATTTTTTAAGTTATTCAAGGATATATGTAAAAAGGATATTCTGAAATATCCCTCGTCCTTGAAAATAAAAATTATCCTAGATCTAAAGTTCACCTTTTCCTTAATTCAACAAGGTATATTTTATCAAATTCTGATGAGTAGAGCCAAAGTTATGAATATTTTAAATATAAAAAAAAGCATAAATTTTGATTTTTTGCCAATTTTTAAAGTTCCGTTAGATGCAAACTATATAGAATTCTGCAAAACTTTTTTTGCCTTATGATTCGTACCACTTCAATGAGTATTACTACCACTTTTCAGACAAATCGGAGGGATATCGTTCAGAACGTCGGTCGATCCTTCATAGAATTTAATCAATCCAATTTAGAATCCGGTCTTGGGCGGACTCTAAAGGCTTTCTTCTTTTAAAGGCAGCCGTACAGGTGTCTTCTGCAATTTTTTAAGAAATGTAAATATTAACAAAGACGAAATCATGACTGTCATACATTACAGACCTGAAGGTGATGGTATACTTTCCTTGCACTTTGGCTACGGTAAAAGTATATTGCCCTTCAGCCAGGTTCGCCTGAATTAGCTGCCACATTTTTGTTTTATTTCGTAGCTTAAATGTTTTTCTCACTTTGGGGTGCAGTTCCTCCACAAGAGATAACAAAAATTTGGTTTTTGCTTCCATTTAAACAACTTTGTTGCCACCTTTTTTAACGGGAAACCCTTCCTCCAAAGAATCTCCGGACAGCTGTGTTGGTGGATGTTTCTCTGCAGAATTGTCAGCCCGCGGAACCTCAAACACCATAATGTTCGGAATAAAATCCAGATATTGAATGGTTGAGACCCCAATACCTGCCTCGTAACTTCGTTTCTGTAATTCTCATCTGCAAAACAGTTTCTGGTATTAAATGCTCTCGAACAATACGTTCCAGTTTGCAATCTGAGAAATTTCCACTTCTAAATCATTTATTTTTGCTTTGATCATTCTTTTAATTTATTTTCCAATTTAAACTAAAAACTACAAAAATCAACAAAAAATTCACGTAGAACGTCTTGCTAAATTTGACAGGTTTCATAAACCAATGCAAATAAATTTCAATTCGTAACTTGTGGAAATTACTTATTCTCTCGTTAATGCTCTCTTTTACGAAATTTCTGCGTACTCGAACAGGATTTCGCGAAAATTCGTGAAAATTCGCTGCGTTGGGAGTGTACACGAACAAACCTAATATGAATGAATGATGGCTTATTTATATACATTCAAAAAACTGAATAAGAATAATTAAAAACTAAATAGCGATGTTAGGGTAGATATTATTACTGACATTTATTATTATCATTTTTTTTTAAATTTTTTTCCAGTTGCTAAATTAGCTAAGGAAACCATTGCTCGTTTAGTTAGGAAAATGGATGAAGAGCACCAATTTGAACCTTCGTAATTGAAGCAGTATTTCAAAATAGGCTTATGGGTATGAAAATTGACAGAATTCGGAGGTAGTGGTTGCAATTTCTTGACAACAATTTTGGTAGTCGAAAAATTGTTAAAAGTGGATTCTGCTGTTGGTGCACTTGTTGATATTCACAATACACTCAATTCGTTAATGAATAGCGTCGGCAGCAAAGAACAAAAGGAAAAGTACCTTCCTATATATTCCTCGGAAATATAAAAATAAATAAATAAAAATAACGTAAACAATAAGAACGAATTTGTTTACAGGCTGGTAGCTTTGCTTTAATGGAATTATCTTAAGGTTCTGATGCATTTGCTCTGAAGACTGTTGCAAAGAAGGATCTTTTTATTAATGGAACGAAAATGTGGATCTCAAATTCAGATGTTGCACTAGTTTTCTTAGTTTTTTTACCTGCAATTATAATTCGAATTAATATTTTTTAATTATTTCTTAGGGCTACAGAGGCATAAATACCTTCATTGTTGATCGTGATACTCCCGGGCTCAGTATAGCTAAAAATAAGATAAACTTGGAATTCGGACATCAGGAACATATATGGTCAATTTTGAAGATGTTCGTATCCCAGAAGAAAACTTACTAGGTGAACTTGGAAAAGGATACCAATATGCTGCTGTTTTTTTTTTTTTTAAATGAAGGCCGCATTGGAATTGGTGCTCAAGTTTGTTTAGATGCTACTATTACATATTTGCTTGAACACAAACAATTTGGTCAAGAAATTTACAATTTCCAAACTATCCAGCATCAAATTGCAACTGTGGCCACCGAAATTGAAGCCGCTCGTATTTTAACATACAATGCATAGATTGGATGGGAGGAGTCGGATTTACCCGTGATTTTCCTCAAGAAAAATTCTACGTTAAGATTGGAGCAATATACGAAGGAACGAGGAATATGCAATTGAGCACTATTGCTAAGGCTATTAAAAATGATTATTCATCTTAAGTCATCTTTTATGAGTCCTTCATAAAAGTGTAGACACACAACACTCATACATACATTTGTACATACTGAACATACTGTTGCTCTTCTTACTTTTGTCTAATAAAGCCTTTTGTAGTCTTTGTACAGCACTCAAACTATGTGTTTGGTTTTCTTTATTCTCTATTAATTCTAACAGGTTATGGGTTAAATTGCGAAGTATTTCTTTTAGTTTGTTTTACACGGATAAATCAACGTGAAAAAGGGTTTAATTATTTTTTTGGAAAATGTTTTTTTTTTTTTTTTTTTGTGGCAAGAATTGACGAGTTAATCGTAATATCGGACAGAATGGCAGAAACAGAAACAAGCCAAGAACAATGGAACTTGTAGAAATTCCAGGTAAAATTAGTTCTTATTTTTATCATTACATAATGATTGTATGGCAAATCAGCCCCTTTTGCACATTTTCAATTGCACAACGGCTAGGGAAATGAGGCTGAAACTGGGGACAGTGTACGAAATAACAAAGATTTTATATGTTTTCGATGGACCTACACATATATCGAAATTACAACGACTGGTCCAGCAATCAGCAGACGTTGGAGAAAAAGTTTCCGATTCCATGATCATTACAAAAGTACTAATGACATTACCAGACCAGTACAGTAATTTTTTTTTTTTTGTGCATGGGAGTCTACTGCAAAAGAGTCACAAACGTTAGATAGATTTACATCGTGATTAGTAACGGAAGAAGCTTGTTTTAAATCGCATTAGACGTACTACGGGGCAGATGGCAGTAATGCATTGATGGCGAGAAAGTTTGGGCAAAGTTCTAAGAGGCCACAGGAAAAGGGAGGAAAAACCAATTTAAGCAAGGCAAATGCTTCGCATGTAAAAATCAGGTTACTGGAAGAGAAATTACCCAGAGAGATTAACAAAAAATAACCAAAGCTCTAAGAGAGGTTAAGCTTTTATTTGCGATACAGAAGCAGCAGAACAAATTGACGAAGAAGAAGAGTGGTTTCTAGACTCTGGTGCAAGTGATCATATGACGAATAGGAAAGAGTGGCTAGTGAATTATACATCGTTTAAAACACCAGTTATCGTTCCCATTGGAAATTGTACAACGATCAATACCATTGGTAAAGGTGACGTAAATGTACTCTCTTTCTTCGACACTATCTGGAAGCCGAGTCATATGATTAATGTACTGTATGTTCCAGCATACATGCAAATTTGTTCTCTTTCAATAGCGCTTTGGACAAGGATCTAACATCAATTTTTTTCGAGTTTTTGGTAAAGAGGTGTTTGTGTATGTTCCAGACCAAAAAAAGAGAAAGTTGGATCCTAAGTCCAAAAAGGGAATTTTTATTGGTTATGTAGATGGTGTAAAGGGCTATTGGGTGTATACCATATTCCTGAGCAGAACAAGGTGGAGACCACTCGAAATGTAGTGTTCAACAATTTTTGAATTTCTTCAAAGGCTGAGTGCATGGAGGGAAGTGGCGTTTCAGTACATGTTGATGAGGGAGATCAAGAGAATGAGGTTGTTGGTAGTCATGTTGCGAACAATGAAGCTGCTGTTGGTGAGACTGCTGGTGGTATGGATGCTGATAATGATGAGGTTTTTGTTAATTCAACTGATGAAAATTTCGAGCTGGCTTTCGTCAATAATGCTAGTAGATTAGATATTCTTGGCGGTGTGAGCTCAAACAAAACTATGGAATCTTCACCTGATCCATTTCAACCATCTGAGGATATAAGAAGTAGGTTCAGAAAAAGAATACGTTACCATTACGTTCTACTATTTTGACGTGAACTCTTGATGGGTTCTCCAAATAACGACTAACGCAGCTAACAGCAAACGAAAAATCTGGTCACGTTGCCAATATCAAGTACATCAGACTACCAACAACCTGCCGGAAAGGAAACTCGATCTTATTCATCTCCGTATCTGCATGTTCTGCAGCGTTGATTGATGGATCTGCAGGAGTTGATACAATGGCTGCATCTACTAAATTGAATTTCTGAACCACCCTTGCTGCATACTGCGACTGACTAAGATGGATATAGCCATCTTGGAGACGTCTAATCTCCAGACCCAGAAAGTGTTTAGCAGGAAAACTTAAATTTCGAATTTTTTATTTTTTTTAATATTCACACAGAGTCGAAATGAGCGTGGCGAAAAACGAGCGGCAATGATAAACTACGTGATTATCTGTAACCCTTCAGGTACAAAAATCGTCTGTCCTCTCATCACAATTTTGCAATTCAATCTGTATTCACGAATAGCTCGATTAATATTATGCTTAATTAAAACAATCAGTTCTGTCCACAAAAAGAAGGTACGAAAAGCTGTCAGTGCCAAAATAGCATGGACGGACGAGGTTTACTGTAATATTTAGATTTTTACTAGTTTTTTTTTTCGTTACTATTATATAACATTTAGCTTATTTTATGTATAAATTTATATAAATAAATAAATTGATGTTAGAACTGTTCAGAAATAAAATGAATAAGAAGTGTCTGAGCATGATTGCTTTTCAAACTTTGGTAACAAAACAAAGCAAACCGAATGGTCTTGTATTTCCTGTAAAACACAAGCACAACAGTAGGGTTTGTTTGTTTAGAAAAACGACAATGCAGATTTTCGACCTTAATCAGTCTGATTTGTAAGCCGTTATTTTCTTATTGTCATTCTCCAATTAATAGCAGTTGCTTGAAGAGTTGTCACGTCGCTTAATTTACGCTATCATGGACGAAAAAGAGAGTTGTTCTTACACAATATTATACGGGCTTTGTATACTGCCTTGGTGTTGTCCAACTTTACTTTCGAATTCTCCGGTTATTCCCGCTGTGCATCTTACCTTCTGTTTAACATCATCGTACATGTCGCATACGAGTACGTATCATTCTTACATATGTACATTTTAAGATCTTATCGCTGTCTAAATAAGATCTCTGGGAACTCTGCCGAACGCTTTTTTCAAATCGATGAAGACGATAGAACTGTTTCGTATATTTTCATAGTTTCACTTATCAGTATTCTTTATCATAAATCGAGCTGTTTTTACAATGTATAGAGGGTGTTCAGGATAATATGTCGAAGATTTAAAGGTGAGATTCCTTGAAAAAAAATCATAATGGTGAGAGGAGTCGGAAATGCACCCGCTCCGAGATACAGAGGTCTTAAGCAAAGCTTTACCCTGCCACAGAATACGCCTATCCCGCACTAGCTACGAATTTTCATACACGGGATCTAACCACTTCCTAATTACAAGGCTATGGTGTTTGAGCGCCATCTTCAACAAAGCGTCTTTTCAGAATATCATTGCAGAATCCCAAATGCTTCTCTGAATTTCCGAGTTTTAACTCCTGTACTTGATGAAAATTTAGAATTATTAATTCGTCCAGCTTAGAATAAAATGTCTGGTTACTTGCTAGTTACTACTAGTATTTTGATGATTTCCGATGTATCGTACAACGTCTTCGTATATGCAAACGGCTTCTACTAAAGCTGGATGTGAGTCTCTCGAAGATTGTTCCTGTCACCTTTAATCCTGCCATTTAGGGCAGTCCTATCAAGGTATCATCTTAGCTATTCAAATCTCGCTCGTTGACCGTTACCGTTGCAAAAACCATAGACATAAACCATGTCTGCGAATTCTTGTGTTGAAAAGCCCACCATGGAGGATGAATTTAACGTCAATAACTCGGTAAAAAACAACAAACTGGTTATACAATAATTTTTTATTTTTTTTATATATTATTTTGTAAGACATCTGCTTACTTATATTTTTCAGAAAAGGACCTGTACTTTTTTTTTTGTCTGAAAAAATAGGACTATAATATTAACTTTTTTTTTTTTTTTTTAAATTTATTGGATTTTCCTTTTCGATAATAAATTCATTTTACAAGGAAAAAATTCGAAAGCTGTTGTTAACTAATTAATTTTATATGGCTGTTGTAAAATAACAAGTTGGGTCGCATCTTGAAAACTACTGATTTGATATTAAATAACCTGAATTATTTTTGTTTGTAAATGCAAGGAACTCGTTCAAAGTCGTCACAAGTGATGATGAATAACATATTTTTTTGAAAGAAATTATGAAAAAGTCAAAATTTTGTTGTGGAAAGGAAAACACATTTTTAGCGCTGTGATGCCCACGTGATGCAACTGGAGCCCAAGAGAAAAATTAAGCCACTTGTGGATCGTCGAATGCTTACCTCTCCAGCATAGTCCGCATTACTGTAACAATTTAAAGTTAAATTTAATTTGTTTTCGAAAAATATACCATGATCGAGGGTCCTCTTTACGTATTTAAGGATACGTTTCGCTATATTTTCAATCTTGATGGGTTCTCCAGGAAACGACTAACACAACTAAGCAAACAAGAGATCTGGGCGTGTTGCCACCATTAAGTACATCAGGCTACCAACAGCCTGACGGAAAGGAAACTTGATCTTCCTTTTGAAGAGCAAACAACAAGCGTGCTAACACTTTTAGCAGAGCTTAGATCTCTTTCCGTCATTATCTCTTTATGAAGATAACGTTGGAGAGATAGATTAATATCGTAGGCACATATACCTACATACATATGTCGTAAGTCTAGTTTTGTAAGTCAGTCTTTAAGTTCTTGTCGGAGTTGATAAAAGTCCGCGGTGTTAAAAATAAGGATTGTATTTTCTTTAATTTAATAAAAATTGTGGTTTCATTTAAAGTCTTTTTAAACCACATAACTGGCGCAGTCGAATGACAAACGGGTTGATTTGCTTAAAAATTTATAAAAAAAAACAGAAATAAAGGTGAAGTGTGCGTAAAAGAAAAAACAAATGAAAATAACTGATCTGCAAAAACAAAAAAAAAAAAAAATACAATAAAAAATAAAAAAAGGAAAACAAATATGTGTTTCAAATTAAAAGTGTACTAAAACAAGGAGTTTGAACGTACTTATA
Organism: Volucella inanis; assembly: GCA_907269105.1. Taxonomy (NCBI): domain Eukaryota; kingdom Metazoa; phylum Arthropoda; class Insecta; order Diptera; family Syrphidae; genus Volucella; species Volucella inanis. The sequence continues at coordinate 46,630,445 of OU026154.1, forward strand.
AAAGAAAATTGAATAAAAAACAGAAAAATATAATTTTTATTCCCTTTACATATGTACATATGTATATCCATAACGTACCACAGAGAAGCCTTTGAAACAGTTATAAAAAAGACGTGGACGTCACTATTAGTTAGCAAACAACATAAATACGTTTCATACCGTAAAGCTTGTCTGTATCATACAATAAGAAAGAAGTTCGATAACAACACTATCGAACCAAGCCCTAAAAAGCTTTTGAAAAAGAGATAATTAAACAGTACAATAGTGATCAAACTTAGGCAAACCTATAATTTAACCAACAGCTTTAATCAAAATAAGATTCAAGTTATCATAAATAAAAAAGTTTAAAGAAATTTAATCTAAAAACACAACTTAAACTACGATAAATAAAAGACAACAAAAATAATAAAAAAACAATTACAAAAGACAACAACTTATATAAATCTATACCAAAAAGAAAACAACACACAAAAGGAATTAAAGCAGACATCGAAACAACAATTGAAGAAAACAGAAGATATTCATCATCGTGTTTAAGTGAGTACCCTGTAAGGCAATAAGGATGGAAACCTTTAGTGTTACAGATAAGTTTAAAATAGTGCTAGATTTAGTAAATAAAATTCCAGAATTTAATGGAAATCCAATGTGTTTAACAGATTTTTAGGACAGGGTAGATTCGTTGATACTTGTTTAAGCAACCTTTGATGAAACAACCGTAGCAATTCTTTCGGGATATATAAAAGATAAGATTGTTGGAGAAGCTAGATGTGAGCTACAAAAGCATGGGAGAATATGGGATTGGGCACAAGTTAAAGATATATTAAAAAATAGTTTCTGTGAAAGGCTTTCTGTTAATACATTACTAGACCAAATAAGAAAAACACGAGTAAAAACAAATATAGGGGATTATTACAATAGTATTAACAATTTATTAAGTAGGATAAATGATTCTTTCCTTTTAAGCAATAACTATATTGACCAGCAAATTATTGTATCCAATAACAGAATCGCCCTGTTTTTAAGAACAACCTTCCTGAGCCTACAAAAACTATTGTGCTCAGTCTAAATCCTAAGTCACTCAATGAAGCTTATAAGATCATTCTTGAAATTAACCACGACTGTTATGGGCCCAATGTATCTCCTCAATATCATAGACAGGTAAACAGCTATTAAAACCATAATACTACCCAAAACAGTTATTTTAGGAACAACAATTCCCATTACAGAAATACTAACTATTCACATACTCTTTTATTGATAGTAACCAAACTAAAACAAATAGCCCAAGCACACAATCACAAAAACAAAATTACACTACAAATAACAACTACAGACAAAGTGGTCAATCACGAAGGTAATAAAATTAATGAACCCATGGATGTATCCCTCAACGAAGGCAGGAACACATACAAGCACCCTAACTACAATCAGCTACATTTTTCGGAAGACCACCAAAACGACTAACCTATATAATTATTAAAAATCATATTAGACCACTTTGATTTATTATTGTCTGAGGTGCAGAGTACAGCATCATTAACAAAAATGTATGCAATCGAAAATGGCAGGTTTCATCGAAAAATAATATTTTAAAAGTACTCAACCGAAATGTCAACACAAACGTAGAATTTATAATTCTTCTGTTCAAGGAATTTAATAAATCCAATTATTTTGTAAATTTTTTAGAACATCATTTTCATGATCATTTTGATGGTTTAATTGGGAACAATATTCTTCTCGATCTTAACCCGATCATAAACTTTAAAACTAGGTCCCTCATTACTGATGGTGGAACAATTCGAATATATTGCAACCAAGAAGAGGAAACATATTCGAAACTTATTCATCAAAACGAAAAAGTTTTTGGGTATTAAGTAACGAAAGTTTCGTTTCAGAGATTCCTGAAAATCTATTCGCTGATCATTTGAGCCAAGCCTACGTTTCCAATTTATTATTTATAATGAAGGGGATGTTCTTTCATTTACAAGTGATATAAGAAATGAGATCAAAACGTACATTGATGTTTCTCAAGAGGTGGACAAACAAATTTCTGAAATGTTGCGGCAGAAATTAATTGTTCCAAGCAGTAGTCCTTACATTTCGCCCATTTGGGTTGTCCCTAAAAAGGATAATAGAAACGAAAAAAAAAAAAAAAACAATGGCGAATTGTAATAGACTATAGGAAGCTCAACTTGCAGACCATTGAAAATAGGTTTTCAATGCCCAACATTGACGATCTTTTTGATAAGCTCGGAAAATGCAGTTATTTTTCGTTTATCGATTTGGTGAAAGGAGTCCACCAAATTGAAGTCGATCCTTGCAATAGAGCGAAAACTGCATTTTCAACCAAGAGTGGTCACTATGAGTTTCTGAGAATGCCGTTTGGGTTGAAGAATGCCCCAGCGATATTTCAGAGACTGATGAACAATGTTCTAAGGGATTACATCAATAAGATTTGTATAGTCTACTTGAACGAAATTCTTGTGTTCTCTACGAGTCTTAAAGAGCATCTACAGTCCCTTAAGAAAATTTTTCAAAAACTTTAAAACAACCACCTTAAAATTCAAGTCAACAAATATCTTTTTGCAGATTTATCTACCGACTATCTAGGTCATGCAATTGTAAATAATGGAATAAAACCAGATAGAAATAAAGTAAATAAAGTAAAAAATTTCTTGGAATAACCGGTTATTGCCGGAAATTCATAAAGGGGTATGCCAAGGTTGCGTGTCCTATAATTAAGTATTTGAAAAAGTCTGTTAGGTTAAAAATTTCTGATTCTCATTATGCTAGAGCATTTCAAACTTTAAAAACATTGCTTACCTCCGACCCGATATTGAAGTCAGGTTTTCACTAAAAAAAATTTGTCCTAACCACAGACGTTCTGGTTATGCTTTAGGTGCCGTGCTGAACTAAGACAACCACCCTATATGTTATGCTTCTCGAACGCTTAATAAGCACGAGCTTAATTATTTCACCAAAGAGAAGGAGCTCCTTGAGGTAGTGCGGTCAGTGAAATATTTTAAGTCATTGTATGGTATAAGATTTATTGTTCGAACAGACCACAAGCCTCTTGTATGGCTAAATGGCATAAAAGAGCCTAACTGCAACGTTGGAAAATTATGCTGAACGAATACGATTTTGACATCGAATACCTCAAAGGTAAGGAGAATTACGTAGCAGATAGGTTGTGAAACTACAGAAACGTCGAAAGCTAATGATGAAGTTAGTTTAGTAGATATCTTCAATAACGAGGCACCTATGAGTAACAAACGCGATGACGAAGAAATCATTTCCCGAATGTCAGTGCCTAGGAATAACAATGAAGAAGTTATGTCTACTGGTGCAACTATTCATAGTGCGATGGAAGATGAAACTCGACATATATATATCACCGAAAAACCCATCAATCTCTTTAAAATCCAAATTTACGTTTGTTATGGCCTCAAAGAAAAATTTTCAATGAAAATAGTTCACAAAAAGGTTCTAAAGGACGAAAGGACTCATGTGCATGTATTGCATGTATTAATAACAATAATAAAGAACGAACACCTAAGCAGGAACCTCAGCGGTATAAACGAAATGTTTTTGGAACTAAGAAAGTTATATTTTTATACAAATTTGCAAGTTGAGATACAAAAATTCAACAATTGTGAAATTTGTAACCTTGCAAAACACAATCGACAAGCACTAAAAATACAAATGGAAATAACAGAAAAATCTAAGCATTTCAATCATGTTATCCACATGAATATTGGTTTCCCGAAAGCGGAAAAATGTATTTTACCACAATAATTCAAAATACGCGACCATTCACACCTTGGAAAATAGATAGGATTGCAGTTCTGGGTGCAATAAAGCAAAGAATACAGTTCCTTGGAAAGCTAAACAAAATCATTTATGATGGCATAGTACTCAGCTGTGGAACAATTTCTAAAAGAAAACAAAATTATTTCCCATAGGACAACAGCATCACTTAAAAACGGCAATACTGATGTCGAAAGGTTACATGGCACTTTACACAAACACCTCAGGATTATGAATGCTGATAAAGATAATTCAGATTTAGATGAAAAATTGTTCAAAATAATTGTCATTTAGAACTCTACTATACATTCAATAACTAAATTAAGACCCCTGGTCTACATTTTCATTCGAACTCAATTAATTACCTATTACTTTATCTATTATTGGTAATCCCTTTTATTTCAGATTCTTCATTATTTTTTTCATCCCTTTGTTTCCTTACTTGCTTTTTCATCAGTATCTAATTTTTTTTTTCTTCGACTATAATTCTTTAGATTCTAAATCCGTTTCTGTTTGAAAATCTAACGTTTATTATTAAACTTTTATTTCCTATTTTTAAATTTCTAATTGTTTTGACGTCTTCCGAAAAATCTATTTGTTCTTTCGATGACATTCGATGGGTGTGTTCAGGTAAAAAATATGTTCTAGGTTCATAAATTTGTTTAGAATTCATGGTTATGGCAAAAAAAAAAAATAAAAATTATAAATAAAAATTCGTTCTGTATACATAAACACATTAAGGGCCTGTTTTGGGTGTAATAAAGAAACAAATATTTTAAAAGTTTGGTTTCTACGCTATGATTGAGAAGATATTAGTATCTAGTTGTAGAGAAAAATTCAATGAAAGATTTTGATTTAGTTAAAGAATGTCATAAGTGGTTGATGATGATTGCTGCCCTTGTCCAGAAAAATTTTGAAATCAATAAAATTAATATTAAAATGTAATAATTGCTAATTAAAAACTTAAAATTAAAAATTTAAAAAGAGATAAATAAATAAATAAATATTTATTGTTAATTGGTGAAATTCAAAATATTAAAGGATAGTGCAAATATGTAGAGATGAATTTATTTCATAATTTATGATTGCATCCTAGTATATAAGAGTATAAAGAAAAAAATAAAATAAAAAAAGTACAACATACTTTGTATTAGAATTAGGATGAATAAATAGTCATGATATAAGATAAATATTAAGTGATATTGATATCATTGATCGTAAATGTATAAATTATCTAACAACTTTTACTAATTTAAAATGTATAAAATCTTTTTAAACCTATCCTTTTTCCTATAGTATTTATAAAAACAATTCAATTTTTGGAGACCAAAAATACTTCTTGGGGGAGGTGTCACATATTGAAATATAGTTACTTAATCCCCTAAGTTCGCTGCTTATCCACCACACTTGTTGTTTGTTCTGCAAAAACTTCTAGCAGAGCTTAAATTTCTTTAAATCATTATCTTCTTATGAAGATAACGTTGGAGAGATAGATCAATATCGTAGGCACATATACCTACATATATCGTAAATCTAGTTTTGTAAGTTAGTCTTTAAGTTCTTCTCAGAGTTGATCAAAGTCCGCGTTGTTAAAAATAAAGATTATATTTTCTTAAATCTAACAAAAATTGTGGTTTCATTTAATGTCTTTTTAAACTACATAACTATAAATAAATATTTTGGTTTCTATTTTTTACTATGAAATAAGGTCTAGCTGTATACCGATGGATTTAGAGACGCCACTTACTTATCATAGGCTTGAGTCTGCTGATAAACTAGCGTTTCACGTTGTAAAAAAGGATTAATCATCCGTTGGAATCCACTTCAGCAAAGATAAATTAAAGTCATCAAAGATAAGGATATCATCAATGAAATCATTTAGGTCAATAAGTTGATCAACCGCTTTAACAGCAATGATGTAGGATTCGATGGGTTCAGCCAGCAGGATTAAGTAGCACATAACATACAGGATCCTACTGGGGAGAGTTATTTCAATTGAAACTAAGTCAAGTTTGACAGAAGAAGAGATAGCCATAAGAGTAGAGTTACGGCTATTGTGAATGCCCAGTGGAATTTCCTGACATGTAGACGCAAGTATAGAGAGGGCAGAATCACATACCATAGGGAGAGAGTGTTCGTCATATCGGAAAACATTATAAGAAGATGGAAATAGCTCTTTTTTTATAACTCCGCGCGCGCACCAAGGGGATATTAATACCCTTTTACTGGCTTTTCACCAAGGTGCAGGCGGGTGATGTAGTAGTTTTGAAACTCAGGTGCTAGATTTCGATATTTTTCCAAAGGTGGTTGTCAAACTGGAGCCAGTGCATCCTCAACTAGTGGGTCTTAGTACGTGCTAGTTGTTAGTTCGTTACATTTAGCCCAGCCAGCAACCACTCCAACATCAGTGTTATGCCTTCATGTCAGAGTTAACGCCGACGGGATTTACATATAACTACATACAAATTCCATGAAAAGACTTTTTCAGACCTCTGCCTGAGGAGTCTATGCATATATCACAACACCACGTATGGTTTCTATAAGAGCATAGATGTGGAAAGAGAGGCCATGAGACTTAAACAAAACAGCATGAGAATGCATCCCCACCGAGATAGAGTTTTTAAGCAAAGCCTTACGCTCCCCGTTTTAGACTCCTATTGAAAATAAGATATTTTACATTTATACATCTACGGTAAATAGTGGGGTATTATTGAACTCGTAAATATGATAATTTAAATGGCTCTAAATTAAATGTTGCCCTAAAGTTAGTGTCAAAAGTGATCAAAAAAAGATCGAAAGTGATTTTTTTTTTAATTTAAAAATTTTGATTTTTTATAATTTTTTTTTTTGAAAAAAATATGTTATTAATCATCAATAATATAATATAAGTTCAGTAAATGTTACAGATATGTAAGATATGTTAGACTTTTAAATTAAAAACACAGGAGAAGATATAATATAGCACTACAATTTTGCAATCTTGAATCATTAACTACTCTTTAAGAAAATGATATTATTAGAAAAGTCAAAGTGACTTCGTCTGACGTCGTCTCAATATTGCGTATAAGATCTTCCTTGGATTTTGTGTGAACGTTTGAATCCCTTTATCAATAACCTGATTGGCCACTTTCAGTGTGGTTTCAGGTCAGGAAAGTCCACAGTCGACCAAATTTTCGCACACCAACTGATCCTGAAAAACCTCAAAAAGCCCAATGGATACCCACCATGTTGTCATCGATTTTAAGGCTATACATATATGTTATGAAAGCACTGATCATAAATGGACTAACATAGATAGCAAGCATTTTAAATCATGGTACTTCTAAAAACCGTTTTTCTCTCATTGCCCCTATCCGTTTGACCTTATTTGTCAATACGTGTGAATTGTCAACAATACCAACTCCCCTCTCAACAATATGGATTTTCCCTTACTCTCACACCATCGTAATGCCACAGTTAACGCTGAAGTTACATATAGCTGCAACACATCAAATGTATGGAGCAAGCCCACCAACAACAATGGTGTTAATACCAACGAAGAGCGAAACTTGCTGGGAAAATGTACGACAAGGACGGAGAAATTTAATACCATCACTTAACTTGCAATTATGTATTTTTATACATCTGTGAATGTATCTAGGTAGCTTAAATATAATATGTTGGAATGTTAGAAGCAATTGAAGTAAACAAATTGAATTTTATTCCTTCCTTAGGACCTACAACATTGACTTAGCATTAGTATCAGAAACTTGGTTGAATTCAACCGACCGTTTATCTAATACCAAATGCTATCGTTTGGACAGGGAATATGGAAGTGGAAGATACCACATAAACCTCTCTCAAGTACGAAATTAGTTGGAACAATTGGTGTCGAAGTTCCCTCTGTTAATGGACTCTCATTGAAAATTGTTAGTGCTTATTTTTCGGGCGGGGTAAAATCACCGCAAAAACGTGCATAACTTCACAATGATTTACTAAGGCTTATTAATATTAATGATTTATTTCTAATCAGTGGTGATTTTAACGGCAGACATAGGCGCTGGGGTTGTCTTTGGGCTAATGCATGGGGTAACATCCTTGCAAATTTAAACTCAAGACATCCATTTGAAATAATAGTATATAACTTACTTTGTGCGGCTTTTTTTTTCAAAATTTGAACGTTTATTTCAGAAAAACATGCACAATAGTATTATTCAAAGAATTGGCCATTTGAAGCTATGACTTTTTCCCATCTTTCTGGCAATTTGTGGATCCCATACCAAAAGAACTGCGCCAGCTTGGCAGCAAAGAATGAATCAAGCCAATTTTTAATATTCTGCTCTGATGTGAACCGTATTTTAGTGAGGGCGTTCTGCATCGACCGGAACAAATGGTAGTCAAAAGGTGCAAGGTCTGGGCTGTAAGGCGAGTGGGGTAAGACTTCCCACCCACTGTTTTCCAAATAGTTCTTATCCGGAATAGCAACGTGGGGCCTAGCATTGTCATGATGGAAAATTATTGCCTCGTGTCTGGTCGCATATTCCGGGCGTTTTTCGGCTACTGCTCTCTTCAAATCGATTAATTGTGTTCGGTAGCATTGTACGTTGATGGTTTCACCCGGTTTTAGCAGCTCATAATACAGCACACCCATCTGATCCCACCAAATGCAGAGCATTACCTTCGCGCCATGGATATTCGGCTTTGCCGCTGATTTTTTGCACAGTAACAATCCGATGCAAAGATGACTTCCTTTTGTGGCGTTCCAGCAGCATTTCGGACATGCAAAACCGCCTTTCGACGTCTCTCGGCTTCTTGTGTTTGGCAACAATCTTCATAGAGTAATGCTTTCAGTTCTTCATCTTCAAACTTTTTTGGCTGCCCAGGACGTTCATCGTGTTCCAAGTAAAAATCACCAATTTTAAATCGTGCAAACCACTTTTGGCGCGTTTGCTCGGCTAGCGCATGTTCACCATAAACTTTCACCAAAATACGATGACTTTCGGCAGCAGTTTTCTTCATATTAAAGTAATGAAGAAGAACTCCTCGCAAAAACACTTATTCAGGCACAAAGTTCGACATATTTGAGTGAAAAAAAATTATTGTTGGTTATGCTTCAAATGAATGACATATATTGAAATGACGTACAATGACAGTAGCTTCCCAACGCATGTTCCAATGGAATAATACAAATTACGCCATCTCTTAGCAATAATAGACTTATAATATCTCACCTAATATACAAAAATATGCAATCAAAAATTTTAGAAACAAATAATGGAGCGATAGAATCCAAGTGTTAGAGAAATTGTTAAAATAATTAAAAAGAAACACACATAAATTCCGCAACTTAAGGTTGGTAACTCTGTATTAACTCTTGCTTGGAAAAAGCTAACGCTTTTTAGTAGCTTAGTAGATAGTTTTGCAAATAATCATTTAAATTCTAGTCATGTTATCCCAGCCACGCACACAACATCCTCCGTTGAGCAATCAGTCAACCTCATTTGGTCACACCCACTGATAATAAATGCCAATCTAATATCCTTAGATGGAATAAGGGATACTATACACAATTTAAAAATCAGAAAGTCATCCTGCTTCGATACGATCAAAAACGTGTTTCTTAAAAAATTTCCAGATTCTGCTCTAAAATATTTGGTAAATATTTTCAATGGCTGTCTTAAGCTGGGATTCTTCCCGAAAAACTAGAGAACTGCCAAGGTAATTTTAATTTTCAAGCCTGGCAGAAGTGCACACTTGCCCTCTAGTTACAGGCCAATAAGTTCATATCAAAAAAAGAATTATATCCTTCGTTGATGATAACGAAATATTATTTAAAGAGCAATTTGGATTTAGGGCTTTGCACAGCTCTACTCAAGTAGATCGTATAACAAAATGTATCAAAAATAATCTTGCTAGAGGCATAAGTAATGGCATAATAATTTTAGACGTAGAAAAAGCGTTCGATACCGTTTGGCATGATGGTCTGGTACACAAGCTTCTGAGTTTCAATTTTCCGTTATATCTTATAAAAATAACTGAATCATTTCTATCTTTTCGAAGTTTTATCGTGTCCTTAAGTTAAACCCCCGCAGACAATTAACTGATTAATGCAGGAGTCCCACTAGGGTCAGTCTTTGGGCCAGTCTTATTTAATCTATATACCTCTGTTTTCCCCACTTTGATTAACTGCAATATTGCTTTATTTGCTGATTATATTTGTATCTATGTATCGGATGCAATTGTTTCCAACAATGAAACTAATTTTCAATCTTCTTTAAATACTGTTCTAACATATTATCGTAATTGGAACATTAATGTTAATGCTTCTAAGACTCAAGTTGTCTTTTTGCTTACTTACTTCCAAGCAACCGCCTTTAACTCAACTGTGCACCAATTGAGTGGAAATCTATTGGAAAGTATCTTGGAATTTACTTAGCTAGACATTTAACTTTCAAGGTACACATACAAGAAGCTATAATTTTTTCTTCATTTAAGTTGTTTTTTGGTATTTTATTGTAAACAATTATAGGTAAATGTAGATAAAGTTTGTACATATATTTGGCTCTACAGATTCGTAAAAACTGAACCGCAAAAGTTTGATATTGTTGTTATTTTTAAGGTTATATTTTTTTAAAGAATAAGTTTTGAAAGAGCCGGGTGAATGGGCCATAAGAGAACTGGCTCATTCATAATAATAAAATAATAAAATAAAATAATAATAAATATGCATTTTTTTTCATATATTATCAAATTATTTGCTTCAGATATTGCATTATGGAAAAGCCTGGCCCAAAACAACGAAAAAGACCCGAAAAATCGGTAATTGAAGCAGCAATCTGTGAATTTTTGGAAAAAGGCCAGTCCATAGACAACACTGCACTTGACTTAAATATATCGAGGGTATACTTAGCTAAAAAAGTTAAAAAAGTAAAGACTTCTGGTGAATCAGCTTATAAACACTGTCCTAATATAGGAAATATTTTATAATAGACCAGGAGAATATGCTTAAAATTAATATTAATAAAATAGAATATGCTTCTAAAATGTGCTATGTCCTAAGACATCAAACTAAGAAGCTGGCATTTGATTACGCTATTGCCAATGATATCAGCCCAGATAAATGGAAAAAACATCAAACTGCGTGTGATGGTTGGCTCAAAGGATTTATGTGCAGACAAAAACATTTAACTGTGAGAAAACCTAATAGCAATTCTCTATCCCGTGTAATAAGTTTTAATAAAACTAATGTGAGAAAAGAACATTAGTGATAGCTCTGTTCTTTATTAATGCTGCTAGTGGTTTGTGTTTACTAGAATAAACTACAAAGATACTATGTTAAATAATGGTCCGCCTGGAGCACTAGGGTTGGCTCAAGTTTTTGATGGATGACCGAAAACTGTTTCGTTAAAGCGCTTAAACACTTTGTGATGAATATTAGGCCGTCAAAGGAGAATCCAGCATTGATATTAATGTATAATCACAGCTCTCATGTGAATCTCAGAGTGGCAAAACGATGACTATTTATCAAGTTGGGCAATTTGTAAAACAAGCATATCTGTCAGCCTTCAGTCCTCAGAATATAACACAGGGATTCTTGAAAGCACGAATTTACCCCTTAAATATATTTAATGAGGAAGAATTTTTATCTTCAGATGTCACTGATAGACCTGATTCATCACAGTCAAAGGAAAGTAATGAATTGAACTTGGACAGGAAAAATATTGAAACAAACTTAAAATCGACAGCTCCGCCTTTTACAAACCCACTTGAAGCTCGCGAAGAAAATTAGATTTTAACAGTCCAGATTATCAGACCATCTGCCCGTTCAACCCCTACGGTTGCGATTCCGAGTTTTTTCTAGGCACTAAATTATATTACCGGAAATGATAAGACCATTTTCTAAACTGGGGTAAAGACGAAACATGACACGCAATAATAGGAAAATGTCGTCTGCCAACTTATTTGACACTCCCGAAAAGAAAAAGTTAGAAGAGAAAGAGGGTAATACAAAGAAACAAAAAATAATTAAGAAAATAACCACAAAACAGTCCATAAAAACTCTTATTTTGCATAATTTTCACAATTCACTTTATAATACCGACTGGCTCTTTCATAATTTTTAGTAGCTCTTTCAATACTGAAATGTTATTAAAGAGCCTAAAGATACATTTTTTAAAAATCAATGTTTCATTGGTTTTTTTTTACATTGTTCAAGGCTTTTTCGTATGAAATTACCTTTTTTAATAAATAAATAATAATTGAAGAAAAAAATCATATTTCTTTCATTAAAAGTATATTGCCACTTTTTCCCACTTATTTAGAAATTATATAAAACCAAATTTCTGTACGAAGATTATTTTTTGTTAATTGTAAATATAACAATAAATATCTTTACTACTACTTTTCTGAACATTGTGGTGTCCGATATTCCGCGGGCCGACAATCCTGCAGAGTAACATCCATCAACACAGTTGTCCGGAGATTCTTTGGCGGAAGGGTTTTCAGGTGGAAAAAGTGCTAACAAAGATATTAAATTGGAAGCACCAACCAAATTGTTGTTATCTTTGACCGACAGAAGGCGCTGCTACTGCAATAAAGGCTATAGCGCCTTGAAGTCCGTTCATATTTAGGCAGACATGCCAAATTTCAGTGCGATATTGTCTTTAGTTTTGTTTTTACAGCTGATTGTAGTTGACGTGTTTGGCATCATGTTGAGTATGGACAAAAACGATTCACGTTCTCTTTTTGAGAGGAAAAACGGCGAAGGAAACAAAAGAAAAGTTGGATAAATATTATGGGGCTAATGCTCCGTTAGATTACACCGTCAAATATTAGTTTCGAGAGTTTCATGGTGGCCGCATCTCCATTACCGATCAAGTCCGCAGCAGCAGGCCCTCCGATGCGGTTACAGAGGACAATGTCAAAAAAATAAATGGATTGTCATGGTATACTTTTTGTGGACTACCTCGAAAGGAAAAACCATTAACACGGGTTTTACTGAGAGTTTTTTGCAAGAAAATGCACCGGCGCACATTAGCATCTCAACCAGGGCTAAAATCAATGACTGACGGCTACAATTGCTGCTGCATCCACTGTATTCGCCCGATTTGGCTCCCTCGGTCTATTATCTCTTCCCAAACCTCAAAAGATGGCTCATCAAATACTTTTCACCCCATCTAGTAGAGGAGCTGCATCCAAAAGTGGGAAAGACATTTAAGCTGCGAAATAAAACAAAAATGTGGTGGTGAAGAGCAATATACTTTTACATATACAGGTGCAAGTAAAATACAGGAGCTTGAAAAGAAAATATAAAGAGACTGAGCTGCACAGTCTGCACATAACAGAACAAAAAGAAAAAGCTGCCAATTCGAGAGGTAATGCTTGAAACACCTTAGATAAATATAATTTGTATGTTCATAATCAACTTCTTTTTATTCTTAAAGTGATTTGGATAAAGTGTTGGGCGAGGAGAGAGCCTTCATCCGGAATTCGCCTTGGACAGCGATACCGTTGAAGGCACATCAAGGGAAGAATTAATGCAGAATGCTTCTCAGGAAAGTATACCATCAACTTCAGGTTTGTAATATGGTACATGACAGCCATGATCGACTTTATTAATATCTACATTTCTTAAAAAATTGCAAAAGACTCCTCTACGGCTGCCTTTAAAAGAGGACAGCCTTCAGAGTCCGTCCAAGACCATATCCGAAAACGATTGGTGAATTCGGACGAGAGAAAGCGGAATACAATGCCAACATTTAAAAGCGCCTTGATAACAAAGAGGCAATTGAAAAAGAAAGAAACGGTTTGTTGAAAACAATTATTGAAAAACTAAGCAAATAAAATAAACATAAATTCCAGTTAATTATACTAAGTTTGTACAGTATTTTAATTTTTAATTTGTTTCTGATTTATTTTACACATTTATAAAAAGGTTTCCTTGTTATTCCAGTTTAGTTGCGACTTTTGGCAGATTGCATCTCTTACTGGATTTCTCCTTTTAGTTTCTCCATATTGCACATATTCAGAGTTAATTTCGGGATTAGGCTCCAGCGAGAAATCAAGGTCGTCTTCATCCGCAATATCGGAATCGTTGCATCAAGATACTAAAATAGTGCTTTATAGCCTCAAAAGAGGAGCTCAATTTCACATTGAAATTCTTTTGGGCACTACTCAAATTAATTGCATATTAAGAAATTTGTCAAATTTTATTTGTTTGTCATAAATAGGAAAAAATTTGTATCGTTCCCTTGATTATAATAATAAATAGGAGAAGTCCGGACTCAGGGAATCCAACAAATGTGTTGACAAATTTTTTGTTTTCGTTGCTAGCTTCCAAACAATGGCTTACACTTCCCTTTCGGTCGATGTAGTTTTTTTTACATGCAGGTGGTGAATCAGTCACAATGTGTGTCCCATCGATGAAACCTAGGTTAAGAAAAATAATTAAAGGAACAGTAAGTGGGAAATGTTACCGATTGCCTTAGAAAATCCCGATTTATTTCTGAAAAAGCTACTACTTCGCTACATTTGCTAGTTATTTGGCCACTTTATGATATTTAGGCTTATGCTGCTTATATATGTACACTGTAGTTCTCTCTTTTGTTAGTGAGACTGTAGAGAGTGAAAGATCGAACCGATCTCTGATGTTATACATTTCAAAACCGCTTTGTTATTTCTGTTCAGTATCGTTTGGCAAGTCATATGGAAGGACTTACACCACAACAACGTCTCCAAATTGTTCAGCTGTATAACGAAAACCAGCGGTTTGTGAGAAATGTTTTTCGTGCGATTCAAATAACTTACGGTGCGCATAATCGACCTACTGAAACCACTTTTGCTAATACTTTTGCCAGCTGCAGCTGGGAGTGTACGCAAAGACCGTTACGAATCGATTTGTTGTTATACTCAGCAGCTTGGCTTAGTGTATTGAACAACTTGTGCAAGAATTGAAGCCAGGCGGCTTGAATTTGCGTCATATTGCGTCATGAGCAATGGACTTGTTGAGAAATCATTTTGGTTATCACTTAATTTCACGTTTTGCTACGGAAAATTGGCCGCCTAGTTCGTGCGATATCACATCTTTAGACTATTTTTTCTGGGGCTATGTAAAGTCTTAGGTCTTCAGGAATAAGCTATCTACAATTGACGCTTTGGAAGCCAACATTATTCGTATTATCCGCGAGATACCAGTCGCCATGCTCGAACGAGTCGCCCAAAATTGAACCTTCTGAATGGACCACCTCAGACGTAGTCGTGTTCAACATTTACATGATGTCATTTTCAAAAAGTAAAAGTAAAAAGTAAAGTAAAAAGTAAAAGCCATGAATTGTTCTTTTAACTGATAATAAAAAATTTTAAGTTCACTTTCAAACTTATGTGTTTTATATTACATTATAAATCAAACCTCACGATGAATCACCCTATATTACACTTATGTTACATGGTGAAACATAAGTTGCTGTGGTTGTAGCAAATTTAAACCCATCCAAGCTATTATGTCCGCTGATATGAACGAGCAGAGATTAATGGGAGTGTAAGTATTAGTATTAGTATTAGTATTAGTATTAGTATTAGTATTAGTATTAGTATTAGTATTAGTATTAGTATAAGTATTAGTATTAGTATTAGTATTAGTATTAATATTAGTATAAGTATTAATATTAGTATTTATGCTATTGAGCTTTATAGACCATGTCTTGTTTTGGCTTCATTCAGCAACACCCCCATTGGCTGCCAAACTCGTTCGTCTGTGTAGAATGATTATGGATAATGCTCGCTGCTCCATCAAGGTCGGTAACGACTTAACCGAGACTGTTGTAGCTAGAAACTATGAGCAAAAATAACAAAAAATGAATCGGCTACTTGACAACCATTGAAATTAAAACTACAGCAAGTGCGGAAAAAAATTAATCAATCCATTGGTTAGAGCAAAACGTTAAATAAAAATAGTTACCTTTAGGGACTTCTGCATTATTATTATTAAGTATTGGCGGATACTTTTGAGTTCGCTTGGCATCTTGGGCTCTTGTTGTTGCTGCCCCATCGTACTCGTATTCTTTCGGAGTACCAGTAGAAGGAGATCTGGGTATTCTGGAAAGGGTTTTTCTGATTCTCCGTTATTTCGCAATTGTTTATGCTTTCGTTGGTTATTAGATTACAGTTTGTTTTATTTTAATTGATATTGTTGGGGTGTGTACGGTTTAAACTTTGTGTTAACTTTATGTAGGGTAAAATACGGGTAGAAAAACGCGGTTTAAAGAAAGCACGTCTTCGCTGCAAAGAGAGTTAATTTATTCTTCCGAAAATTACATCCTTTCTTAACTTTAAAGTATCATACAATACATTCGTATTACAAATCATAAGCTTACGTTACATTTATTCCCTTACATTTAAATTAAGTTGTTGTATTTGAATTTAGACTTAATAGAGAGAACAATTGCAATAAAGGCAATATAATTATTTAAAGTAGAATGTTGTTGATGTTGTATTTCCGATCAAGTTTCACCCGGTGGACGATTTTCGTCCGCAAGTTTCGCAAGTTTCCTCAATCATGTTCCTTACTGTACTCAATTGCAGTTGGAGTATGGCTAGGAGCGCACATGCGATTTCAATCGCGCGACTACTTAGTCGCAAATATTGAAGCACACGCTTTTTAATATGAACGCGTGAGTTATATTGTGGGATCCGCGGAATTGGATAATTTCTTTATCTGAATAATATAAAATGCTTTATTAAACTTTATTTTACAATTATTTATATGTTAAATTTGATTACTTTACAATATTTGTGCTGCTTCGGCATCTACAAATATTATTTTTCTTTTGACATTATACATAGGTATACCGATATTAAATATAATATTGGATCAATTATAATAGGCTTAAAGTCCTAGAAATTCATAACTTTGCTCGAGTGCATTAATGGAAACATCCTGTTCAGTTAATTTATTTTTTATAAGCATTAATTCATCATATGTTAGTAAGAGTTTGGGAATGAAATTTAGCTAACTATGATTTCAGAGGTGATTAATTAATAGGTTGAAATAAATTAGTTAAAATATTGCATGTCTGTAACTGTGTCGTACTCTATTCTAATTTTATTTGCCGTATTTTTGAGGAAGTTTTCTATGTTTTTTTTTTTTTGCTCTGTATCAATGTGGCTACTTATATTTTTAAATCTCTCAATCATTTAAGAGTTTAGTACATGCTCATTTTCTAATAAATTTGCTAAATCGTTAATGTTATTATTAATATTTTGTATTTGGTCATTAATTTAAATTACATCTTGTGCATACATATTCCTTGTTATTAATCAGTCCACGTTTGTTTCTTTTAAAGGAATATATTGTTTGGAGTTTTCTGTTAAGTTCTTTAATTTTAAGTTTTGTTGTTTGAAAAGAGCTGTTGTAAATGAATACTATTTTTTTTTATTTTCAACAAAATATATACAGTGAGATAATTATAAAATTTTCTAGAGCAGACAAGACCAGAAGCTAGTGCTTGTTCGTACTTCACAAAAAAAAAAAAAAAAATTGGAAAATAATGTCCCAAGGATCTCCTTTTCCGGATTCCGGATGGAGCTTTCTGCTACGTGGTGCATCGTGCGTGCTTGGTGTGAGCTTTTGGTGTTCATCAGATTGACTTTTTGTGAAAAGGATTGCCAGCTGGTTAGTGATATATGGTATTAGGTGTTGCCAATGAATATGTTTGTTACACTATTGATATTACATAGTATGTTTTTGGAAGAAATGGAGAGAGTTAGTGATATCTTCTATGTTGTTATTGTAGTCATCGAGATTTATGATGTGTATTAAATTTTGAAAGCTAGTAATGTATTTAGATGGTACTTGTCAAAAGGGTAATATATTATGCACTTTGGGATTGTTGAAAATTTCTATTTGTTGAGTGTCAGCGAGTGGCATATTGTAGGTAAGGAAGTGAAAGAAGGTGGTTGAATGTTTTAGTATAAGTATTTTGCGAGGGGTTAGTGGACTCGTATCAATGTTAGATGAGTGTTGTAACTCAATTAATGCTTAAAATTAAATAAATTTATATATTTTTTTATTTTTTTTTATTTGTTATGTCTTTTGTGTTTCTTTCGTAATTTACATTTATGGATCTTTTTGTTTTCATTTGTAATGATTGTTCTTTTTTTATTTCTTTTCGCTATATGTTTTGGGAAACTTGGTGTTAATTTGTTGCGTTGCGGAATTCATTTAGCTTTACAAGCTACTCGTGTTCGTTTGAGAAATCAAGGGTTCTTCTAAACTTGTAGGGACGGGCAGAGAACACTTCGTAACGGGTGTACTTTATTGAAGAGTGTATAGCGTTGTGAAGGTTTCCGTTAGTATCTCTTCGTGTTCAGTAGTGAGTCTCTGTTCTTGTCTTTTGATATTTCATGTTGCTTACAGAAGTCTATGAAAATATTGGCTACAAATTCTGATCCTTGAGCACATACAATCTTTGTTCGGATACAGTAAAGGCGGATGTACATCTTTATGACACTGAATGAATGAATGTCTTATTGAGACTTTTTTTTTACAAATTGAATGATTAGATTAGTTTTACATAGATGAAATAAGTAGCCGACTGTTAAACTTACGTCTGGCTAGGTCTATTTGCATAACACGTAAATGTTCAACATTGAAAGGTTAGTAACTAACAACTAATGATGTTACGCTTGCTCTTGGCGTATCAAAGATGAAGACCTAAACTATTGACTAGAACGTAGCAAGAACATTAAAATAAACAAAGACAAAAATAGATATACTATTCTTAACATTTCACTCACTAATTATTTATATACATTATATACAATTGCCTTTGAGAATCGTGCACAGGTATTTTAATATAGGTACATATGGAACTTTATTCTTATGAATCTACAATACATGCTCTTTTTGTATATTGATATTGCTTACCCCTTAGGTTGTTAGAGGGGGCTTAAAAGAGAATGAGAAGATTTCCTTCTTCGACAGGTAGGGTCAAGGGATTAGATCTATTGATGAATAAATTAAAAGGAGAGAGGTAGTAATTGTCTTCAATTGCATTAAGAATGTGGGAGTGAATTTAGGATCTTACAAGGCTGTTCGGATGAGTTTCTATCCGCTGGAGCTTTTTAAGATTAAGTCTTATAAGGTAGGGCATTAAAGGTATTATTTTGCATTCCTCGTATAGCACTTTGTTGGAAAATTATTTTTTGTTTGCCTTTCTGTACTTTCCGCAACAGAATCTCAACATTTTTCTCTCGAAAGTTTCAAGTTCCTTGGCCACTGTAGGAGAAATAGTGAACCAAACACAGAATCCGTATGCGAGAACGAGTCTGATGAGCATCTTGTAGAGAAGTATTTTTTTTTTTTTTTTTATTTATTTTTTTTTTTTTGATAAAGCTTTCGATTGCAATAAAATTTACAAAGTTGCTGTTATAGCTTTTGCTTTGAATAACATCTTTCTTGCGTTTTTGTTAAATAAGAATCTGTTTTAATATTTCAATTCGTCACGAGCAGATAATAGAACATTGTTAGCAATTGGTAATGTTAGTATCATACTCGCCTTCACCGCTAGTCGATGTCCTTTTCCACTTGCGTTTCTAAAGCAGGTGATGCCACATTTATTCGCATTTATAGTAAGACACCATTTTTTGAAGTATACTTCTAGCAGCGGAACTTTATCTTTTATTTTATTTAGGGCATTTTGTGGTCTTGTATCACTCACAAAGATAATTGTATCATCTGCATATAGAATAGCGCTTGGTTAAGCGTCCATGGGATCCTGAAATGAGAAATCCGAGAGAAAAATATTGAGCAGCGTTGGGCCAATTATTGATCCTTGTGGAATTCCTGATTTGAAGGGAAACATATGGTATTTGATTCCTCTGCCTTAATAGATACAAAAGAAAAACGGTTTTTTAGAAAGTTCTGAATTAATTTCGTTAGCCCGACCGGAAATTTTAGTTTAATTAATTTGAATATGAGACCACTGTGCCGGAGCGAATCGAATGCTTTTTCTAAGTCAATATCAAGACTAACAGTGCATTTTTTAGTTCTTAAGTTTTAGATTATTTTGTCGGATATAAGAAGGATCGCATGTTCTGTGGAATGTTCTTTTCGAAAACCGAATTGTATATTTGCAATTATTTTTTTCTTCTTCACAGAATGTGTCTATATTTTCTGCCAAATTTTTTTTTAAAAAGTTTTCCAATATTTGATAACAGTGAAATGGGACAAAAGTGATTTATTTTATTAGCTGTTCTTTTTTGACACTGGTATAATTCTTGCCTTTTTCCGGATAGCGGGAAAGTAACCATTGTTTATACAGTGATTTCTGTGTAAAGGGAGGAAAAATGGTCTTTAAACGCATTTAACTTCGGCTGGTTATCAACCAGCATTAGTCCGTTATTAAACAGAGTGTTCTTAGAGACATCATTGCCAAAAAATTGTCTGCCTGTGATCCTGTCAATTTTCTTAAATGCATGAGAGAAAGGCTTTATGTTTCGCAGCCTTGCGTAAAATGCGTTGATTGTTTCTATGTTGATATTTTATTTTATAATTTTGCTTAACAATTTAATTCTGGAAGATAGTTCTAAATATTCCTGATTAACTCTATTAAGTTGTCTGTGGAAAATTAGCACTTTGATTAGTTTTATTGTGATATGTAATTGTATTTAGACTGTTTGCGTTAGATAACATTTATGAGTAAGTTTGTTTCATTGCTTGCGATGTTTCTACAATCAGGTAAATTGATAGTTGAGAATTTGTTGTCCCAGTTGGTATTTTTGACTTACCTGAAAGTGGCTGGAGGTAATAATATTGGTAATAAATTAAGGAGTATAAATTTAATTGAGATTCCAAAATGATCTGAATGGTATGACAAAGTGTAAACGAGCTATTTAAACAAGCAGAGACAATGAAATAATCAATTACGGATGATGATCGCGGAAGGCAGGACTATTAGGGATCATTAAGTCAAAGCTTAAGAAAGAGTTGTTACGAAACCAGTTATAAAATAAGTTTCCGTTGCTGTTTTGAGTTATGTCTCCTAAATGAGGATGTCTCGCATTGAAATCCCCTCCGAGAACAGTTCTATCGAATGAGTTGAAAAGAGAAAAAAGTCTATCTAGTTTTCTTGGCAGATTTCTCCCAGAATTGGAGGGAATATATAGTACATAGATGCTGCTAAGCAATAAGCGAAAAGTTGATCCATCAGCATTGTGAGAAAAGGTTGAAGCTAGACTAACTGAGAAAAGACTACAAATGAATGGCACTTCCTTGTATTCATAATTAGTGTCTAATTCTATTGCGGTACCCGTCCCGATTTAGACCTGTGCCTTTTTTGTAATCTCGTCTCGGAGACAAGACATATTTGTGTTTTTTTTACTTTTAAGGACGCTTAATAGTACTAACCTCCTTTCATGCGAAATTTATTGATATAATGTTCATATTTAAAAAAAAAACCATCATACAACAATAGAAACTACAAACTAAAAACAGCATCTCCTTCAGCTGTTGTAAATATATTAAGGCGCATTTATTTCGGAATATCGACACAAAAATATATCACAATCAAGACAAAAAAACTATTCCTGTTCTTCGTCTATTTCATTTTACAATTCCTGTCGCAGAAAATCGTGGGAACCAAAAGATAATGGGGCGAAGCTTAGCTTAGGTTATTTTTAAGAAATTTTTGTATCTTTAATCTAAATCTGGCCGCGAGGGAATAAACGTTCCTCTTTAAAAACAAAAAAATTAATTATATATATAATTCAATTGGGAAATCGCTAAGTAGCTCGAAAGTAATAAGGGATAAACGGGATACGGCGAAATATTTAAAAAAAAAAAAAAAATAAATAATATTAAAATCCGTGGTCCCTCGCGATTTTGTCTTGTGGTGAAAGTACAAATTTGTACAAGAGCTCCGCAGTAGTCCAGCTCGTTAGAGCTAGCCGCACCACCCAAATCCGCACAACCCGGCGGAAGAGCAATCCGGAAGAGACTCATGAAGATAGAAAGATCAATTTTGATTAAGGTAAGAAATATTAAGTACATTAATATAAGTGTTTCGTAAATAAATAATTCAAGTTGCATACTCATATGGTGAAAGTAAAGTTAGAAACTAAGCAAAGGAAAATAACAATAAAATTTTTTTTTTCCATTCTATTGAAGCAAGAAATTAGAACTAGTACGTAAGGAATAATAATTCCTAAAAGTTGAAAATACTTAAGAATATTTAAGTGAAATAAATAACAATAGTTTGAATCTATTGTATAGTAGAAACAAATAGCATTACCTAAGGAATATTTATTACGAAAAAAAAATTAAATATACTACAGCAATTTACAATAAGAATAGTTAGAATAGAAGTACAAGTATGAGTAGAAGTAGAAGTACAAGAATAGAAAACATGAAGTAATGTGTAAGCAAATAATCTTAAAAGTGAGGTGAACATTTTTTTTTTATTTTTAGTACATACATAGATTACAATTTGTGCTTTATAACATTTTCAAGTTGCGGAAAAAAAAATCTCTCCATTTATTTACCATAAGGTTTGTTAAGTTTCGTGTTCCTCCCCTTGATATTTTACATTTTTTTCAAATCATGTCAATCGCGCGAACCCAAGCTGCAGAGCAGGCAGCTTCCGCTCAAAATACGCAGCAAAATCGCATCTCCTCAAACCCAGTATCTAATAACACCAGAACAAGTCTCAGACTCTGTAACCAAATTAATGTACCATTATCTCGCACATCAACATCAACCCCACAGGATCCAAATTGTTCTTACCAATCAAGTTCTTCCAATGTGGAGCAACAAGAAATCGAATCCACTCCAATTGTCCAGTGTGTCCTAGAACAGCAGGACAAAGCAATAATTGAAGGCATTCTTAACCCAACTGCTCAACATTTTTCTGGTATAGACCAGACCATTTTGTCTGAGCATCGTCATCGTTTGGATGACCTGAAAAAGCTTCCCGATGTGATTCGTTGCCTTAGAACATTCTCTGTGGGCGCCAGTGAGTTTTCCTCCTGAAAAAAAAGCGTAGAATGCGTACTTAGCATCTACGAGCACACGAAAGGAACTCCAATGTATTTTGGGATCCTAAACGTAATACGCAATTTCCCCTCAACTGGGAAAGCAAAGCGAGCTGTCACACTATGCATTATACGGATAAGAGGGACGTCAATACTTTGGAATGTCAGATGCCATACCTTGTACAAGGTAAGCGTTCTGTAAAAGAATTTTACCAAGCCATCTGCTCACAATTAACCCTTATTATAAATAAAATTTCCTGCATTGAAATTAGCCCCGAGTCAATGCACCTCCTTACCCAAACTTATAGGGACAAGGCACTTGACACTTTTATTAAAGGTCTTTGAGGTAATTTGTCAGATCTTCTTTGTCTCAAGCTTGGAAATCAAAACTATAGAACGCATCATGCTCAATTGTATCAGGGGACAGCCAGAAAGAACCCTCAACAACAACCATCTCGCCCCATCTTGCCACATCTTCAACAGAAACCTCAATGACAACGCCGCAAAGGAACTCGAAATTCGATTTTAGGCCACCATATCCAATTTATCCTTCGCAGGTACCTCCCCTATAGCAATTCTATTCCTATGGTTTCCACCCAAGCTTCAATTTTCCTTCACATCAATCAAATAAAATTCCAAATCATCGGCAGAATCCTTCTAAGCCTATCAGACCTCTTCACATCCGAATGCATTTTAAAATGGAAGCAGCAGCTCAAGGTCGAAGTAATCAAGTTGGAATCGCTAACCAACAAAATCGGCCATTGAATTTGCAATCGGCAAGGCAAAATTTCCCTACTCAGCAACTTTCTATGTCTCATAAACTGCAGCAACAAAATTATCATATTAGTCAAACGTCTGAAAGCACAGAAGAAAATAAACCGGAAGAAAATCCGTACACAGAAGATCAAGGTGAAGATACCCAGGTTAACATCCAGCATTTCGATGTACAACCTTTTGATGCTCAACACTTTAATACACAGCAAGCAGTCAAAAATCAACCGAGATATGAAGAATACCAATACCTAATGCAACAAGCGTCACAATATAATGACGGTTAGTTTTTAGGCTAACCGATTCCCCTTTGCCATACTTCGAATTAAGACAAGAGACGGAGAGATCCTAAAACTTTTAATAGATACAGGTTCAAACAAAAACTATATTAGACCCGACTTTGTAGTAAACTCCATTTCAAACGAACAGATCTTTTACGCTAAATCTATAGCCGGCGATGTGAAAATCAGCCACCACACCTTTCTAAATTTATTCGGTTTAAAAAATATTAATCTCAAGTTCTTTATCCTAACTTCCCTCAAAACTTTCCATGGGATCTTAGGCAACGATAGCCTTAAAGAATTATCTTCAATAATTCACACCAAGGAAAGTTACATGACGGTCCTTAATAAAGCCAGAATTAAAATCAAGCAGCAGAAGTCGCAGTCAGTCAATTCCATAAATAACGATGTAAATCACCTTACGTAAAACTAAGAGTACTTACTGAAATCAGCCGTTAATATATATCCTTGCCTTTTCTCCGAACCCGAGAACATATACAACAAGAGTTGTCGCAGATATAAGGAAAAAAAAAAAAAAAAAACGGATTTTACCGGTGCAAAGCAATATAGATTGGTAATTGATTACAGAAAACTGAACAGTGTTACGATCGCCGACCGTTATCTTCTTCAATTCTTCACCATATTCGATTTAAAGAGTGGATTTCACCAGATTCCTTTAAGGGTTATCGAGAAAACGGCATTTTCCATCAATGTTGGCAAATATGAATTCACACGGCTACTTCGGTTTAAAGAATGCCTCTTCCATCTTCCAAAGGGCAATTGACGATATCTATATATAGATGATATAATCATCTTCAGCAAGAGCTAAACTCAGCACACCAAAGATATCAAAAAAATATTCGGTATATTGCGCAAGGCGAACATAAAAGTGCAATTGGATAAATGGCACTTTTTCAAACCTGAATTTGAATTTCTAAGTTTTCTTATTTCTGCAGAAGGTGTCAAAACAAATCCTACTTAAGTGAAATCTATTGCCGACTTCGCAGTCCTGAAAACTCTGAAGGAACTTAGATCCTTCCTTGGCCTGTCCATCTACTATCGCCGTTTTGTCAAAGACTATGCAATGCTAGCGAAGCCCCTAACAGTCCTTTTAAGAGGGTAAGAGGGACGCGTGTCCAAAAATCAGTCTTCAAAGTTATCAATAGAATTAAATCAAGAAGCTTTCGAATCCTTTAACAAGTTAAAAAACTCCCTTATCTCCAAAGATGTAGTCCTATCATACCCTGATTTTAAGAAACCTTTCGACCTCACAACATACGCTTACAATTTTACGATTGGTGCCGTTCTCGAGAAAGGGAACCAACCTATCTCATTCATTTCACGAACACTTAGCAAAGTTGAAGAAAATTATGCAGCCAACGAGAAGGACATGCTGGCCATTATTTGGGCCGAGGTTCGTTCCGAAACTACCTGTACGGTCCTGTCAAAGTCCGAATCTTTATGGATCACCAACCCCTCACATTTGCTTTAAGCAATAAGAACAAAAACAGCAAAATGAAAAGGTGGAAGGCAATACTAGAGGAATACAACATGAAATAAAATATAAGTCAGGAAGAACGAACCTGGTGGCGGATGCTTTATCCAGAGCCCCACAGCTGTAGAGCATTAACATCATATCCGTCACTCAGCATAGTGACGAGAGATCCTCACAAAATCTCATACAAAGCGTAGAAGTCTCAATTAATGCATACAAAGATCAAAATTTTCTTCAAACAAATGCAAATGCCAGCCAAACTTTCAGCATTATATTCCCAACGTACCTTAGACATATAATAACAGAGCCGGAATTTAATCGAGAAAACTTGAAGTGAATTCTCAAAAATGTTCTGAATCCCTCGGTTGTAAACTGTATCAAAACTGATGAGCACATCATGGGCTTAACCAAGAAATATACAGCACTCACTTCAACAACTACAAAATAAGGTTCACTCAATTAAAAGTTCAGGATGTCACTAACGAGGCAGAACGCGAAGAAATTATCACTACAACACATCGCAATGATCGTGAAAAAAGAAAGCAAACATTATAGAAATTCTATTTCCCAGGCATGGTAAGTAAAATAAGGAGAGTGATAAAAAATTTCCTAGTATGCCAGGAAAATAAGTACTCGTATGACCGGCATCCAAGCAAACCATACAGGCTACACCAATACCCCAATATCCAGGACAAATTGTTCATTTGGATATATTGTATTTTCTACAGAAAACAATCTCGTTCTAACTTCAGTCGATAAATTCTTAAAATACGCGTTGATAAAATTCTTAAATCGAAGGCAATCGAAGATGTGCGACAACCATTAAGGAAAACACTCTTTTCCTATGGATTGCCCGAAATGGTTATAGTAGATAAAGAGAAATCATTCAATTCGGCATCAATAAGTTTCGTGATTGAAAAAGAGCTCGGAATCAAAATGTTCAAGACACCTCCATATTCAAATACTGTCAACGGTCAAGTTGCCCAACGCTCATCGGAATAATGAGATGCTTGAAAACGGAAAGCTTCCATCGTTCTTTCACAGAACTTTTAGACCGCGCTGTTCATGTATATAACTTTTCCATTCACTCCACCATTGCAAGGAAGCCAATCGAAGTATTTTTTGGGTGAAGAGTAACCTCGGATCCTAAAAATATAACGAAATTACAAGAAAAACAAGTTGCTAATCTTAGGTATCACAATAGGAAAAGGCAACCAATTAAAGATTTTATTCCCGGTCAGATTATATTTGTTAGACAGAATAAACTATAGGAAGTAGTATCTGAAAATAGAACAACAACAATTTTAACTAAATTCTGAAAAATAGTTCTTTTAGAGTTATAGTCGTGCCCATAAAGGCCGATGTTAGAATGCTCAGTGCGCAGCTGGTCACTATAGAGACCCGGTACTTTTAAGTTGATACACGTGATTGACTTAAACCCATATCGACTGGCGCTCGACTAAATGGAATAGAAAGTGCAACAGATTATCGGTACATCCCATCCAATGCTTTCACTACTCCTCAATCAAATCCTGCAAGTCCAAACGCACCTCAAGCGACTTCTCCCAAAGCCGAAAATTAAGCGATCTCTCGATTTCCTAGGCTCTGCCTGGAAATGGATTGCCGCAACCACAGACAAGCATGACAAGCCAAAATTAATAACGTCCTTAATAACAATAAACAAGAAGTTGTTATCAATAAACTAGTTTTAAGCAAAATTAGCGAAATAGGGAATATTACGAATAGTATAATAAAGAATTTAAAGTCTACAGATGACTTTTTGTTGAGCTTAAAATATAAGATAGAAATAATTAAGGAAGATGTTATAAACATTGAGTATGCCATGCAATGGGCAAAAGCTAACTTTGTAAATACATACTATACATATTATCAAATTCAGAAATAAATTTTACTAAGGAAATATTAAAGAAAGAAGAGATGCCCTATAATAATGTCATAGAAGCAATCGAATTTTCAGAATTAAAACTAGCGTCAAATAACACGTTATTAGTATATAATACATGGGCTGAAAAGTCCGTTTCTAAGAGAGGGAACCACTTAAATTACAACCATACCATTTTCAGTTTGTACTAACCTTCAAAATATACGTGCATAAATTTGACAGCTGTCGGACGATTAGTTCTCGAGATATAGCGTTGTGAGTGAAGTAACTTTTGTTATTGGGAAAAAAATGGATTCAAAGCAATTTCGTGTGTTGATTTATCTTTACTTTTTGATGGGAAAAAATGCAGCCGATGCAAAGAAGTACCTTGATTAGTGTTACCCGGACTCTGCACCAGACGAACGAACTATTCGCAAGTGGATTGAAAAATTTAAAAGTGGTCATACAAATACAAATGAATACGAATGACCGTAAAGTGAAGTTGATCGAGATAGCTGAGGCTCTGAAGATATCAAAAGAGCGTGTTGGATATATCACACACGAATATTTGGACATGCGAAAGCTCTGTTCAAAGTGGGTGCCGCGTTTGCTCAAAGTCGACCAAAAACAACAACGTTTTGATGATTTAGACGAATGTTTAAAGCTGTTCAACCACAATAAAGCCGAATTTTTTGCTTCGGTATGTGACAATGGATGAAACTTGGCTCCATCACTTCACACCAGAGTTAAGTCGGCAGTCATCTGAGTGGTGAGCAGGCGACGAACATCGTCCAAAACGACCAAAAACTCAACAGTCGGCTGGCAAGGTTATGGCATCCGTATTTTAGGATACACATGGAATAATTTTCATCGAGTATCTTCAAAAAGGGCAGACTATCAACAGCGACTATTAGATTACGTTGTTAGAGCGTTTGAAGGACAAAATCGCAGAAAAACGGCCGCATTTGAAGAAAAAAAAATGCTGTTTCATCAAGACAATGCACCGTGTCTCAAGTCGATGAAAACGATGGCAAAATTGAATGAATTCGGCTACAAATTGCTTCCCCACTCACCGTATTTGGCCCCCAGTTACTATTTTCATTCGCAGACCTCAAAAGAATGCTCGCCGGAAAGAGATTTAAGACCGATGAAGAAGTAATCGCCGAAACAGAGGCCTATTTTGAGGCTAAACCGAGTAAACTGGTATCGAAAGATTAAAAAATCGTTTCAATCAGTGTATCTCTCTCGAAGGTATATATTGACTATATTGGACTATATTGATAAATAAAGTTGAATTTTGCAAAAATTTTGTGTTTTACTACTACTGACTTTTCAGCAGTCCATGTGTTATAGTATTGTAAGTTTAACAACCACTACTAAAGAATCATGTCAAAAAATGCTAATAAGAGAAATAAAAAGGAACAATGTTATAAATAAATTAGAATTTAATGAAATCTTGAAATGGAAAACTAAACTATACGAAATAAAAGAACCATGTAAAACCATGTAACCAACAAGTTATCTATTTGTAACTACGATGTAATAGACATAAGTAACGATAAGTTGATTAATAATCAACATGTTTCCACAATAGAAGAAATAATCCCTGGAATAATCCTACTAAACCAGTACAACGGTGAAATCGAGATAGACGAGAAAACAGTCCACTTAAATGGAACATATGTCACCCAATACCACAATGCTACCATCAAAGCACGCCAGCTAATTTCTTTTATTAGAAATGATTAGGGAAATAGAGGTCAATAATACCCGATACATTCAAAAATTGGAAATAAGTAACCGCCAAAAGAACCTTACCATATTTAGGATGTTAACTCTAACATTGGTGATTGTCTTCTTCTTCAGATGAAAGATTGTAAGGAAATTTGCGAAACCCTATGGCGAAACAGTCACAGAACAACCGGTAGAGAACATACCTATAAAAGAATCAGCTGCGGCAAGCTCTCATCCAAACATTAGTTCAATGACCAAAAGCTCCGAAATCCCGATACCCATTCATTCGACTAGAATCAGCCAGATCCCTCTGTTTTGAAGAATCAATTTAAGGGCGGAGGAGATAACGACAATTATATCAAAAGACAAAAACCACGACAGCAATATCAAAAGACAATGTTTGCCGTGTCAAGCTAAAGCACATGATCAATTATCGAACGACATCCGCATGCTCCCGTTCGTGTTAAACTTATGTACGTGATGGAATGCAGTAAACAGCCAGTGGTGTCCAGTCTCCCAGTCGCAGACGCAGTAGAATCCTACGGAAAATCGTGGGAACCAAAAGATAATGGGCGAAGCTTAGCTTAGAGGTTATTTTTAAGAAATTTTTGTATCTTTAGTCTAAGTCTGGCCGCGGGCAATAATTGCTTTTTAAAAACAAAATAATTATTTGTATGTATAATTTTATTTATACCCTTGCTTTACGTTTTTTTGAACATATGTACGTGATGGAATTCAGTAAACAGCCAGTGGTGTCTAGTGTCCCAGCCGCCGACGCAGCAGAATCCAACGGAATATTGTGGAAACCAAAAGATAATGGGGCGAAGCTTAGTTTAGGTTATTTTTAAGAAATTTTTGCATCTTTAGCCTAAGTCTGGCCGCGGCAACAAACATTCCTTTTTAAAAACAAAAAAATTAATTATATAATTTGATTTATACAACACGACGGCTACGATAATAACGACGAGACGGCAGCGACGACGATAACATGATTAGCGACTGTTCTCTTGGTTTTCGTTATTTTTTTTATTTTTCTTGGATTTCTTATCCCACTCTGATCTAAAAGACGTCCCGGAAGTAATGAACAAGTAAACTAGTATAGAGTAACCAACAAAATGTTTATTTAGGAAAACGTAATAAAAGGTAAGTAATTCAACAAAGATATCAATGTTCTCGATTGATTGGACACGTATATGTCCGCTGACTGATTTTTCACCACTGCCGCATTATCTGAAATAGCGCTAGTAAGGGATGCTCAATTAAGTTTTTCTGAGGATATGAAGAGTCTAAATGCAAATAAAGCGCTGAAATCAAACAGCAAGATATCACCACTGAACCCATACATTGACGGCAATGGAATATTGCGAGTGGGAGGTCAGTTGAAACATGCTTATTTATCAACTGATCAGAAACATCCTATGATTCTGTCATCATCGCATCCACTGACAAAATTAATCATATATAAGATCCATAGCGATACACTCCACGGTGGAGTGAAACTAACTCTGAATCACATACGAAGAAAATTTTGGATCATCCGAGGAACAAACGCTGTTAAAGCCATAATAAATCAGTGCATCAGGTGTTTCCGATTTAAGACCAAGGAATCAAATCAATTTGTGGTACAACTTCCGGAGGCTTGAGTAAGGTTTTCATGGCCGTTTACACATTGTAAGGTAGATTACGTAGGCCCAATCAACATACGATGCTTACAAACTCGAGGCGTGAAATCACATAAAGCTTACTTAGCGCTGTTCGTCTGCATGACAACAAAAGCAGTGCATATTGAGCTGACTTCTGATTTAACAACGGATGAATTGATGACGGCATTGTGACGTATGATCAGCAGAAGAGGATCTATACACCATATCTACAGCGATAATTTAACAAATTTTGTTGGCGCAAAAAATATTATTGATGCATTACAATCCACGCTAGCCGGAAACGCAATCCAGTGGCATTTCATCCCACCTGGAGCTCCACACTTGGGTGGACTCTGGGAAGCCGGTGTTAAGTCAGTCAAATACGCATCATAAGAGAGCACAAATTAACATACGAAGAGATGAATGCCATCGTAGTGCAAATAGAAGGATGCTTGAATTCGAGACCACTCTGTCCATTAACAGACTTCTTCATTGGGTCGCCACTGATAGCACCACAACATGATGTAATTCTGGATCTGGCAGACAGTAGTTTAAAAAGGTGAAACTTAATACAAAAGTTCAAAGAAGATATTTGCAACAGTTGGTACGAGGACTACGTAAACGAAATGCAACAGCGATGTAAGTGGAAGCAGTCAGTAAACAATTTGGAACCTGGGCAATTGGTGCTGATAAAAAACGAGCTGATGACTCCATCAAAATGCCCTCTAGGCAAAATAATTGAAGTGCACAGCGGAGTTGATGATCTTATCAGCGTTGTAACAGTGAAAACCGAAAAGGGAACATTCAAGAGACCAATAGCCAAGGTGTGTTTGCTGCCAAGCGAAGGGAGTATTATAAAGCCTGATGATAACATGGTTCAACCGTTGATTCATCCATCCAGCAGACATAGAAGAAAGCTGAGGGATAGAAAACAGTCAACCAGTTTCTCTATTGACCTTGTGATTTCTTTTATTTCTTTTCCATTTTTTTATTCGCTTTTATTACTTAGGTAAACAATATTGGTATTTTTATGTTTAGATCAACGTTTTTTTGTTATTCTTTAATCTTGCACATTATCGTGCTTAGACAAGCAAAATTTTTGTATAAATTAAATGAAATAAAGTTACCTCGGTTAAGTCTTGTTATTTAATAGAACCAAGACTTTTTACTTCCTAATGTGAGGCGATTGAATAAATATTAGAACTTACACATGCCTCGGCTAATCAAAGAATAATTGTAGATGCATAGAATTATATCCTGATATATATAACATATCAGAAACTTCAATTTAAAACAAAAAAAAAAAAAAAAAAAATGGAGGCAAAACTAGATACGACAAAGAGTTTACCCGATTAAAAAACCTTTTTAGCCTTCATTGGAGGCCGATTTAACTCTCTCGAAAGTATCAGAGAATCTAATATATAATACATACTAGACTAGACTAGACAGCCGTCGTCATCATTTTGTAAGACTTTCGCTCGTCATACGTATCATGTCAAAACTGAGCAATAGTTAAGGTTGAACGTCAAAACTCGCATAGAGAAAACCAAACGATATTTAGTTGGCTCGAATTGCCTTGAGTTAGACCATCACACATTTAATAGCAGTAACACAAATCGTTGTTTTAAATGTAACTTAAGACATCACCCGTTGCTGCATTATGAGTCGGAAAAACTCAACAAAGTCACTCCCTATCGTACAAAGTCACCATTGTTTATTTTTGATTGTTTTAATTTATTTAAATTTAATTGATCACATAAGAATATTAAATCTTTTGAGAATAGAACAAGCTTTATAAAATTTTAATATTTTAACAATGCAATATAAATAAAATAATTATTATAATCAAATTGTCATCGCTGTATTCTCCATAATACCATAGAAGCGACAAATAACATAATTTCGATAAATCAAATCGTTGGAAATCAACTCAATCACAACGCAAGTACCTACGTTCCTAACACACACATCTCCATTGCAACATGAAGACGAAAAAGAAATGCACGCAATTCGACAGAAACTTCGTAATATGGATATAGACATCAAAGCCACCAAATATTTTATGTTGTTCGCTAGCGACCGCATTGGTCAACGTTTTTGCAGCTAACGGTAGCCAGCATTTTGTAAGGCACTTATTGACTCTGTTTTAGAAGCAACCTTTGTCAACGAAAATGTTAAGCAATTTCTTGAATTTAAAAAGGGAAACACTTCCGCATAAGTCACAGTCGGATGTATCGAACTACGAAGTAGAACATACAATCTTTTCGTTGACGACGTCAACATTTACACTCGGAGGTCAAGGCATTTGTCTTAAATCAACTGACATCAATGCTGCCAGCGCACTAATTGAAAACAAAAAGCTGGTCCCATCTTTCCAACCTACCTCTTGCAGAGTTTTTTTTTTTTTTTTTTAACACCCCGAGCATGATTGATATTCTTTTAGATGTTGATGTGTATGCATCCATAATCCTACAGGTTCTTGTAAAAGGGAAAATGGAGCCCCTGTTGCTCCATTGTTACACTGAGCTGGGGTGGATTTTGACTGAAAACATCAACAATGCTGCTTAGTGTAGATAAGAATCCAAAACCACTTCAATATATTATTAGGTGCACAACTAAGTTCTCAGTTCCTCCAGCAGTGCTGGTCGATTTTGACATATCCAAAACGTCATGAACCAAACTTATACAAACTGTTTTGACACATTAGTGATATATTTTTGGCGTCATATACTTTTGGTTGTTTGAAAATATCTGATTTTGTGCCAAATAATCGTCATTTGCGGGTAGTGTAAGTTTTTTTCTTTCATTCGAAGAAATGAAACAACGTGTCGTAATTGGTCCCGTTGCTTCAAAAACAGTGATTTCGATGTTGACGACCGTCCGCGTGAAGGAAGCCCAAATCCTTTGAAGACGCTGAATTGGAGGTATTGTTCGATGAGGATTCGTACCAAATGCAACAAGAGCTGGCTCCAGCATTAGCAGTTACCCACCAAGCAATTTCCAAGCGATTTCATGCGTTGGGAATGATTCAAAAATAAGGAACTTAGGTTCCTTGTGATTTGAAGGCAAGGGACAATGAGCATCGTTTTTTCACGAAAAAGTGATTCTACAGCATGACAACACTCGGCCTCACCTTGCTAAACTCGTTAAAATCTACCTGGAAAAGCTCAAATGGCAAGTCCACCGCCATATTACCCAGATATTGCGCCATTCGATTATTACTTTTTCCGTTCGATGGCACATGGTCTGCCTTATCAGCAGTTCCGCTCATATGAAGATATGAAGATATATGGATAGCTTCAGAAGGTAAATACTTTTACCGTAACGGTATTCTATATTCTGCCAGAATGATGGAAAAAAGTTGAAGCTAGCAATGGGCAATACCTTGAATGATTCATTTGTAACCATTTTTCACAATAAAGTTGCATTTTCATCAAAAAGCAGCGATAACTCAGTTGCGCATCTAATACATGTCTTGTTAAAAAGATTTTGGGAATAAGAAGAAGACTTATAAGACAGGAAGTTAAATCAGGAAGAAGACATATGTGAACAACATTTCCTAAGTACATACGAGTATAAAAGAAGAAGGTCGCGCAAGATTAATCATCCAATTTTGTTTTTAAATTATTTTTTTACTAAATAAAAAAAAATAATTATGAGTGATGGAATCTTTATTTGGACCCTTACAATTTTTTCTGTTAAGTTGAAAAAATAATATCCGCCAAGTGACTGCCGCTAGTGTTGATACACATTTGTGCCCATATTATCGCATTTTCCATGACTCCGCAAGATTTCCGGTGAAAACTGTTCGAATATTCTCCTTAAGGGCTGCGATTGTTTGAAGCTTGTTGGTATAAACCCGCGACTTTAAGTAGTCCCAAAGAAAGAGGTCTGGGATGGTTAAATCTGGTGATCTTGCTGGACATTCCAAATCGCCAAAACGGGGGATTCACAATGTCCATTGTGGCTCGTGTTGTGTGTTGTTTATCATGGCCTTCTAGCGTTTACCAGTAACAGTGACCTCAAAAAAATATGGCCCTCCCGCGTGAACGCCGCACCACACAGTGGCCTTGAGTGCATGTAATGGCTCTTCGTGCATCACACGCTGATTTTCACAGCCCCATTAATAAAGATTTTGCTTTTTTGACGTAGCCGCTTAAGTGGAAATGCGCCTCATCGCTTATGATGATTTTCGACACAAAATCGTCCTCGTTGTTGAGATTGAGGATGGCTTTATAGTAATTCACACGCGACTGACGGTAAGGAGGCATTAACTGATGCACTGTTTGCACTTTTTACGGGTAAGTCTTTCATTAAAATTCGCTCTAGGATCCGTCTGGTGATGTCCAATTGCGTGGCCCTTCATCTGGTTGTTATTTCTTCGTTTTTAGCGATATGGGCAGCCACAGCCAAACGACCAGTCTTGTATTGTAGCTAAGCGCCGGAATGTTTGCCCAGTTGGCGCGACATCATTAGGTAATCGACGTTGAAATTCACGCTGAAATTACTACAGCTATTGGCTGGCGTCAATATATGGTATCGTATCTTCGCGTTACCAAGGCACTCACCGAATGATTTTACGTCGATGTCTTGATTTATGGCACAAACATTAAATCCGAAGGAATTAAACTTCAAAGAGACGTTCTGCCCGAGTTTCCTCTTAGAAAGTGGGCAAGTAATTCAGCAAAGGTGTTAGAAAAAATACCTGAAAATGAAAGCGAGATCAATCTCCCACTAAGCTTCGACTGCACCAATACTATCAAGATCCTCGGAATCCGATAGCACGCACCACAGAATGTGTTTAAAAAATTAATTTACCTGTAATATAGGAATACATTAAAGATCTGTGTTAGCTGATATTGCTCGTCTATTTGATTCCCACGGGTGGGCTTATTTTGCAGTAGCTCTGACCTCAAGAGTTACTACGGGATACCCAAATCTCTAAGGAGATCGAATATGTTTGGGTAAATCTACGCAATGGATTTAGTGCTTTGGTGGACATGCAAATACCGCTCTGGATGCAATGTGAAGATTCAACTAAGGGTGCCAAGGAAACCACCCAGCAAACTATCACGGATGTGAAGTGGAGAAAGAACTACAAAAAAGGCGCGATAAGTTTAAAAAAAAAACTTACGCCTAAACCCAAAAGCAACTACAAAAACGGCAGTGAAAGAAAGAAAATCCGTCGTGGTAAAGTCGGTGGATAAACAAAAAAAGATCGCAAAGGAAAAGCCGCCACCGATTGACGCAAAAAAATAAAAAAAAAAAAACGGTGTTACGCCAGATAAAGTGGCACACGTTTTCTCCCTAATTCTCACGACACTTGAGGAACAAAGCAGATCAAATAAATTCTTAGTTAAAAAATTGAGCAATCACGGGAAAGAAATGCGTATAACTCGATCTCAAGTATGAATACGAAACAGCTGCTTAAAAAACTGACGTGAAACGCAAACGGCCTTATTAAAAAACACGACGAACTGGAAGTGTTCTTACGAAAAGCCAACATTGAAATTTGCTTGATTTCTATAACTCACTTTAGGAAAGGATCTTGTGTGGAAATAAAGGTATACTATGATTGTCATGCATATCATCCATCAGAAAATGCTAGAAGTGAATCCATACTGTTCGCTAAAGATTGTATTGAGCATTCTATAAATATGATGATTGAAAGCGATGCAATGCAGATAAGTACAGTTTGCGTAAAACATAACCACCTGCACTAGAGCATTGCATTCATTTATTGTCCTTCGCGATGCAAGCTAAAAAAAAATGACTTTAAAGATATCTTTGATTCACTTGGATTGAATTTTATAATTGGTGTTGATTTTAATTTGAAACATACTTTCTGGGCCTAAAGATGTAATACAATGAAAAGCAGACAACTCTATGAAGCCGGTATGCACTCTGGAGTTGACTTTTTCTCGACAGGAAAACCAACATATTGACCTGCGGATATAACAAAGACACCCGATCTTGAAGACTTTTTTGCCACAAAGGAAGTAGCCAACATTTCTACAAACATCTCTCCTCAGATCGCTCAGTCATTTTGACACTAAGCATACGCCTAGTTAAGAAAGAAGTGTCGCCTAGATTAACTAACAACAAAATTAACTGGGACGATTTTAGATACTCTGCAATGAATATATTGTTCTAAACGTGTCGTTAAAAACAAAAAAGAAAATAGAAGCCGAAGTCGACAGATTTATCAAGGTCTTGCAGAACGCTGCCTGGAACAGTACTCCCACTAGGAGAAAAGAGGAAGCAAGTAGTGAAATAAATAGCCGCCGGAAATAAAAGAACTAGTGAGAGAAAAGGTGAGAGCGCGTAAAAGATAAAATGTAATAGAGCCACTAATGTAACAAATTGAAAGAAGCAATACGAGATTACAAAAATCGCAATATCTCTACATATCTCGAAGGTCTGACTGCCGAAAGAAGTTCATATTCTCCCTCTGAAAAGCCATGATAAAATCAAAAAGTTTCAAATGCAATTTCCTGCCATAAGGAAATATATTGAATATATTGAAATATATTGAATACATTCTTATTAATATTCATCCTAAATGGTTAATTGAAGAAAATGTTATTAATTTTCGTAATGATGTTTGATTTAATCCACTTAGTGCTCCAACTAAAAAAATTGATCAAAATATTATAAATTTAATATATAATTATGAAATTATTATAAGTGGGGCAATTTATTGTCAAGTTATTAGAATTAATGAATTTATTCAATTTAATCCTTTTATTACAGTTGAAAATCAAAAATGAAGATGAGCAGAAGATAAAGAGAAGGCGGATTTATTTGCCAAGCACCTAGAAGAAACTTTTAAACCTTTTGATAGACAGGCGTTAACAGGGGGTTCTAGTTATATAATTACGGCACCGGACAACTTTAGAATAAAAACAGTGTCTCTTGGTGAACTTATCCAAGCAATTAAAAAATTAAAAAATAACAAGGCCCATGAGTATAATTTAATAACTGGTCAAATTCTCAATCATCAAACTGCTCGAACTTATAAATGCCACACTAAGATTAGATAGTATAGGGTTTTCCAATAGGGACTTGTCAACTTTGAATTTAATTTGAGAACTTACTCTTTCACTAATTTTTAAACTGTCACTGTTACTGTCAGTAAACTCAAACTTTTTAAACTCATCATGGTAAAGTGCACTAACGAGCAACGTCTGCAAATTATAAAAAAATTTCTACAGATATTGGTTGGTTGAAAACCCACATGTGCTTCATGAATCACAACTTCATCCACAAAAAATAGCTGTTTAGTGCGGTTTGCATGCCAGCGGCGTTATTGGGCCATATTTTTTCGTCGATTGGAAGATATGGACTTGGACGACATGTGGTTTAAACAGGATGGTGCCACAAGCCACAGAGCACACGCTATAATCGATTTATTGAAGAGTAAGTACGGTGAGCGTGTTATCTCAAGACATGTGCTAGTCGATTGGCCGCCTCGTTCGTGCGATATAACGCCGCTTGATTATTTTCTGTGGGGCTACGTTAAGTCATTGGTTTATATCAACACGCCGACGATGTCGGAAGAGCTCAGAGCCAAGATTGAACGCGAAATAGCGGCCGTTTCGGCCGAAATGTGTGGCCGAGTCATTGAAAATTCGGTCCAACGAATCGACCGCTGCAAACGTACCCGCGGTGGCTATATGAACGAAGTCGAGTTTTATTCATAAATGTTTTTATTGTACTTCAAGCCAATAATAAAGTTTTTGAAATATCTCAAATGGTTTGCCTTTTATTAAAAAAAAGTTGTCAAGTCGTTATTAGATAACCCTATATCTAAAAAATTTGAAATTGAAGCGCTTGCAACCGATCACTGAAGAGAGACGTCTAATTCCTGAGCATCAATTCGGTTTTAAAACTAAACACTCCACAATTGACCAGGTTTATAGAATTAAGAATGAAATTGAGAAAGTTTAAAGCGTTTTTTTGACGTGTCTTAGGCCTTCGATAAGATATGGTACCAAGGCTTGAATCTTAAGCTAAGTCAGATTCTTCCGAGAGAGCTGCATGAGATTCTGGTATCGTAACTGGAAAACAGAATTTTTCGTTTTAAACATGGCACCGCACACTCGGAATTTAAAGAGATCGCTGCTGAAGTTCCGCAGAGATGTGTACTAGGCCCGGTATTGTTTTAACTCTATGCTCAAGACATACCGAAAGAATCACTTACCATAGTAGCCATGTTCGCGGACGATACGGCTATACTAGTTACAGATATTTAAGTCGACTTAGCTACTGGAAAGCTACAAACGGCTTTGAATAAAATCTACGAGTGGACAAAGATTTGGCGAATTGATCTCAACGAGACCAAATCTACTCATGTTAATTTTACTTACCGGAAAGTAAACAATCTTCGCATTTTCATTAACTCGGTGCAAATACCATATGAAAATGAAACAAAGTATCTAGGAATGATATTAGATGTAAAACCGAAATGGAAGTCTCATGTTAAAAAGGAACGTGATGAACTTAAAAGTAAATTCACGCAAATAAATTAGCTACTAGGAAGGCATTCCAAGTTAAGCATACAGAACGAACTGTATGGACCGATATGGGACCGCAAGGGAACTTCATACCCATCCACGCGCTGTTGACAGTCGGAACATATGGTATACAATGGACACAGTTTTGAGTCTGAGTGCTACCGTTCCGAAAAAGATGTAAATTATATACGAGTGAAAAAAAAAAACAAAATTAAATATTTTTTTACAAGGCCAAATCTTCTAAATCTGCTACTGTACAGAATGAAGACCCTACTGAATAATAATTTTTTGGGATTTTGAGATCAGACGATTACAAAAGGAGCAATCAGGTTGGTCAGCCACCTACGTTTTCTTGAAGAAACCTACTTCACCTCATCAAAATGACGTTTTTTGATTTATTTAATTTTTTTTTAACTATATTTTAACTATTGTATTTCATTTTCTGCAAAAACAAAAATCCTTAAAAACCCACAAAATTTAAACTCGGATCCATTCAAACAACACTCATTGGCTCTATACAATGATGATCATGCATTAGTAATAACTCACCAAACAGCCATAATGGCATAAATTGGTATGCGGATGGTTCTATTATAAAATACAATCAGGTGTGGGATATACGGACCTAACCTAAATATAACCATAGTAATGGGCAACATTTTCAATGAATTTTAGGCAGAACACCACACTATTCGAGTATGTGCTTACCATATTTACAACTCTGGTATCAAAGGCACGAAATTCAATATATTCATGGACAGTCAAGCAGCTATAAATGCCCTTAGCTTGCACACCATTGACTCCAAATCAGTTATGTCTGCTGAAAAACACACTATACTCAAGGAACAAAACCAAACTGTGGTGGGATTCTAGTCATGAGGAATAAAAAGACCATCGAACACCGACTTTGTCTTGAAGAAGACGAAATAGCTGAACATATCTTATGTGAATGTCCAGCCTTCAACGGAATTAGACAGAAGATTTACTTCAGGGAACAATTCGGCTCCAACAAACTAATGAAATCCTATGCTAGTAGTATTATCAACTTCATTCGGAAGGTATAAAACCTACTAGTCTAAATACTTGTTCAAAAAATCAAAACATTAACTCTATTACAGAACAGACAAAGACGAGGACTAATAAACATAGTATTATAGGTATCGCATAGAATTGGTTATTTGGAACCATGGACGATGAAGACCGTCATGCAAGAGAAGAACATCTCTAACATAACAAACAAAATCCGTAATTCAAAAATAACGTTAAATAAGCAAATACAAAATAATCAATTCTTTAACAATATTTTTAAAGTTTTGAAAACTATCATTTAATTAACGATAGAGAAGAAATCTTGAAAAATTTTTATACTGTACACCAAGTAGAAAAAGACTTAATGATGAAGCAAATTTAATTTGACCAATTGCTTAAGACGAAATATATAGAATCAAAAGTAGAATATATTCCAAACAACATTGTTTCAGCCAAGAGTAATATATTACATCTGAATATTCTTATAATTAGTGAGATTTAAATATACATTTAAAATAAATTTTTTTCTAAACTTAAGCAAAAAAAGTTAGATTAGCAAGTTACCAGGATAACTCTGTTTTTGCAATAATAGTTCCAAAAAAATTATATTACCATGCCAATAAAACCTTTGATTTTAGTCCCGAATAAAAACTTTTTAGAAATTTATTCTTTATATACTATAAAAAGAATATAACAAAGAAACTACAAATATGAGAAAAACAAAACAATAAATGAAATAATTGTAAGCAAACATTAAATAATAAGACAGAATTTTAAACTTGCAATCAACAAACAAACTGAAATTAAAGATACCATTGGATGGTGAAATTATATATTTAAGAAAAAGGGTAGCTATCTTATAAATTTTACTAATTGTAAGTACCTAAATTTTCATTTTTAGATCAAAAATATTCAAATGTTAAACAAACACTTAAGCAAAGATTTTACTACCCCAATCATAGAGCACATATGTATTTATATACAATTTTACCGACACGTTGAAATTTGAAAAAAATATTGTAAACAATATTGACAATTTTAAGGAGATACAAAAAATAAGATAGAACAACAAAATAATGTATCATACAAAATTAATATAATGCTTGTAATTGTCAACAAAAAAGAACACAAATATCATTTATGAAAATAATTCTGGAGAATTCTAATCATAAGGAGGGAGAAGTTACATATAACTCTGCACGAGACGTTTGTCCAATCAATATTAAATTCAAGTTAATAAGCAAACTTATTATTTTTTTTTTAACCAATTTCATATTCATGCAATTCATTCTTGGAAATCAATGTAATAACATTTGACATTACAAATTAATAAATACAGGTGACAAAATCAAAGAGTTTTAATTGACTAATCCTCTTGTGACTCCCTAGTTGTTAAGGTATAAAAGAGGTAATAAAGTATTTTAAGCTCTTATATGAGTAATAAATTGAATTGTGTTTTTTAACACCCTTTTAAATTTATGCGATTCAGTGGGAAACCGACCGGAAATTCGACAGGAATCGGAAGCATAAACAAGTTTTTTGGACTCAGTTTGGTATAAAATTGCGACCTAATTATTTGGGGCCTAATAAAAAAATCAAGACAAATCAACTCATCATTCATCCTAAAACAGTGGTTAAAAAATGTGGTTAAGTTGAAGTTTAAATTTTCTTCGTATACTCTATATTAGAGAGATAAACTGAATTTATTTAATTGCGCCTTTATTAACCGGCGATAAAATAAAACAGCAAACAGCGACAAAATTAAATAAATGGTTTTAATTCACTTGAAATAAATGCATCCCAGTACTCCTATACTTGTTAATATGAAAACAACAAATCAAGAGTTCAATTCAGTTTTGAACGTAAGATATAAGTACATACCATCTCTACTATGGTATTTGTTTTTTTGTATTGTATTGATATTGATATTTTTGTATACAATTGTACAAACATATGAACATATGTATTTTAGGTACATAAAATTTCCTCTTTTTTTAGTTATATGTATATAGGTCATCTAATTCTTATCAATTGAAGTTAGTGCTGCTATTAAAATGTTGACAAAAGTCACCATCAACACTCCGATAATAAGTAAATGGTTTGTTCCGGCAATTCCCGATCTTTTCAGTTTTTGGCGCTGTTGGACAATGAAAAATTAACAAATTGAAAATAAAATATAGTCTTATATAACCTTAAAAACAAGGGCTATTCCAACAGCAACTTGTAGTACCAGGGACAATATGATTAGTCCTAAACTTACGTAGAATGTGCTCGATTGGGAGTTGTATGTAACAAGATATCGTAGCTGATTAGCGTTGGCCGTTAGTAAGGCTAAGTCTATCATACCTAAGCAGTTTGTTTGAAAAAAAAAAATATTTATTCAAGTAACAATATAAAACGATTTAGTACCTTCCGCAATATTTTGGGTAGAGGCATAATTAAATTGTTCTTGTTTGAAACGTTTCTTTCTATCGTTTTGTGTAATATTCATTTGGTCGCACTCTATTTCCAAATTGATTTCATCCATTTTATCAAAAGTTAAGAAAATTTGAACTACTACTTCCAGAAATTCGTTTTGCATGAAAATGACTACGCGAACTGACAATTTAATTTTATTTCTTTTTTTAATACGGTTGCGTTTGTACTATTAAAACGATTCAAACCGCAGACTTTTTGATAAATTAACAAGAGTAAATGAGGTTAAAAAAATTAAACTTTATCTCTCATATATGTGTGCATATATGTACATTAAAAAATTTTCTACACTATACATGCATTTACAATATACTATATTGTGGCATTCCAAAGAGGGAAGCAGAAAAATAAGATCATATTTTTAATATTTGCCTTTTTGATGCATAAATACTTATGAATTGCGTTATTTTATTTTCCTCGTCTGCCCCATCAGACAGGTGCAAGGCTTTGAACTCATTTTGAATGCATTATAATTATGAAAGTGTTAGATATTAGGACTTGATGCACAAATTTGTGCGGTCTGCTAAGAGATGGTATAACTTGTATTATTCCATTGTTATTATTGCATTGGAGTATGCATTGGAAGGCTACTGTCATTGTACGTCATTTCAGTATATGTCAACCATTTGAAGCGTAAACAAAAATACTTTTTTTTCACTCAAATATATCGAACTTTGTGCCTGAAAAAGTGTTTTTGCGGGGAGTTCTTCTTCATTACTTTAATATGAAGAAAACTGCTGCCGAAAGTCATCGTATTTTGGTGGAAGCTTATAGTAAACATGTGCTAGCTGAGTGAACGTGCCAAAAGTGGTTTGCACGATTTAAAAGTGGTGATTTTGGCTTGGAAGACGATGAATGTCCTAAGCAGCCAAAAAAGTTTGAAGATGAAGAACTGGAAGCATTACTCTATGAAGATTGTTGCCAAACCCATGAAAAGCTCGAAGAATCTTTGAGTGTCACTTAAGCAGCCTTTTCAAAACATTTAAAAGCAGCTGGATGTATTCAAAAGCAAGGAAATTGGATTCCACGTGAACTCAAGCCGAGAGACGTCGAAAGGCGGTTTTGCATGTCCGAAATGCTGTTGGAACGCCACAAAAGGAAGTCATTTTTGCATCGGATTGTTACTGCTGGTGAAAAATGGATCCATTACGACAACCCCAAGCGCAAAAATCATATGTGAAACTCAGCCAATATCCATGGGTGTGCTAAACACAATTAATCCGTTTGAAGAGAGCAGTAGCCGAAAAACGCCCGGAATATGCGACCAGACATGATGCAATAATTTTCCATCAAGACAACGCTCGGCTCCACGTTGCTATTCCGGTTAAGAACTATTTGGAAAATAGCGGATGGGAAGTCTTATCCCACCCGCCTTATAGCCCAGACCTTGCCTCTTCTGACTACCATTTGTTCCGGTCGATGCAGAACGCCCTCACTGAAATACGGTTCACATCAGAGCAGAATATCAAAAATTGGTTTGATTTATTCTTGGCTGCAAAGCCGGCGTCGTTCTTTTGGGATTGGATCCACAAATTGCCAGAAAGATGGGAAAAAGCAATACTTCAGATGGGCAATACTTTGAATAATACTATTGTACATGTTTTTCTTAAATAAACTTTCAAATTTTGAAAAGAAAACGGATAAAACGTATATAATAATAAATTACATACCCAATAAATCCGTTAAAACTTTAAAGCTACATGAAAATATTCTTAAAAATAAGGCAAGCTCACTCAAATTTTCTTATTCTAACTTATTATTATTCTTATTCTTTATATCGTACATTCAATTCTGAAGCCATATGCCGATAAGCAGGGCAAGCAATTTTTAAAATCACCACCCAATAATTCTCGAAATATTCATAGCTTCTGTATATGGTTCTTCTCTCGGCACACAAAATAACAAAGCAAAGAACACAGTGAGTGTACTTTGTGCACCTCTTTACGTGAAACGGATGTAACTTATGAGTGGCGCAGGTTACATGAAATATATCAACGCACAATATGGGTTCAAGCTCCGTAATTGGAAAATAAAATCTAAGAGATTATGATACTCGCATAATATTATAAATAAACTAAGCTAGAAGTAAAATTTTTTTAGCATTTTAACAATGTGTTCTCTTACACATTCTCTTGTGATAAGTACC
Source organism: Volucella inanis (assembly GCA_907269105.1). NCBI lineage: Eukaryota > Metazoa > Arthropoda > Insecta > Diptera > Syrphidae > Volucella > Volucella inanis. The sequence continues at coordinate 46,675,229 of OU026154.1, forward strand.
TTAATAGGATTCGTTAGGGATAAGATGATGACAGGAAACCAGGATGTGCACTGGGCTGGGAAATGAAACTAAGAAAACGATGTCTCAGCGTGAGAAGCTTGGCATGTTTGCGAGACACAGCTATGATCGGCGGATGGGACTGGTTCCTCTTTAAGGAGATATACTATAAAAACATAAATCATGCTGACAATACTTTAATTTAAAAAAAAATTAGAAACTATCATAAAACGGTCGGAATTTACGATGCTGGGGGGCGCTGTGGTGTTGATCAATGCTGACCATTTCCCTCCCAACCTGGAAGTCGCGTGGTCAAAAAGAGAATTTCCGCTTATGGAGTGGATATCGTCTCACCTGCTCACATTATATCCACTCAAGTTCTACTTCCCTATCAACCCCCTGAAAATTCCTTAACAATTCATAATAGCGTCTCCTCGCTTGCCATTAATTAGAGAAAAAAAAGAAGATATTTTCTTCTCTTTTTCAACGTTTATTACATTCTTTTTGATTCTATAAAATCAATAATGTGTATGTATGTACTCGTATATATTATTCTATATAAATTACCTATTTATTTATTTGTTTTTATTTCAATTTCATTCCATGGGAACAGTCATCACGATCTGACGTGTATCATTACATTTCCAGTGAGAATACCCCCTTTTATTTCTCAAATTCTTTCTAACTTTATTTAATCAATGTCTAGAATTTGTTCAACCTGCACTCAAAGATTGCTTCGAGATAATTTTATAAAGTGTGTCTCTGTGGCCAGATTTTTCATAAGAAATGTGTTGCCATCTCAAACAATTCTATTAAAGCCTTGAAAGTTGACAAAAATCTTATGCGGCGATGCGCTAGCTGTGTCGGCGTGAGTAGCCCTATTCTTTCTCTAATCGGTCAGTTGGTAAATGAGGTTGCAATGATAAAATCAACATTAGATTGTTCTCGTTCTTCTTCCGTCATAAAGAATGTGCCCGTATCAAATTCAAATCCAAGAACTTCGAACCTGCATCAACAACTCGTTTTTCCACCTCATACAGGTACCTCACTGGAATCTCCTACTTCTTCACCATTATCATCTATAACAGCTGGTGCTCCTGTCCCATATCCTCCCTCTTCAGTGCCACCACCAAACTCACTTCTTCCAACTTTACATCATCCATCATCCGTTTCCGATAACAACAGCAACTTAAATTCTGGAAGCAAGTTGAGTCAAAAAAGAAGAGAAGAGGTTAACGTACTGGCAATCTACATGGAACAGCTACTTATGAAGCAACCGGTGCTATGTTGTCTACCATTCCAAAGCTGAAATTTCTTCACATTTCTCACCTGTCACTGAGGAAAATTTTGTTTCTGTTGCAGCACACAGGCTTAAGCTACCTGAAATTATTTGGCCTCTAGGATTGCAAATCAAAAATCATCTTTCAAAATCAAAAACGATAGTCTAGCTTTCGATGACATAGTCAGCTAGAATGTGCTAACCTATGTCCACCAAATGCTGCTCGGATGCATCGTACATCAAACATCGCACCGCTAAAAATCATAATGGGAGTGGTATTCGAACTAAAATTTTCAATCTATTTGTGAACACCAGTGATCAGTTCTACGATGTCATCATTACAGTCGAATCATGGCTTTACCCTGAAATCTCATCATACAAAACCTTCAACCGAGAACTCTACACTTCTTTCAGGAGCGACATATATTTATCTTCAGAGGAACGTGGTGGCGGTATAATAGTTGCTGCCCGTTCCTGTTTTAATGGTAGATAATTTGATCTTCCCTTCACTCAATATTGAACACATTAATAATCGCTGTACTGGATCCGACAACTTAGGACTTTTCAGTAATTTTATTCTTAGTAATATAATTTGGAGTAAGGTTGATAATAAAAGCTTTCTTTTAGCGCATGATATTTCGTATGAATGCTCCGTTGAAATACTGACCGACAACTTTTCAATATTTGGACCGCTCTCATCCCATCGAATAAACCTTGTTGCCATAATAGACATTTAGGGAATCTAAACAATTTAAGAAACAAAGCTTTTAAAACATTTAAAAAACTAATTGGCAGTCAAGATTTTAATGTTCGTAACAAATGTCTCCTCAAAAATTGTACCATGTCTGTTGAACATAATATCAAATCTGATAGTAAAACGTTTTGGCTTTTTATCAATTCAAAAAAGAAGTCTACGGGAATTTCGAATTCAATGCATTTTAGAACCGTGAATCGGAAAATCTACACTTTAACTTTTTGCGAATTTCTTTCAGTCCGTATAAACCTGCCATGATTAAATTTGCACCATTACTATTAGTTTCTCTAGTTGTGTTGAAAATGGATCTTTGACTCTAAGCCATCACGATGTTTCCATCGCTCTTAAATCATTAAAACCTACTTTATGCAGTGGTTCAGATGCCATCCTACTCAATAAATGCATCGGTTTTCTTTCAGTCCCCCTGCTTCAAATTTTCAACCGTTCCCCCTCGGAAGGTGTATTTATTGAAATTTGAAAGGAATCCTTTTCAGTTCCCATCCATAAGTCTGGGATCAAAGGAAATGTTGAGAATTACAGAGGAATTTGTAAGCTTTCTGCAATCCCCAAGTTATTTGAAAGCATTTTTAAAACTAAAATTGAATTCCTTATAAAAGGGTATCTGCCGGATGAACTGCGTGGTTTTGTCGGTGGTCGATCTACTACCACAAACCTTGCAATATTATCGTCCTTTGTTCTAAAATTAATTGAGGAAGGGAACCATGTTGACACCATATTTACGGATTTCAGCAAAGCATTTGACTCAGTCAACTATGATAGGCTAATCTATAAACTTGAATCCTTCGGATTTCATTCGCAATTGCTTCGTTGGTTGCCTTCCTTTTTTCTCGACCTAACCTAACAGGTCAAAATCGGTACCAAAAGAAATTAAATGTAGCTCTGGTGTTCCATAAGGAAGCCATTTGGGCCCGCTTCCCTTCATCATCTTCATTCGTGGTATCATGATAAATGTTAAATATGGACAGTGTTTATTGTTGCCGACGATCTAAAATTATTTAGAGCCGTTAAAAATATCAAGGATTGCTCTTTACTGCCACTTGATTTACACACCATCACGGAATGGTGCAAAGTCAATGCCCTGAAGTTAAACACAAGCAAGTGTAATTTCATTTCATTCTCCAAATCATCCTCTATAATCCAATTTGAGTATTCGACTGTTTCCACACACCTCTCACGAATTAGTAAATTCACAGATTTGGGAGTTTTGTTGGATACTACTATTTCTTTTAAAGTACATTTGAACCGTTATTTATCCAAAGCTTATTCGGCAATTAGTTTCATTAAGAGAAATAACAAAGTTTTTTATGATCCATTTTATTTCCTGTCATTATGTTCTACCCTTGTTAGACTTTATCTGGAATATGCTGTTGTGATTTCGAATCCCAATCTCTGTTCTGACTCCAACCGAATTGAACGTGTTCAAAAGCATTTCACAAGATTTATTTTTTATAGAATGCATTGGAAATGTTGCCCCCATTATAAAGAAAGATATTTACTCCTTAGCTTAAAATCGCTAAAGTCTAGACGTTTGTTAAAGACCTTCTCGGTTATCATATAAAATGCCCTATTCTATAATTTAAAATAGGACTTCATGTCCCTATACGGTCACCACAGAACGAATTATGAAAATAACGAACCGCTTACTCCAACCGTCAAAGCCTTCAACGAAGGTTAAATTTAAAAATTTAGTCAAAACTTTATACATTTTTTAAATTTCATTTATGTATACCATATACATAACCACTTAAGTGACTTGACTTATTTATTTATATAAATAAATAAAATAAATAAATAAATTTATTATTATTTTTTTTTATATGCATATATATATATAACAACAAAATTCCTGCGCTTGTGGTATAAGCCTATTGGCTGCTTCAGTACCGGACATTTGAGCTTAAATTAGAATGCTATTGCAGCCATTCTGCTGCCGGACATTGGTTCGTTTTTTTTTTTAGCAAAATTTATAAGCACTTGTTATATATATATAAGATCAAAGTACATACATGTATATATATATGTATATATAACTGTTATAAATATAGCTTAAATAATGTAACAACAAATACAGTAGTATGATACTAAGTTATAAAGCTTAAATATAGTGCAACATTTTGGATGGTACTTTTCTGCGTTTATATAAGTAGGTTGTGAGTCCAGGTTCACGCGGATCTTTTTTATTTTTATATGGTAAAATCTTAATTCAGCCTTAGTGCTGCTAAGTGCAACTGCCTGTTGCTTTTGTGACTCCCACGATATAGTGGCACTAGCTTACGGTCGTTAACGCAATTGGTCCAATCAGCGTCTGCGAATCCTTTAAGAGCTTCACCAATCTTCCTAAACGAGATAAAGATATCTTAAAAGATGTTTAGCAGCTTCCATATTCCTGGTAAGATTGAAAATTAAATTGAGCTAATCTGCTCACTGCATGCTGGATATCAGGCCTAGTTGAAATAGCCAAGTACATTAAAGAGCCAATAAGTGACTGGTACTGTTTTGCATCCACCATTTTGCTTTGCGGATTATCTGCCACTTCCTTAGAACATCCCCTTGATCAAATGGAGTACTACATTTTCTTGTTAGAAGATTCCGGATAAATTGCTAGTCTGAAAGACTAATAGACCTGAATTTTAATCCCGCTCAACGCTTACACCCAAGAAAAAATCTATTGGCCCTTATCGACGATATCAAAATCCAAACGAATTGCATGCCTTATGTTGATTTCATGGCTTTTCTTTAAACATGCAATTATAAGATCGTCGACATATGCAGCTATAATATTTTTGTGCCCACCTTCGTTATTCGTATACACACACAAATTAGTATGGCAACGCTTAAATCAGAGAGTTTTTAGCGTTTCATCTAATTTGCTATTCTACTCGCGGCCGGCTTGCTTCAACCCGTAGATAGTTTTCCTTAGCTTGCATACATTTTTACCGCCACAAACATCCTCGAAATTCTCAGATTGCTTCATGAATATCTTTTCTTTTATTAAACATGATGAACTACGAGATCGTATTCAACGGCTAAAGCTAAAATAAAACCACCTTACCACTGGCAAAAAAGTTTCCGTATAATCAAAACCAAATCGTCGAGCTCAGCTATCTCATTTTTACAATCTTTACTCCGTCCTCATCATTTTTTGTAGCGCCGTAATCATTTTCGCCGTTTTGATCTTCTGTTGTGTCGACGCCATTGTCGGATGTAATATCACCATCGTTTCCACAATCTGTGTTAAAAAAGGCTTCGCTATTATTTGAAAAATAACTTACAAACTTCCTTGGGTTTTGATAACTCTCTTCGCCTTTAGACTCGTTGTCTTTGAGATCTATTAGCACAAAGTCCTTACCCTTTCCTTGACTGATGTTTGTAGAAGTTTGCATTTAAAATCTCTGCACTTAGAAACATCTCTTATTTTGGGATTATAGAGCTCATATGCTTTTTGCCAACCATAACACATTCCACTCCTCTTGCTTGAAATTTTGATTTACCTGGTTTCTTGTTTTATTTGAATGCCTTCCATCCAAAAACGCGAAGATGTCCAACATATGGCTTACGCCCGTACTAGGTTTCATAAGGGATTTTGGAACCAAGCAACTTAATTGGAGAACAATTCGGCAAGTGATCAGCAGTGTTTACTGCCTCTGTCCACAAATAATCAGACAGATTACTTTCAAGGAGAAGACATCTGGCCATCTCGATTATGGTTCTATTTGCATGTTCAGTGATACCATTTTGCTGTGAAGTATACTCTACACTTAACTGACTTTCAATCCCTTCCGGGGCCGATATATTGTTAAATCGGCGTTAACGTACTCACGCTCATTGTCGCTCCTAAAATTCTTAGTTTTGAAAGAAGTTTCACGCTCAAGTTCGACCTTGAATGTTTTGAACGCATCAAGAACATCAGATTAAGCTTTAAGAAAATAGACATTGATCCACAAATGTGTGTGTGAATAATCTTTAAAATTTGTTGACTTTTAGGCTCGCTTAGTTTCGGAAATGCTGAACTACACAGTTTCCCCCCGTAGCACAGTTCACATTCAATTTGTGTTGGAACGTTACCCGAACGCAATCCTTTAACCATTTATTGTTTGTATAAATAATGCAAACTCGTATAATTTAATTGGTATACGTGCATACCACAACAAATAAATATTATCAAATTTATTCATCCAAACAATTTTTGATCTAAGTTTTACATTAAGCAAATAAAGTTCACCACATTTTTCAGCATACAAAACAATATTATTTTTACTGTCGTATATATCTACCTTAGAACTATTGAAACGTACAAAATAGTCATTCTCAATAGCTTTGCATATAGAAATGAAATTTGTTTTCAATTGTGGAACAATAAGCATATTCTTGAGTTAAATGGTTTGATCACCGGTGGCAATTAACACATATCCTAGTTGAACTTTCTCTATGTAGGGTCGCATTGACGTGAAACAGCTATCCTTGCACAACATACGGCAAGTTGAACTACTGTCCAAAACAATTATAGCATTAACCTTCCACACGATGCTTGTTTTTCGCTTCATGTGTTTTCAGCTGCTGTCGTATAAGAAATGCAGATTCACTAACATTTAGCAGATTATCTTCTCGCCGCTTCCTCTCTTCCAAAAGCTTTGTTTTCAGCACACTGATAGAAGGCAAAGTATGTCTGGACTCTATCGCAATAACAAAATTTTCAAAGTTTTTCGGAAGACTAGAAAGCAAAATGCATCTTATCTTGAAAGTTTATGTTGATTTCAATTAATTTATCAGCCGTATCAAAAAATTGAATTAATTGGTTAAATGGTTTGAAACCGAACTATTTTCCTCAAATTTGAAAGCTAACAATTGTTTGAAAAGAGTTACCTTCCTAGCGGAACCACTAAATTGACGAACGTTCGATAATCTTATCGATTTTATAATTGCTTCCCCGCTGATTTGCAGTTTTTGATGTGGCTTAGCTGGTTCGACTGTACACACAGTAGAATGGTTGCAAAAGCCTTCTCGACCTTTTTTGTCCAGTTTGAGATTCAGCTGCATTCTGGTTGTTGGTTGCTAATTTTGTTTTCAGACTTTCCCCAGAAACACATGGTCAAAGTTCAGAATGTATAAGGACAGACCCCATCTGTATATTATCATTTGATTGCTTGTCAATTTGATACAACGACTAACTCATTTCGCGTATTATTTACTCGTAAATTACTACGCACGTATTTATTTAGACTTTTACTTAAGTATATTATTTTAGACTAACTTAATTAAAACGTGAGACTGTAATAATGAAAAAAGAACCATATAAAATAACCTTTGTTACTAAAAAAGAAATCAAACTTGGAACACATCCATTTTAAAGAGGTTTTATTAAGCGACTAAAGATGGATATCGTACAGAAATACGACAAAAGTCGTAAAGCTTGACTATTTTTAAAAGTTACTGTGTTGACAATGTCGTAGTATTTGTATTATTAGTATTATTTAATTCAATTTTTAATAATTTAGAAGAAAATAAAAAATTAGTTTTTCTTTGAATTCAGCGAAATAAAAAATATCAGCCAGTTTAGAACTCAAAAGAGAAAGAATTACATTTGTTACCCGAGGCCAAGTTAGATTCAAAGTCAGTGAACTAGTAAAAGCTCAATAACATACAAGCCAGTGAGCCTGTGGTACATCGTGAATAAGGATTTAAAAGTCAGTTTATAAGAAAAAGCTCAATTACAAATCAGTGAGCCCGTGGTAAAAAACTTGGTGTGCAAAATAAACATCTACTAACTCAAAATTTTGCTAAAAGATAAGACAGATAAGTTCCGAAAACTTATAATATAAATATATATAATATATATAATATAATATATATAATATAATGTATATAAGATAATATACATAATATAATATACCGGGTGAGCTTTTTAAGAGACATTCAAATTACTCGAAAAATATGTGATATCGCGAAAAATGTTTCAGACAAAAGTCACAAGGTTCCGAAGGGGACATAAGATAGTGACCACGAGTTTGACCTTGAGACCCATTTTCAAGGTCAAACGAAGGTCACTTTTGATTTTTCAAATGATAATTCCTGAATTTCATTGTTCAGTCGTATTGTTCGTAGGCTTGTCATTTCTTTTAACATACTGCGCTTACCATAGCCTTGTAACAACAACGTGGACGTAGCAGCATTTTGTTTCTTTCGGGTGATTAATTAGAGTGGGTCCCCTTGCCTCCCACTGTTGAATCATTGAATTCTTTCCATTTCGACATTTATTTCCCGAAACTTTTTCTACAAATGCTCGAAAATGTGACCATTCACTTCAATGCCCTTGTCTATCCATGCTCTAAATGAACCAACAGAACTGAGAAGTATTTCTGGCGTAATCTTCCGGCAAGCTTCAGTTATTCGTATTTTCATGTCCTCACGTGTTGTTGGCTTTTTTCTGTAAACCTCACTTTTAAAGTAGCAAGTGACGTAAGATCAGGTGATCTAGCACGCCATTGCCTAGGACCCCCTGGTCCGATCCATCGTTGATGGTAAACATTGTTTAATACGCACCGGGCTACTTGGGAATAATGGGCTGGACAACCATCATGTTGAAACCACATTATTTGTCGAAACTCCAATGGCAGTTCTTCTGGCTTTTTTCTGTAAACCTCACTTTTAAAGTAGCAAGTGACGTAAGATCAGGTGATCTAGCAGGCCATTGCCTAGGACCCCCTGGTCCGATCCATCGTTGATGGTAAACATTGTTTAATACGCCCCGGGCTAATTGGGAATAATGAGCTGGACAACCATCATGTTGAAACCACATTGTTTGTCGAAACTCCAATGGCAGTTCTTCTCGTAATACTGGAAGGCGGTCCTGCAAGAAGTTTGCATACTTTTCGCCATTCAAGTTGCCTTCAATAAAATATGGACCTATTAATTTATCCCCAATAATTCCCGCCCAAACATTAACATTCCAAGGGTGCTGGCGTTTAGTTTGTCGCAACCAAAAAGGGTTTTCGGTAAACCAGTAATGCATATTATGTCGATTGACTGTGCCGGGATTGGTGAAAGTCGACTCATGAGAGAATAACACCTTGGCGAAGAAAAGGGGGTCTCGCTCAATTTGCTGAAGTGCCCATTGACAAAAGGAAACCCGATTGCGAAAATCCTCACTAGAAAGTTCTTGATGCATTGAAATATGATAAGAATGGTATTTATGTCAATGTAATATCTTATAGACAGTCGTTTTTAAAATTCCTGATTCACGACTTATTTGCCGAGTGCTAATGTGAGGATCGTGTGCAACGGCAGCTAACACTGCTATTTCATTGTCCTCAACAGCCACCCTATCTGACCGATTCCTTTTCTTTGACTGCACACGTCCTTCACCAGTGAATTGTGGGATGACCCGATAAAAGGAAGCGCGCGATCGTATCTGGTCTAGGAAACGTGTGGCGTAAAGAGCAACAGCACCATCGATGTTCCTTCCACTTTCTCCATAGATCCATATCATTTCAATTATTTTGAATTGCCTGCATTATTAATCTGGAAAACGTTACTAATAACAATCAGTTCCTCAAAAAAAAAATTGAACTTCTAAATGAAGTACAGTTCCGTTCAAGTAGAAAAAAAGGGCAGAGTGCACATCACACACTCTCAGATAAGCTTAGGACAATTTGTCTCTATCTGAAATTTCTTTGAGTTTTAACATCACTCGAGGCAATAATGACTCCCTCAAAACAAATCTCGACCTTCTAACACCCTAACAACGTTGGAAACAGATTAATGATTTAGGCGTGCCAGTGCAGTGGTCTCAAGGTTAAACTCGTGGTTACCATCTTATGTCCCATTCAGAACCTTGTGACTTTTGTCTGAAATATTTTTCGCGATATTTCGTACTTTTCTAGTAACTTTGATGTCTTAAGTTTTATGGCGCCCTCTGACAGGAAAAGAACGCATTTTTGAAAAAAAGTGTTTAATGTAAAAGAATTGTAATTTTTCACGCAGATTACAAATCTGTCAAAAAAAGTAGGAGTTCCCAGTAAAAAAATCAAAAGTGACCTTCGTTTGACCTTGAAAATGATGCTCAAGGTCAAACTCGTGGTCACCATCTTATGTCCCCTTCAGAACCTTGTGACTTTTGTCTGGAAATTTTTTTGCGATATCGCGTATTTTTCGAGTAATTTGGATGTCTCAAGTTAAAAAACTCACCCTGTATATAATATAATATATAATATAATATAATATATATAATATAATATATAATAATAATAATATATAATAATAATAATATTGTATATATTATATGATAGAACAAGAAAATATGAAAGGAAACAAAAGCCAGCTTACTCAATTTATAAATGTTGTGGGAATTCACAACTCTGGGCTACGCAGAAGAAGCCGGCTCTCTACCATACAATGTTAGGATCACATGAAGGATAAAGGAGCTCATCTACTAACTCAAAATTTTGCTAAAAGATAAGACAGATAAGTTCCGGAAACTTATAATATGAATATAATATATCTTATATATATATAATATTATTATATATATAATAATATTTATAAGATAATATATATTATAATGTATATAATATAATATACATAATATAATATATATAATATAATATATATAATATAATATTGTATATATAATATGATGGAACAAGAAAATATGAAAGGAAACAAAAGCCAGCTTACTCAATTTATAAATGTTGTGGGAATTCATCACAACTCTGAGCAACGCACATAAAGCCGAAGAAGCAGGCTCTCTACCATATAATGTTAGGATCACAGGAGAGATAAAGGAGCTCCTGCTAAACAACAAACCACAAGGTTGTGACGAAGTAAAGAACCTGTTCAAAGCACAGATATCCCCCAAAACATATCTGATTTAAGAGTAAGTTTAAGTCGTGAATCAAATTGTAAATCAGAGTCTATTATTTAAGAAAATAACATATTCTCCACTTACGAAACAAACGCTGTAGAGACAAAGAGAACCTTTTACACACTTGTCAAAAATAGAATAAAAATATTAACTTCAGGCAACCTAGCTAGAGAATTAAAAGACACATTTGATTAACGTAAGATCAAATAAATTTTATATTCGTATACACGGCATGACCATCACAATTTAGACAAAGAGTTTATGACTCACGATCGAAGACCTATACAAAGTACTAAAACAGATACTAATTCCTCTTCTCAAAATTTTCAAGGCAATATTTTACAAAATAACCCTTTTCTAATTCGAATCAACATCAATCTTAGAACTACAACTTTCAATATAGAGAAAATGCAGGTCAAAGCAGAAATTTAGATTTAGCTATTGGCGGACTTAGACACTGAGGACTAATTGACACGGTTTTAACTTTGAGCATTATTATTTCCGCCAGGGTAGACTGTAATAAATTTAGGGCTTACGAAGAAATTAATTTAAGGCTTTAAAATATCAACAGTATAATGACAGAAATTGTAGATAGCTGTTTTATCAACAGAGTTTCATTGCAATACAAATTGAGCCACTAGATGGTATATGAGGGATCTTATCGACAAGTTTTATTACATCTAAGTAGGAATGTATCTACTAGGCAAAATTGTTAAAACACTCGATCTCATTTTAAAAAATCATACCCCAATACCGCCTTATTCAGTAGAAAACGAAACAACTCTTGATTTCTTCGAACTATATTTGACTGAAAAAAAAGTGGACCTTACCCATCTAAACGAAGAACTTTCTTACATCAATTTAACCCGAATGGTCCCACAACTTTTTTTCGATGATTTATTTTTTTATTTTAGGCCGATAATAGCATTAAAACATACATTCAAAAAGCAAACCTTTTAGCAGTTGTAGAATCTTGAGATATGGCAACACGGGGATATAGCCAAGAATTAAAAAAAAAAATTCTTAGAAGTCTTATAAAGAAAACGCAGAATTTTTTTTATTTGTGTGATATGCAATGAAACATTTCACGCAAAAGCCAACGTCGCATTTTACGCAGGTAGTGTGACCAACTGTATTGCAATAATCGACAGCGCAACGTCTTTTCTTTTCTATGAGCATGAAGAATTGACCCATTTCATCGTAACGGAGAGTGGTTTGCAAAGAATTATCGTCGATTTGGCGTTTTGGATTTAGAAAGGTCCCGGCCGCTGTGGCTTTTCACCAAAATGACTGCAGTAATATACAACCACTTGTCTTTAAAAGTCGAGTGAAGTGTTTGACTGTCCCAACACCTCCACCAGTTCTTTCTCTTGTATGAGACTCTATACAGGGATATATTTAGGTCCAAGCTTTCTACTCAACACATATTTTTGTTATAGTTTGTAACGGCACAAGAACGAGGAAGGAGCACTTTGGTTTTTTTTTTTTCTCTGCAACAACAAGACGTTTTTATCATTGGTTCTTGGCCAAAGACAGTTGATGCTACGCACACCACATTGCTTTCAACCCATTTTATAAGGCGAATTCCATATTCATCCATTATTGTAGATATGCAATAACCCCGTTTCTTTTTCTCGAGTTCTTTTTTCAGAGAAAGTGGGCAGCTATTTGGAATGCAGTTCTGGCGAATTGTCCCGGTACCATTGAAAAGCCGTGATCTGAGATATATCAGCATTGGAAACCCAGTAAACAAGTTATCAAAATGAAAGGAAAACAGCAGAGATTGAACGTCTTCCGAAAAATCGTCAATCATACTGATTAGCGGTGCTGCAGATTTTCCAAATTTATTTTTATATTCAAAGTTTACCAAATAGCCTCATGAAATACACAAAGACCATACCTTGTAGCCAAACCGCAACGGTTTTACACTTATACTATAAACTGCTTATATGAGCTAACTGTACTACTTATCATATTTTGCAAAATATCTTCCGAATCCAAGCTCTCATCATCATCATTTCCACCGTCAAAGTTCCGAACACAACGCCCACTTTTCAAAACGACTTCACAATCGGCTTTTAGCTGACTTGGAAAAACATCATCAGGAAAACCTGCCAACTCATCTCCTGCATCATCTTCTCCACTTACATATCCTTCATTTTCGGGAGGTTCGATAAAAATAGCAGAACGTTTTCAGATTCGTCGTCGTTCACATCGTCAAATTCTTCAATACAATCAAGAACTTCTTTCGACGTTAGTGTCTTACAACGTACAAAAATTATTGTAAAAAAAAAACACAAAAACACCGTAGTTTACATATTTTTTTTATATTTTTCTTATTTCCCAATAGTATATTACATCTGTACGTGGACATTACATTTTGTTTTAAGACCACTGTAAGACAGCAACAACTTAGTTTTAACATTTGTATATATATTTTACTTTGCTTATTCATATTTATAACTATATATAAAAAAAAGTTTTTAAAAGTTTTTAATTTCTTCCTAGGAGCCAGTAGAGTAGTCTAAATTTGTTTTTAATTTCGTTACGTTTTTGAATTATGTATGGTTTCCATGTCAGTTTACTTATTATCTAGAACTTTACCTAGGTATTTCGCAGAATTGTCAAGAGTAATTTCCTTGCTGTTTAGCATTATAGTTTATTAATAGATATTCCTTTCTGTTGTGTATATAACTTGGAAAGTTTTTTTTTTTTGTTAATTGTTATACCCCATTTGCGTCCGCCGTATTTAAGAGGTACAGTATAGGCCCCAGAATGCTGACTTAGGGGACACCTGCATCTTTTTCACATAAGTCTGATTGTTTGTTACCGCATTGTACATAGAAGCATCTATCATCTATTGTTGGTAACTTTTAAGTTGTTCATAGTAGTCTGGGAGCATTGTCTTAAGTTTGAGCAGTAGCCCTTGGTGCCAAACGTTATCAAACGCCTTGGCAACTACATCCGAATTCAATAGAGGTGGTTGATGGGTAACTCATTCTTGTTGAGTTTCCAAAGCAAATGGTTTGTTGCTTGAGTTGTGGTTACATTTAATAAGAACATACCAATGCCTTTATTGTTATGTTATTTTAGTAGATTCTTAAGTGTCTTTACTGCTTTGTTATAGTTTGCCTTGTCAGTAGGTAACCTGCTACATTGCCAGATTTTTTACCGCCGTTTCTCCTCACCAGGCGACGCAATACGGAAGGGGGTGCCCGACTACCACGAAGAGTGCTCGTGGGTTGAGGTGTTAAAATGGGTGCCACGCGATTGCACTTTCGTCTTACTACCCACATCCAGAATCGCGACTAAATGTGGAATTCGCGCTCCGAGAGGACAAGGTAAAATAACGAAATAGTAAAAAAAATAACGAAAGGGAGGGAGAAAAATAATAACAAACCGGTTTCTAGAAAAGTTACAATATTTAATGACCTCTTATATATAAATATACAATATCTCTTAAGACTAGCTCAAGTCTACCTTAACAATTCCATTTAATTAATAAAAAGAAAAAAAAGTACATGATATATTAGCGTGATAATAATAATCGGATTACTCAGATACGAAAATTGGGATCGAACTAGCCTTCTCTGCTTTCCACGTCGCGTCGAGGTCAAAAAAAAAAAAGAAATCACATATGTATTATTATTATTATATAAATATACATTATTTCTACTCAAACCCCGATTAATGTACTCGAATGGGAACAAAAACCATCTTAACCCAAAAGATATACAATAGAATTTTATTGTACCTAAATCGTACTTCTTAAAATATCTTGAATACTTGCAGCTTATATTCTTTTCCTCGAGATAACGATCTTTAACCACTTCTTCAATCCTGGCTTCACTTTTCCCAAAAAGGTAGCACTAGCACTGCTTTATTCAACTCCACTTAAAAATCTCCAAATCTCGGTAAACTATCTGACAGTTTCAATTCAATGCGTTTCTATATTTTTTTTTTGTTATTTCATTGTCTTTTTTTTAAACTTAATTTTATATTATCTATTTCTTCCCCCCGAGAACTTCTAGTTTTCTTTTCGAAAGCTAAGGAAGTCCCGCGCTTCTCCTAGTTCATTTATCGTTTTATTGTTTTTCTTTCTGTGTTTATTTCTTTTACACTCCCGACTATTCAACTATTTTCCACCGGATTACCGAACTGCTTGGTTGACTCCTACCAACTGACCCTCACTATCAATCGCAGCCTTCCCGTTTTCCCACGCCCCACCAGTCGCCTGTTTTTTCCAAACTCAAACCATCTACCATGATCCGTTTTTTTTTTTTCTGATCAACTGGTTCATCAGATCAGACCACATCTCCTGCGTTTCCACAATCCGTAATACTAACCGAAGGAATATCATGAGGTCGGATCGCGCAATGTGGAAACTAGAACAATTGACACGAGAGAAAAAAAAAACATGTTCCTACACGGAGATTTGAAGCTGGGCACCGAAGCCGGGTTGGCTACTCGCTAACCAAAGTTACTGCTGCCGTCGATGGTGCCAAGATACGAGCAGGTAGAGATAGTGCTAAGGATGGCTGGAAAATTATTTTTAATTACTAGCGAACGAAAACCTGCTCACTATAACACTATAAAATTTTATATCGCGTTCCGCAAATTGTAGCGGTTGGCAGATTTCTGAGCCGAACATTCCATTCTACCCTTTATATCCTCTACTATTTGACCTAACTCCTTCGACCAAGCCTGGATATCTACCGACCTATCTGTGATAAACCCTTCTGCGGGAGGGGGAGATCCATCTCCCTTGCTCTGCATTTCCCTCCCAAACAGAACAAAATATGGAGTAGTCTTCAGAACCTCATGCGTTGCATTCCATATGGCGCAAGTCACTTTCGGGAGGATAATGTCCCAATTTCGATGATTATCATAATTATACGCACGAAGTTTCGTTTTCATGGTCTGATTATACCGTTCGGCAGGGTTGGCTTGTGGGTGGTAAAATGCGGGGAAGGCAATGGTTACGCCGTAGGCATCCGCTAGTTCAGACGTTTCATTACTTGTGAACTGTGTCCCATTGTCGCAGACGATGCACTAAGATACACCAAATACCAAAAATTCCTGCTCCTCCACACAGAAAAGAACAATGGAAATTTGGAAAAATAGTCGACTACTGTCAAAATATAGGCATAGCCTCTTGTCGACCTCGGAAATGGGCCTATGAAATCCACGCATAGCATATCCCATGTCTTATTTACTTTATGTCGGGAAGCCATAAGCCCTGCGGGCTTCTGTAAATCAGGCTTCACTGTTTGGCAGATTACACAGCTACGGATTTAGCGGGCTATGTCAGTTTTCATTTTGGGTCAAAAACAATTTATAGTTACCTTATCCAACGTCTTTTGTATTCTTCTGTGTCTACTCAAAACATCATCATGACACTGCCTCAACACCTCTAACCTGCCATCCTTCGGAATAACTTTCTTCCACTCGTTGCCCTCGCTAATCAGTTTTGGGTATCTCATGAAAAGCATCCCCTCCTGTTCCCTCCAGTCAGGGTATTTCTCTCCATTCAAACTAACTAAACCCCGCATTTTTAAATACCAAGCATCCTTGGCGCATATCGACAGTGATGCTACGTCCTCATTTGCCCTGGACAATGCGTCGGGAACAAAGTGCTCTTTACACTTTCTATGCAAAATCGTATGATTTTGCCGTTTCGCCGCACCAAGCGACATAATACGGAAGGGGGTCCCCGACCACCACGAAGAGTGGTCATGGGTTAGGGTGTTAAAATGGCCGCCACGCGATTACACTTCTGTCTTACTACCCACATCCAGAATCGCGACTAAATGTCGAAATAAATACGACATAGTAAAATAAAAAATAACGAAAGGGAGGGAGAAAAATAATAACAAAACGGTTTCTAGAAACGTTACAATATTTAATGACTTCTTGTATATAAATATACAATATCTCTTAAAACTAACTTAAGTCTACCTTAACAATTCAATTCAATTAATAAAAAAAAAATACATGATATATTAGCGTGATAATAATAAGCGGATTATTCAGATACGAAACCCGGGATTGAACTCGCCTCCTCTGCGTTCCACGTCGCGTCGAGGTCAAAAGACAACGAAATCACATATGTATTATTATTATTATATAAATATACATTATTTCTACTCAAAACCAGATTAATGTACTCGCATGGGAACAAAAACCATCTTAACCCGAAAGATATACAATATATATTCTTTTGCTCGAGATAACGATCTTTAGCCAATTCTTCAATCCTGGCTTCACTTTTCCCAAAAAGGTAGCACTAGCACTGCTTTATTCAACTCCACTCAAAAATGTCCAATTTTCTAACCACCAGTAATGTATCTATTACAGCACAATCCGTAAACTATCTGACAATTTCAATTTAATGCGTTTCTATTTTTTTTTTTTTTTTTTTTTTTTTTTTTTGTTACTTCATTGCCTTTTTTCAAACTTAAATCACATAATCTATTTTTTTCCTTCGAGAACTTCTAGTTTTCTTTCCTAAACCTATTCAATCTCGCGCTTCTCCTAGTTCGTTTATCGTTTTATTGGTTTTTTTTTCTGTATTTCTGTATTCAAATTTTTTCCACCGGATTACCGAACTGCTTGGTTGACTTCTGCCAACTGACCCTCACTATCAATCGCAGCCTTCTCATTTTCCCACGCCCTGCCAGTCGCCTGTTTTCTCCAAACTCGTACCACCTACCATGATCTGTTTTTTTTTTTTCTGTTCAACTGGTTTATCAGATCAGATCATATCTCCTGATTTTCCACAATCGTTAATCCTAACCGAAGGAATATCATATGATAACAATGAGGTCGGATCGCGCAATGTGGAAACTAGAACAATTGAAACGAGAGAAAAAAAAACATGTTCCGAAACGGAGATTTGAACCTGGGCACCGAAAATCCTTAACCGGGTCGGTTACCCGCTGACCCAAGTTACTCCTGCCGTTGGTGGTGCCGAGATAAGAGCAGGTAGGGATAGTGCTAAGGATGGCTGGAAGATTATTTTTAATTACTAGCGAACGAAAATCTGCTCACTATAACCCATAATAGTCTTCGCTTTTTTTTGATATTTGTCTTAAGAATTTCGGTGTAAAGGATGATTAGTTGTTAGGTTTAATGTCAGGTGTGGATTTCGTTGCAGCTGGGTGAACTAAGTCAGTGAGATATATTATAGCGCTTTCGATATTTTGGGGCGATTCGAGTGGAACATTAAGGTCAAGGTTCTTGTCAATTATCTCGTGGAATATTTCCCAGTCTGTTTTGTGGTTAGTTAAGGTGGATTATATGGTCTATTTTTAACTTCGGTGGAGTAATCAACTATCACAGGAGAATTATCTGATGAAAGGTCGAAGCCAGAGTTTATGGTCAAGTGGTTTAAGTTAATGTTCTTGGTTATGCAAAAATCAACAAGGTCAGTGGTTTTTTCTTCGTGTCAGTAGGCCAAAATGTGGGCTAACCAGTGCTTATGTACTGGCAATTGTTAATATTAAGGGCGTTCATAAGATTTTTTCCCTTCTTGTTTGTAAGTCTTGAACCCCGGTCAAAGTCTCCTCCTGAAATAAGTCGAGAGACCAGCGTATGAAAGTAATCTGAGTATTTTAGAGAGCTTATTATGTGTTTTGTTAGTGCAGATATTACAAATGGTTCATGCGTGTCTAAAATTGGTAGCTTGAATATAGTCTTTTTGGTAGTCCTTTGGTTTGCTTTGTTCGATTTCTTTTCAAATTGTTATTCCTGATCCGCCATGTGTGCGTCCACTGGGATGGTTAATATGGTAAAATTTATATTTTGGTACTTTTAAGTCGCTGTTTTTAGTATAATGTGTTTCGGAAATCAAAACAATGGTCCTTAGAAATAACAAAGGCTAAAGTCTATTCTAAAGTCTATTTTAGTTAGTTGACTCTAAACCTAAATTTAGTGATTCGTTGAAATAAACCAACTTTATCTAAAGTCGACTTTAGCTATCTATTGTGATTACACCTACAATTGTGAATGACAGTTCGGGAATAAAAATGACATTTGACTATTGAATTTCATTTTTCCGCATAGCCTTTTTTATGTGAATTAGTTTAAACGAATTACAAAGGAACTCAATACGATACAATGGAAAAAGTAAGTTTATTCGGTTTGAGTGTACATTCAAGGAACCTTTTTGGTGTATATCAACACTGTATACGGTTAAACCGAAATGCAGTATCATCCGCTTAATTACACTGACCCTTGTCAGATGTTCGGCCAAAGTGGTGCAATTACCAGAAAAAAGTGTGTTTATTGCCAATTAACAAATTAGAAAGTAGTTTATAAATTTTCTAGAGACGGGAAAGAGATCGGAACTGGACATTAAAGGGAAAGGAGATTTTTAAGAGCACCGTAAAGCAATATGTTAATATAGTGGACTATTTTGATTTTTAAGAAGGTGGAGGCATGGAAAAAAATCTGCGAAGAGCTTAATTCGTACGGAATAAAATAAAGGCGCAGTGGGGACGGATGAAAAATAATTCCCGCTTACATAAATCTACCTTCCGAACAGAGCAATGCGGAAATGGTGGTGGAAATGAGCCCAGAGAACCTGATGAGCTTGACTTCACGATTTAGACGACTTTATGGATGATGTAGCAGAATTTGACAGCGATGCACACTTTATTGACGAAAAATTTCATAGAGAAGATCTTAATCCCGAATCGAGAACTTCGGCTAAATAAAGAAAAACTTTACATACACCAAAAAAATAAAAGGCAAAAATGAAGCCTTAGTGAGTAAGCGCTTCAAAAGAGGATTGAACAAATTCGGTTGGAAATACAACACGAAAATGAACTGTTCAACATAAAAAAAGAAATTGGATATAAGAAACTAATGCTAATTAATTTAAAAATAAAGAAAGAGGAATGTTGTAATTCAACAAATTGAATTGAATTCGGTTTTACAACATGAGCGTTACTTTCTTTACTTCAATTTCTTTACTTGAATTACTTCAATTACTTACTTAATTTTTGCCTTTTATTATGTTTTGTTTTATTTGTTTTTAAACGATACATTTATTAAATGAATTAGGTAATACGTTTTTAAGTGAACTACTTTTGTTCAAGTTTATGTAAAATTTTATAAAATGAACTAAGTTATTACTGTAAATATTTTAAATATTAACTATAATTAAATATGTGAACTGTGAAAAAATGAATAAAGCAACTATATGTACTGTTCAAATTCGTCTCTATAGCTTCATGGCCTTCATTTGAACTAGCTTCGGAATCTGAAAAAAGTAAATAATACGAGTTGGTCACTTGATATTATATTCTCTTTACTTACAGATATTAGATGAATCTTATATGATGGGACAATTTCTTAGCTCTGCGATGTTCCATAACACTGCAAGGACTGCAATCGCATTTTTTGACATCTCCAAATTGCAATGAAACCCATTAAAGCAGCATCGAAAACAGTTTTTCAGCTGACCGAAAGTTCGTTCAACGACACCCCTTGATAATATGTGATGGCGATGATAACGTTGCTCTGCAGAGTTTAGCTGCAATCCTATTCGGAAAGGAGTCATTACTATATTTGTTTGCTTATAGCCACCATCTCCAAATATCACTCCCCCCTGCGATTTAGCTGTTGCAATCTCATTTTAATTCAAGATGTGTTAAATATCCTTGAATCGTGTGAACTTCCTCTCCAGCGTGCAATGATATCTAGGATATTACTGTCCGCATCAACAATAATCTGAACATAAAGTGAGTAGAATCCCTTCCTGCATCGATATCGGGATCCAAACTCATCAGCTGGGTCCTTTATCTTAATATGCGTGCAGTATATAGCACCCAAGCATTGAGGAAAACTAAATTTATCAAAAAATTTCCTCCTTATTTTTTCTGGCGTTTCAGGAAAATGGACGAAATGGGAAAGTTTAGCGGCCAATGCACTTACAACCTTTTTTATTACAGTGCTTACTATTCTTTGACTTATGCCATGTATATCCGCTAAGGATTTATTGTTTAGTTTAAAAATTTCCGAAGTTAATGTGATTACTCACCCGTATCTAGTTGATAACTGCCTTTGGCTAGATGGCGTAAAGTTATTCGTACCATGATGTGAGTTGAAACAGGACAACGTTGGGTGCATTTTGGTCTGATTTCACTCTCAATCAAGTCGAAAATAAACATAGGAGTGTCTCTAACGAAAAAACGTTATTTTTGAGCATTTTCCTTTGTAACTTCTTTTGAATTGATTAGTACATTCTTACCTATAATTTCTTTTGAATTCCGCATCTGTGTATTGTTTAAATGGATTAAATCTGTTTTTATACGCTTTTCTTTTTCTAATTTGCTCCACATTCTTTAAAATGCTAAAATCACGAAAAATAAATTCGTTTGACTTTTTTTTTTCCAAATAAGTTTTTTTGAACTGTCACTTTAGATTAGACTTAGATAGCAAAGTGGTGGGTCGGATCTTAACTTTTTCCTAGGATAAGTCGACTTTAGTGAAAATTGCTTGTTATTTCTACGAGTTTAGAGTTAAAGTCGACTTTAACACTAAAGTCGACTCTAAATTTTGTTATTTCTAAGGCCAATGTCTATAGTATTGTCGTTTATAATTTTTTTTAGTTCCAGGACATGCTGATTGATTCCGCTAGCATTCCACATGATTATTTTAAGTGTTTTATTATTATTATCCATTAAGTTTAGTCATAAGTAAGGTTAAGATGTTCATCATATTTGATATTTGGGTTATAAGTTGCTTCATCATGTTCTTTATTTCGGAGAGGTCGTCCACAGGTTTACTTATCTTTGATTGTGTTTTTTCTTCAGGATTTATTTTATTTTTTTATGCCTCTGCGAAAGTTATCGATGGGTTAATTTTGCTTGCAGTTGGTTTTTTTGTTGGTTCATCTGCAATTGGTGTGCAATTCTAAGGTGCATTCACTGGTTTTATGTCTTCCTACACATTTAACACAATTAGGTTCGAGTGCAAAAAAAAATTGTTCGTGTGTCCATATTTTTGGCAGTTCGAACACTGTGGTATATTTCTCTTTTGGTGCGGGGATTCAAATTTTATCTTGCAGTGTTATAGGCTGGTTATATTGTATATTTCTTTGTTATTATTGTTTGTCTCAATTTCGATGACGAAGAGTGGCAATGGTTTTATTGATCTTCTGTGTAGTATATTGTGAATATTTGTTACATTGCGTTCGTGCTTGGTTAGCTCCATTCTAATTTCGTTTTAATCAGCAGAGTAGTGCATATTTCGGAGTGATTGATGGGATAATTACATTTTGTTGGGGTGATTTATGTTAGCCGGAGTTGGAGATCTTTGTACACTCATCTTTCTATAATGTTAAGAAGAACATACTCTTAGTCAAATCGGTCGGTTGTTATCTCCGATTTGGAACTCATGATGTCTGTTCTTAGATCTTCTGAGTTCAAATGAGTTGGCTTAAGTTCCACAGGTTCCATAAGGTCCAATAGAGCTCCATCTCTCCAAAATTATTGACAGCTGTTTCACACAATGGAGAATTTGCAAACAAATTTCTTTGACTTTTGCCACATCCCCAAAAAGCAGTGGCAATTGGTTGTTTACATTTTCTTGTGAGTAAGTAAAAACATTTTAGTTTCAAAATAATTTATTTTACTTATTTTATTATTTTTACAGTAGGAACAATAAATGTAAATGTGATACTCAAGAGCTTGAAGAAATGTGGATAAATTATACTAACTGAAAGCATGTCAGTAAGAATTATACATTTTTGTATACATTCCTTCCAGATTCAACATTTGGAATACAAAAGTTCCAAAAAAGCATTCCAAGGGTGGAACTATCAACTACTGGCTAAAAACATGTGAGTAAGTATTATATATTTTTGTTTAATAATACATATTGGCGCGTTAACCGATTTTTTTACTGGGTTTTCGGTTTCCCCTGTAGGCCTATTGCACCCATTCTGCATTCTGAAAAATGAAGAATAAAAAATAGTTTTACAAAAATGGAAAGCAGTTTTTTTTTAAAGATGGCTCACTGAAAGAAACTTGTTCCCTGCATAATACAAACTTACCTGGCTTCTCGCATCCTGAGCGGTACAAATGTATGTACATTTTACATCTATATATACACATTTTTGTTTTCTCCATTTTTATCCTTCTGTAAAACAAAAACGAATTAGTTTCATTAAATTAAGACAAGACATTTTTTTACTTACGTATTTGCTCCTTCTTCAATAAAATATTGACATTTGTTCATTTCACCACGGTGTGGGTAAATTTTTCTTCCATCATCAACGCTTTTGCCAGGAGAGCATGTTCCAAAAAAATTTAAATTACAATTCATGAATAAATTGGATTATTACATTAGATGGAAAGTACATATATGTATTATAAATCAATTGTTGTATTCATTTTACGTTAGAAGTAATAGATAAGGATTAATGATTATTTTGATTGTAATAAACAAAGTAAAAAAATATTGGGCTTCATAAGTCTATTTGATACAACAGAGAACTGACTAATTCTTTTTTTTTAAAAATGGGTGTGACTGGACACATTTAGCTCAGATTAGAGAAAAAAATCTGAATTACACTGCAAATGGTAATTAACTTATATGAATTTCTTAATTTCAAAAAAATTGTCTACGCTCAACGATTTTAATTTTGAAATATTTATTTCTATGATGCTATCGTTTGACCGTATTTTTCCAAAGCAGCATACATAGTACATAGATGGACACAACGATCTGAATATAAATGTTATACTGCTAGAAGGAAACCTTTCGTCAGCGAAGAAAGTAAAAAAATATAAGACATTACTGATAAATATGTTACAAAAATAAAGAATTTTACTTCTAGAATTGTTTTCAGGAAGTTTAAGTAGGCAATTTAGTCACACTCATTGAAATCATGACAAAAGAAGTATATTTAAAAAAAAAAAAATTTGCAGAAAAATTTGCTTCAAAGTACACAAAAAATGGTTATCGCGAAAGATAATTATTTCCAACAGGACAATGATCCCAAGCATGTCACACAAATGATGAACATGTGGTTGATACATAAAGTCCCCCCTTTTCCTGCCAACACCACCACAAACTCCCGATCTTAACCCAATAGAACGTCCTTGGAATCATTTAGAAAATGTCTTACGAAAATATGTAATTACATCAAAGCCTCAGTTAAAAGCCTTATTTTTAGTGGAATGGAAAGAAATAACAAGTGAATGTATGTAAAAGTTGGCGCATTCCATGCCAGACCAGCTTAAAGAAGTTAAAAGGCTAAAAAGGACAAAATATTAGATAAGTTTTTTTCTGCAAATTTAAGGTATAAACTAACGCTTTTCATTGAGGATATCAACAATTTACAATTAGCTGTGTTAATTTTGCATGCATCGGAACGTTTTTATTTCTATATTACTTTTTTCTGAACGAAATATTAATGTTTTTGTTGTTGCCTCTAAGGAGGTACAAATAAACATCGATTACTATAAAAATTGATGTCAAAAGTCTTGCTGCACATTGTATATTCGCTATTCTGTATTTATATATTTTTATTAAAATATATTCTATTGTTTAAAATAAAAAAGCCAACAAAATACCACTGCTTCTGTACTTTTTAATGTGTGAAAAGAAAACATTCTGGAAATTTTTGGTAAACCTTTAAATTCAATGAAAAATACAAATATTTTCCTAAAAAACTAAAAATGATGAAAAATGTTAATTTTTTAATTATAAGTATTATTTAATTAATTTTTTACTTAACACTTTCGCCCCTGCACTTTTTGCTTTTGCAAAATTCAAAATAAACCACTTTTAACCATTAATTTATCGATCGGTAAAATGGAAAAAATATAAAAGAAATAAATAATTAGCGCAAATAGTTAATAATAATAATTAATTAATGGGACATTTGTGTCCAACTTACCCATTCCTCTGAAATAATATATGTATGCCCTACACGAAGCGAAAGGGTTAACACATGTCAAACTAAAAGAAGTGCAGGCAAATTGAATTTAAAAGATGCCCTTAATTAACATTCCTTTTCATTGATGTCCAGATTCCAAAGTTTGTGCCTAAACGTGAAAAATTCTAATACAAATGATTAACAATACAAGCTAAAGCTTGATTTTAAAATTGTAGTAGTTGTAGTAGTAGTAGGTCCTATTTTAAATTTTATTCTGATACTATCCCCTTTTTATGCACTTGAAACAAAAAAAGAGTTTCTTTCTATATATTCTATTATCTTTACTTTTTCACCACGTTGAAATAAATATTCACCAGCTAAAATATTTTTCCTTTCACTTTTGCTTTTATTATATATAGGGTTTTCTAATAACGACTTGACAACTTTTTTTTTAAATAAAAGGCAAACCATTTGAGATATTTAAAAAATTTTATTATTATTAGCTTGAAGTACAATCAAAACATTTATGAATGAAACTCGACTTCGTTCATATCGCCACTGCGGGCACGTTTGCAGCGGTCGATTCGTTGGACCCAATTTTCAACGACTCGGCCATACAGTTCGGCCGAAACGTTGGCTCTGAGCTCTTCCAACGTCGTCGGCGTGTTGGCATAAACCAATGACTTAACGTAGACCCACAGAAAATAGTCAAGCGGCGTTAAATTGCACGAACGAGGCGGCCAATCGACTGGCCCATGTCTTGAGATAACAGGCTTACCATACTTACTCTTCAATAAGTCGATTGTAGCGTGTGCTGTATGGCTTGTGGCACCCTCCTGTTGAAACCACATGTCGTCCAAGTCCATATCTACCAATTCGGGCCAGCATGCATGCAAACCGCACCAAACAGTTATTTTTTGTAGATGAAGTGGTGATTCATGAAGCACATGTGGGTTTTCTCCCGACCAATAATGCATATTTTGCTTATTGACGAACCCATTGAGCCAAAAATGAGCTTCGTCACTGAAGATGATTTTGCGATGAATATGACTCCGAATATATGTACAATTTTTTTATAATTTGCAGACATTGCTTTAGTGTTCTTTACCATAATGTTGAGTTTACTGAATAAATTGACAGTGAAAGTTTAATGATTAGTGAAAGAGTGCGTTCACAAATTAAATTCAAAATTATCAAGTCCCTATTGGAAAACCTTATACATACCTAGTGAACGTTATGTGAAATTTGCTGTCTTTTTGGTTATTCTGACAGGTTCTGAAAATGCAGAATGTATTGATAATTCACTAACAGTGCAAATGCATTAGTAGAGTTTGACATCTAGTTTAGTTTATCTATGCTTTGGACAAAGTGGAAGTGTTGCAATGGAAATTGCAATTTCTTATTTGTACTAATTAAACTTTTAAATAATATAAGCTCGCACTGAGATTTTCACGATTGTATCACTTGCCAGGGCTCCCACTGCCACAATAGTGTATATATAAACACAATAAAAAATATTACAAAACAATTACCAAAATCTGTCCCCACAATTACACCGTGTTTTCATATGGCAACGCAAACAGAGAATACGAGAAAAAACAATATATATATATTAGTTTTTTGTGTAACAAAAATAAAACCATTAGAAAATGCTTTACTTATTTTCATAGATCTCAGCAGGTGCAGATGCTGCTAGCGCTATAGGGCAACACAGGAATAATTCTGGTTAAGAATCTAATCTACAAGGATGGCGATCTGTTGACCAATACCAATACAATTATATCTAAAATCCTAACAAGAACGGATTATCAAACAAATCAATGCGAAGTTTTATAGGGTTCTTTCGAAGCATGAAAACGAGTTAAGACGACAGATAACAGAAATGGAAGAACAAGATATACATACATAATACAGAATTCTAACAACAGATATGCTTCGCCGATTGTGGTAGTAACAAAGAGATGGATAACTCTGGAAAGCAGAAGTTTCAACTTTGTGTAAACTTTTAGAAACTCAACGTAATTAACATTGTCGATAAATATGCTCTACCAAACATTGAGCATATATTAGACAAACTCGGGAGTGCGCAGTATTTCTCATCCCTAGAACTCGCAAAGGGATATCACAAAATAATGGTGTATGAAATCAAAGACAGCATTTGTCAAACCGTGTGGATGTTCGAATGCCGTTTGGCCTACTAAGAAACGCACCGGTGACATTCCAGCGATTGATGAACGACATAAAATCTTTCGTCTTCGTTGACCACACTTTGATATTTTTAACCAGTTTAAGAAAACAGTATAATTCGCTAAAATAATATTTAATAAACTATCTGAAAATATTATTATCCATCCATCATTTTATGTGGAGACTAAAGTTGGCTTGTTGTTGATTTCTAGTCATCTTACTTGATTTTTGTTAACTGAAAAAATGAATGTCTTTCAGTCGCGGTTGTAAATCGAACGCCAAACCTTCCGACTTGAAAGCCAATCCACTACCATTTGAGCCAAGCCCACCCACTCTGTAACTGCCCTATGGGAAAGGATTCTAAATTTGCTCAGTTCACCTCCCGTCAAATTACTTAAACAAATAATTTTCAGGAAAAGGATTTAGTAAAACGACGCAAAGATGGTTACTCAAATTAGAAAAAATACCAATTCAATATACATATGCACTCACAAGAAGAACAATAACGTGATCATATTCAAATACAAGAAACAATATTCAAAAAAAGTGCAACACAACTGATACTAACAAATGACGCAGACGAAGAAGCAAAGACACTACACAACCGACGTATAATATAGTTTTTTAATATGACCAGAGAAAACGACTATTGGACGGTAGTCTTTAGAAGATTTGTAAAACCAGGTCTTATCGGAATTTATACGGAACTCTTTTATCACAAGTTTAATAAAATACAGCAATTATTGACAAGATAAAACAAACAATAAAATAAAATTTATTAAAGCGATATTATTTGCAAGGGAACTTACGATATTTAAAGAGGCACATAAGCAAATCTGTCTATACCATGCCCGAGAAAGAGCTTAAGCAGTATAAAAGAGACATAAAAAATGAAAGATATTTTCCTTATACAATTAAAAATAACTACAGGAACAATTAATATCTGCAAAACATATCTAGAAACCATTTATGAACGGAAACCAATAAAATCTAAATACAAAAATAGTCAAACACTGAGCAGACCCAATGTAATTATTCATATGGATATATTTTACTTTAGGATATATTCAAAAAGCAAAGTCTTACGTTTTGCTAAGCAGAAACGGGGGGAAGAAGATAGAAACATTGGAAGAGAATTTTATCGAATTCGGTAAACCATCAATTATTATAACAGACAATGAGTTTATGTCAGAAGTGTTAAAAGAATATAAATATAAATATCACTTACATTTACAATATTATTTTCTAAGTACTCGCCTAATATTTTATTTTTCATTTTAAATATAAAAGTTTTTGCAGTTATTATTAATCGCTGTCTAATTGTTATCTACTGTAGAGCATCTAGTATTATTTTAACCGGAGTATAAATATTGTACAATATTTTAGAATTACGAGCACAGATTCGTTATATGATTACAGGCATATGAAAGTGTCGAATAGTAAAGTGTGGTAAATTAATGGTATTATATATTATCGCACGCTCATAAGTTAATACCCCTCTTATTCTATTTAAAAAAAACCAACTCTTCTTGCAATCCTATCACATATATTATATAAACAACATGTTCCTTAAAGTTTGAATTAAAGTGTAACACATGTATACCCGAATGGCATATTTTCTTTTAAGTCAACCAATTTTTCATTTTGAAAAGTTTTTTTTTACAATAAGTTGTCATCTGTTTATAATTCATTAACATTATCTTCAATTTGTCATAATGAAACTAGTTTCATTAATTAATAAAACGACAGCAACGCAGCTTTTTACCTTATTCGACAAATAGATATAAACTCTCATTTTAACTTCACAATCCCTAATCTTAAGAACATTTTACAATAGAAGAGGAAACAATTGCTTCTGACATACAAAGAACTTAGTACAAACGAAAAATGTACAATTCGACAGCAGTTAAAAACAGATCAAATACTTAAACTAAGAATTCTAGAGAAGTCTATCCTCAATCGAATAATAGATAGATAGCACTTGTTAAACAAGGATTTGTTCAACGAAATATGATAACAGCTACATTGTTACAGTGCAACATGCATCATTCGTGAGATACATCCAAACACATGAAACGCCGACGGCATAGCACAAAAGCCGACGGCTTATCAGGATTGTCCTCTTTTTTATCATCTTATGGATCAGTAGGCTTACCAATCGTTTAGCCAAAAATTGTGAGAGCATAGAGTAATGATGACACCATTCCCATTGTCAATTTGTGGGAGGTAACTCTCAAAATTGGTTCTCAATAGTTAAACTTTTGGCCCCTCCCACAATGCGATGTTTTTTTTGTGCATCATTTGCCAATGATAAAAAAAACCTGTCGACAGATTGGCATAGACGAGGAATCCCGCGATGGTTCAATGACCTATAGCTGGACCATCGGAGCAATCAGCTGAAACAGAGATTTCTTGGAGACGATGATGATGCTCACAGATCATCCGATAGAATCTGATAGCCGTGTAACTGAGATAAATAAAATAAATCAGAAATTTAAAGGAAAGGAATACTTAGTTTTTTATTAAACACTATTGAAGCGATTTTCAAATAATTTAGTTGTTGTCCGATGAATTATTTTTAGTTTCTTTGCATTCTCCAGCAAAGTCTGTAATTTGACTCCGCAACTTTTGACAATCCGTGTCCCCTTTTTTTATTTTATTTGGTAATAGTCCCAACGGCATCCATACATAGATAATTGAGACAGGATTTAGGATTAGATCTTTATAAGCTGAAGAATGTAAAAACAGGATTGTTAAAATAAAACACAGGCGGGTGGATAATAGCAATCAAAATAGTGGGTATATAACTTTTCGTGTGGTTTGCTAACAGATTGCGTAACTTGTATTATTCCATTGTTATTATTCCATTGGAACATGCGTTGGAAAGTTACTGTTATTGTACGTCATCATATATCATTCATTTGAAGCGTAAACAACAATAATTTTTTTTCACTCAAATATGTCGAACTTTGTGCCTGAAAAAGTGTTTTTGCGGGGAGTTCTTATTCATTATTTTAATATGAAGGAAACTGCTGCCGAGTCACCGTATTTTGGTGGAAGTTTATGGTGAACATGCGCTAGCTGAGCGAACGTGCCAAAAGTGGTTTGCACGATTTAAGAGTGGTGATTTTGGCTTGGAAGGCGATGAATGTCCTGGGCAGCCAAAAAAGTTTGAAAATGAAGAATTGAAAGCATTACTCTATGAAGATTGTTGGTAAACACATGAAGAGCTTGCAGAATCTTTGGGTGTCACTCAAGCAGCCATTTCAAAACGTTTAAAGGCAGCTGGAAATATTCAAAAGCAAGGAAATTGGGTTCCACATGAACTCAAGTCGAAATGCGGTTTTGCATGTCCGAAATGCTGCTGGAATGCCACAAAAGGAAGTCATTTTTGCATCGGATTGTTACTGGTGGTAAAAAATGGATTCATTACGACAATACCAAGCGCAAAAAATCATATGTGAAACCCGGCCAACCAGCCAAATCAACGGCAAAGCCGAATATCTATGGCGCGAAGGTAATGCTCTGTATTTGGTGGGATCAGATGGGTGTGCTGTATTATGCTAAAACCGGATGGAACCATCAATGTACAACGCTTCCGAACACAATTAATCCGTTTGAAGAGAGCAGTAGCCGAAAAACGCCCGGAATATGCGACTAGACACGAGGCAATAGATTTCCATCATAACAACGCTCGGCCCCACGTTACTATTCCGGTTAAGAACTATTTGGAAAACAGTGGATGAGAAGTCTTACCCTACCCGCCTTATAGCTCAGACATTGCCCCTTCTGACTACCATTTGTTCCGGTCGATGCAGAACGCCCTCACTGAAATACGGTTCACATCAGAGCAGAATATCAAAAATTGGCTTGACTCATTCTTAGCTGCCAAGCCGACTCAGTTCTTTTGGGATGGGATCCACAAATTGCCAGAAAGATGGGAAAAAGTCATAGCTTCAGATAGGCAATACTTTAAATAATACTATTGTTCATGTTTTTCTTAAATAAACGTTCAAATTTTGAAAAAAAACCGCACGAGTTAAAATATATATCCAATACCACAATATAAACTAGAAGAATATAAACTTATTACAGCAGTACCCACAGTATCAAATCAGGAAATTTTAATTAAAGACCAATATATCGTGGCAACTAATCAAACTAAATTCAAATACCATAATAAGTTTTGGGCGAAAAAGATTTACATAACACCAATCAGTAATTGCATTACAAATAAAAATTGTGAATTAAAAGAAAATAAACCAATTGAAATTAGATGATACCGTACCTTGCAGAAACATTAATAATGAAGAATTATCCAAATGTTGTGACGATCGAAGGATGAAATTAAATGGAAACTATTTAATTGTAATTAATAACTGTTTGATAGAAATATTAAACCAAACTTCCGGTAATACAAACATACAATTTTTCGATAGATTCTTCAACAAAGAGGATATGAAATTTAAGTTTCAAGGAAATTGTGCTATAAATTTTTGTTAATCTAGAAAATATAAAGATGTTAAAATTTCACAAAAACGTAAACTATGTTGCTACCTTAGATTTTATATATACTAATATCCGTAATATTAATTTTTAACCTTTTTGAGAAGAAAAAAGGATTTTAAAAATTCAATTAAACATTAGTTACTCCAAAACTTCAGGAGAATTTTCAGTTTAATGGGAGAGGTTACAAATCACAGACCGGATCTACGCAAATCAATTTTCTCTTTATAAAATTGTATGTTTCCTTTTTTTCTTCTTTTATGTTGTGTTACTTTGCTTTCGTTTGCACCTCGAACATTTACTACCCGTGCATGCTGCTTTTTCTACTGATAGGGACTTTACTCCAAGAAAATACCAAAAAAGGAGGGATCACGATCGGATCGCCCCCCGTTTTTACTTCTTTTTAGATATATGCAAGTTGTCCATCTTCTCATCGCTTTTATGTATTTAAAGTAATGCAACTGCAATTTTCTTTAATAAATTCAAATTTCTACTTTTGTTATTCATAACAAACATACACTTACCCTAAATTTCGTTTCTCCTCTGCATATGTCCCTACAATTGTCCTTTTTCTTAAGATTATCTTTTTGCATCTTTTGATACTATTTTTGATACTTTTCACTTTTTTTTCTGTTTGATTTAATTTACTTAATTTACTTAATTTAATTAACTTAAATACTTGCTGCACCTTGTTGCAGCCAATGAACTTTGTGTTTTGGTGTGGTGTATTAAGCATTGTCAATCCCACCGTTGTTTTAGTTTAGTCAGATAGCTAGCGGTTTCCACTAATGCATGCATATTAGTTGTAGGCAACCGGTGATGTCTCTTCTACATAAAAATTTAGTTCTAAATCGTGTGAATTTGGCACCACTTTCTTATTTTTTCGAAAATCATTTTTTTTTTTTAAAACTTATATTTTTTTTTCTTACGGCTTTAACCCTGGGTTTAACAGAGTACTTATAACTGAAAAGAGAGGGGAGTACTACCTGCATTTGGGAAAGTTTGTCGTGGTGAATGACCCTACTATGTGATCTGCCGGGCATACAGAACATTGAGCAACATATCGAGGCCTTACCCCAAATTTATCGTGAACGACAATTTTGCCGGGATTGTGTTTGTCATACCATTCGACAGTTAACATTAATTCGCATCAAGCCACACATGATGGTTAATATAAAACATTCCAATATACAGTTACAAAGAAGACAATTATATCGTAAATTATGTTCACATTTTCATATACTTGCCAAATATCGCATTGCCAGAATTACTGGTACCTTTATCGTAAACGCCAAAACGTATCACTTGCGCTAAACTGTTTTGGTAACAAAAACTAATTCTCTTGCACGAACTAATTACACGTTGAAGTGAAATCTCTGAAGGCCAGAGATAGGACTTAAAAATATTCCTGCATCAAGCTTATCAGCTCAAAATGAGTGTGTTCCTTACAGTGATAGTGAAACAACTGATGAATCTGATATGCGCATTGAAGAGGAAAGCTATGTTGGAAAGCATGGCTACAAAAAAAGAAAACGTTTATCTTAGAGAGTTCTTAATAAAACGCGGTTAGCCTCTGTAAAGTGTGTTAAGCCTAATCCTTGTGTAAACACAATAGTGTGGAATTTAATTTACACAAAATGATCGTATGAACCTATAATGAACAAAAATGTTCGTAGAAATAGGCTACAAGCAACACATTATTTTATATGACTATATTGTTAGTTATAAAAAAAATAAATTAAAGTTTACCAACAATTTTAACTAAAAACGCTTGATTCAATATTTCCCAAATGACTTTAGTTATACAGTAAAAAATTTAAATATAGTACGAGTGCCTCATAACAATTCTGATGAAAATAAAGTTGCAGTCTTAAAGACTTTTATTGAACACATTATTTAAATTCTATGGTCAACATCTTAAAAAAAAAAATAAATAAATAAAATAAAAAAAATATGGAGCCTATGTGGAGCACCTATTTTATCATTACTAGAGTTTCGTCACATATTTAAAAAATATTTTCATTTGGTCTTCCATCTACCTAAAAAGGGACAAATGCACATTATGAAAAAATATAAACATGCTGAGTGTTCAGGAGCAAACAAATTATTATATTATTATATTATATTATATATTATTAAACATATTAGCAGCAAAGACAAAAACAAATAAACGCTTTCGACTGATGAAGCAGAAGGCAAAGCTTATCATTTTTATGTGCAAGCTACGATTTGCAAAAGGTTTTGAACACTCTACACGGTAAAAGCATAGCTCTTTACTATTCCAGAAAATACGCATATTACAATGAAAGCGTTTACAAAAACGGCACCAGATGTGGTTACAGTACTAGGAGGTGCAGTATTATATTTAATTGCTTAACTTTTATAGATTAGCGAAAGACTCATAAAGTTATTTACCTCTATTGTGATCGCAAAATCGGGATAAGGCTGTATTGTCTATGTTACTGCATTTCGCGGAAAAGTCGTCCTTCGTAGCAAACATACAAATAACTTTTTTGCTACCCAAAGACTCAATGATGCCCGTGGATTTATCCACAACACGATTGAGTCATTTAAACAAAATAATATCGTATGGGCACCTTCGGAGTGGCCTACTTTGATTTCTAATGCAAGAACCAATCATAGATCCTATGACTGCTTAGTGATGAAACATGAAGACTTTAGGGATTGGAAGGAAATATAAATGGCACTATTACAAACTGAAGTTAAAATATTTATTACCCTTAGATCTGCGGCTTTCTAAAAAAAGCTCAGTAGTCTTGTTAAAACAGGGATATTTTTAGACTATTGCGAGACGAAGGAATATGATATAGCTCAGCAAATTTCACCACGAAGGGGTGTAGTAGCGGCTTATGAGCTATCTCAATTTTATGAAAATATCCCAAACAAAATGTCTTGATTTAAAAGAGCTTTGTGTAAAAAAACCCGAACGATGTCAATACGAATATAAAGTCTTGCAATCCAACGCTAGGATTAAGGATGTTTTAAATGAAACTGATAAAGGTGTAATTTAGTTTTTGGAATAAATTTTTCGTTTATTTTTGATAGGTACTATCAGAACAATAATGTTGCATTTTGTTTATTATTATCTTTTTTTAATAAATAAGGTTTAAACTATCAAGCTTTATTGATTTTTGTGTTATTCTACTCCATACAGAAAGAAATAAAATGTTGTTTTGTTTCGATTTAAAATCTTTATAAGTATATAATTTTATCGTAAGGATCACAAACTTGCTTACAAGACTGCGGAAACTTCATTTTTTTCTAGAGAAATAAAATCATTTAATGTCATCCAATTCTGTTTACCCAAACATTGAATGCAGAAATCGAGCCCTTTTGCTTATAATTCATAGAAAAAAGCAAAAGTCGACATTTGTCGCTTACGATTAACTTCCAGTTAGGGCTCGATATGTTCATTTCCGTCTATGTTACGGCAATGAACGTTGCTAAGCAGCCATGCGAGCTCCTGTTCTGATAGCAATGTATGTACATACATACCTATATACGAACATGTAGTTAGAATCATAAACTTCATTTTAAATAAAAAAAAAGGATAGATAGTATAGGGTTTTCGTATAACGAATTGACTTGATTTTTTTTTAAATAAAAGGCAAACCATTTGAGATATTCCAAAAACTTTATTATTGACTTGAAGTACAATCAAAACATTTATGAATGGAGCTCGACTTCGTTCATATGGCCACCGCGGGCACGTTTCCAGCGGTCGATTCGTTGGACCCAATTTTCAACGACTCGGCCACACATTTCGGCCGAAACGTCGGCGTGTTGGCATAAGCCAATGACTTAACGTAGCCCCACAGAAAAGAGTCAAGCGGCGTTAAATCGCACGAACTAGGCGGCCAATCGACTGGCCCATGTCTTGAGATAACACGCTAACCATACTTACTCTTCAAAAAATAGATTGTAGCGTGTGCTGTGTGGCACCATCCTGTTGAAACCACGTCCATATCTTCCAATTCGGGCCAAAAATAATCGGTGATCATTTACAGTAACGTGACAATCGTTATCGTCGACGAAAAAATATGTCCCAATAACGCCGCCGGCATGGAAACCGCACCAAACAGTTATTTTTTGTGGATGAAGTGCTGATTCATGAAGCACATGTGGGTTTTCACATGTTTTTCCGACATGATTTTCTAACTCATACAAATTTCGATCGATAAAACCGGCGACATTTAACATATTGTAAAATGTTTGTGTGGGTACAAATGATAGAATTTATTCCTTTCAATACAAATTACAAATCAATCACTTTTCTCAACCCTTTTACGTTGTTGTGGGATGCTGATATTTATATTCCCTAACATCTTTTGAGAAAAATCTATGTCATCCAGCGTTCCATACAAATTGCCATTTTGATAGAAATTTCGCTAATTGTTTGCATTTTCCATTCTATAATAGTCGGGTCTTCGGCTATTAAAGTAGGAGAATCTTCTGCTGTTTATATATAGATGACGCTATTTACATTCAAACGGATATCACACTGCTCTCTCTCTAAAGTTGTTCGTCCCGAACATCGTTCCGTTTTCTTAGATCTCCACGCTGGATTTAGGAGACAACACCGTTAATGCGGGCTATCACTTTGTATGGACGTTCCCAATTTTGGTCCAATTTTAGTGTTTTGCCTTTCTAATAGGCACACCGGTCTCCTTCGTTAAAGCTGGAAGATTTTGCTTTGATGTCCAATCTAGTCTTCACGTGGTTGCTAGCTAGTTTCGTAATTTCTAGGGTTTTTTCGTGAAATTTACGAATTTTGCTGCGCCAGTCATCCACAGGCTCCGAATTTCGTTTCACTTGGCAGCCGAACTGTTTGACCAAATAAGATCTCGGATGAAGTGTACCCTGTTGATCTATGGACCACATTTCAGTGTTCCATTAAGAAGAGAGGTATGTGTCGATTCCAGTCCCTCTCACAATTGCGAGCTACGGTCTTAGTCTCTTGATTTGAGATCACACTTGCGGTTAATTACCGAAGTAATCAATGATCACGAGGGTATATCGGTTGTCACTAAATGTTTCGGACAACGGGCCAGCGATATCAATGTATTGTATTGTATTTCATGGAGCACATGGGTCAATCTGGAACGTAGCATAATAAGATGCTTACGAGATTTTGTTCTATATGTTCTTTTTAGCAAACCATTTTGCACACAAAGCAAGTCCCACTGTCCTAATGGCTTTAGAGTTTGGCTGTTGTACGATATCTACTGTAAGCTTATTTGTTTCTTCGTGTTTCTTCCACACCAATATTGGTTCGATGTCATTATCTGCTTGTTGAGAGAAACGGATTTCGTCTAGATTCCTACCCTCTACTGGCTCAGTTCTGATCGTTTGGATAGTGGCCTGGTCCTTCGCTTTTATATAGTTGCAGTCGACGAGAGAGCATTGAATCCGTGATGAAAATTTTTCCGGGTGTGGGGTAACCCCAAATGGGGGCATTGCACAGTTGCCGTTTGAGTTCTTGGAATACTTTCTCACACTCTCCAAACTACCTGAACTGTCGGCCATTTTCCGTAAATTGATGCAGGCTTTTTGCAGTACCAGCAAAATCCTTTCGGAATCTTCTCTAAATATTATTCTTTGGGGGCAGGCCAACATTTCACAACTTCGATTTTGTCAGGAACGAAGCACACTTTTCTTTGTACAGCTTTAAATGAGCTCGTCTCAGCTCTTTTAGATTTTGGTGATGCTTCTCGAATTTCTTGTCTATGACGATAACATCGTCCAGATATACTTGACAATTTTCCACGTAAAGTCTTCCACTGTTTGTTCTATTTATTGCTCGAAAGTGGCCGGAACATTTAATAATCCTAACGGCATAACCGTAAACTTCCAAACAGCGCTTCCTGTAGTTTTTTTTTTTTTTATAATACCGCGCGCGCACCAAGGGAATATGAATACCCTATTACTGGCTTTTCTGCAGGGCGCGGGCGGGTGGTGTAGTAATTTTAAACTCAGGTGTGTTTGGTTTCGATATTTTTCCCAGAGGTGGTTGTCAAACTGGACGGGACAAGCCAGTGCATCCTCAACCAGTGGGTCTTAGTACGTGCTAGTTGTTAGTTCATTACATTTAGCCCATCCAGCAACCGCTCCAACATCAGTATTATGCCTTCATGTCAGAATTGACGCCGACGGGATTTACATATAACTACACACAAATTTTATGAAAAGACTTTTTTAAAGAATTGCCCCGCACGAGATTCGAACCCGCGACCCTCTGCTTTAGGAGTCTCTGCATGTACCACTACACCACGGCCACCCCATGTGTGAGCAGTTTTCTTACGATCTTTGCTATCAACCTCCAACCGCCAGTAACCGCTCTTCAAGTCTAGTGCGATTCTTTGATCAGAAACTCAACTTTGATCTTCGAAACTATTTCGGCAACTTCTGTTTGCTTTGCCAATGGAGAACGATTTGTAAGTTTGGTAGCTTGGTCGGGTACCCCGATATTATTGTTGTATTGATCAAGTTGCGTACGTCAATATTTTCAATCTTGAGTAGCAAATATATCAGCGTACTCACCTATTAGTTTTTCTACCAGCTGCTCTTCATCCAGATTACAGAACCTGGGATTTTGTTCTTGATTTTCTTACTCTGGACTCAAGCGATAGCCGTTGAACGACTCGTTTCCATTGCCGTAAAGCCTCAGTAGGTGCACATTTTTCCACCATCTCTACCTTTTCACCTGTACATTAAACGTTATTGGATTCAGAATTCTTACAGGAACCTTTGGTTCTTTGGTTTCACTTAGGTATTTCACACTATGAAATCATCCTATTTTTTGGCTCGGTGGTTATCAGGACCACCTTCCAATTTTGTCCAAACAATTGCTTCCAACAAAGGCTCTAGAATCTGATTTCGGCAGATGATGACTTTTAAGACGAAAGTGTTGGTATTTCAGTATAGCATTGAAATATCCATGCTCCCATATTTGAGAATTTATGCCCCCAAGTCGACCACTCGTCCCTGTTCTCTCATGGAGTCTGTACCAATGACATATGTCAGCCACTTGAAACACGTGAGAGAATGTTATTCCGGCCTGCTGGATTTTTATGCGGACTTCACCTACATGGTAACCAGATAGGAAAAAAAAATTTAATTTGTAAAACAAAAACGGTCTGAGATTTAAAATTGATTCTGGTTTAATTTTGAAGCTATTTTCATGCCATTTTATGTGGAGTAGCACATCATTCAAATAGCCGCCTCGACTTCGCTGGTGGTGCTTCAAGCGGTGGGTCCAATTTTTGATGATTCGGTCCAATATGTGCAGGGTTATTCTGGCAATAGCGTGTCGAATGTTGGCCTCGAAATGGTTGGCTTGTTAACGTAGACTAAGGACTTAGCATAGTGCCAAAGAAAATTATCCACAATAATCGAGCGTCGCTTGTAGAGCATCTGGCGCCATATTTTTGAATCCACAGAAAGTCGGTTAATATACTTGATACAATTGATGGTAACGGGGTAGTCTTCTTCATTTTGAAAGAAATTATTTCCGATGATGCCGCTATGCCATAAACCGCACAAAACAGTACATTTTTGTGGATGCATCGATGCTTGGCCGATGCTTCTGGATTGTTTTCGCTGCAAAAATGACAATTTGGTTGTTGGTCAAGTCCCGGAGCCTAAAATGGATCTTGTCCCAGAAGATGATCTTTTTGGCCAAAATCCGTATCGTCGGCCAACATTTCCAGCACCCAATTATCGAACTACGGCATTGTCTATGGTCGTCCGGCTTCTATTCAGAGTCAGCATAATATTATATATGTAGATGTAGGCTCAACCGCAAAATAAGACCGGTTGACGGATAGGCGCCGAATCGACATTTCTGAGTATTCTGCTTACTACGGCGGCTACGTTTTCTCAATTCTGTACTAATCTCTGTCTGGTTTCTGGTATAAGATCTAAAAGAGTACACTCACACTCAAACTTTTCCACGGTACGACAAAATGCCTACACACTGTTGCCATGACGACGACCGATCTCACGACGAAAATCAAGTTGTGTGTATACAACTAAACCAGAATTTCGATAATATTTTTTAATAATTTTTGCACGTTCAGCAAGCACAGAACGATGATGATAAAATAGCAAACTTTACGGAATATTTTGACATAACAATAGGAAAAATTATTATTGCTATTTGGTCACCCGTAATCTTAGCCGTTGCTGTCATAGCTGTTTGATAGCAGTAACTTCTGCACAAGATCCCTCTTGATGATTGAAGTCGTGGCACCGACGTCTGTTGACGCCGTAGTGCTGACTACTTCTACCAGAAGACTTTCATTGCATTTCTCCACTGATCGTTTCGGGAAGGTTGACTGACTTCCGTTCGTACCCGTTCTGTACTCTGTCTTTGAAGACGTCCTATTTTATCGTAGTTCCAGTAGCGCATTCTTCGTCTCACCGCTGTGTATCTCGTTCTCCTTCACTGAGCCATGCGCAGGAGCATTCAACAGATGCTACTTCCCTTACGAAATGTGTTTCTTTAGATGTCTGATTGGCTACATTCATTGCCAAGGCAAGTACTTCGACAAGGGTTCTTTTCCCAGCCATCCTTACTGCTGACTGTAGCTTTGATTTTTGCGATTCCCCTGATGAATGCGTTCTTTGCCATTTAAACGATAATTTCCTGGCCTGCAGTGGGGTATGACAAATGTGCCAGTCTACTCATGTTTGCTTGGAGTTGTCGCAGTGTTTCTACTCGTTGCTGCATTCTGCTTTACAATTGCATCTTGTAAACCTCCTGCATTTGGATATCTCCTAACCGTTTCACTGTACTAAAGCCATACAGTCTTTATGCTTTTCGATGTCCATTGTCTGCAACAATTCTGCTGCTTAACTGTGCAAGGTCATGGTTAGTGTAATCCACTTCCCCTAATTGTAGACCATAGTCTGGTTATCGAATAAGGGAGGCTTCAAGTCTGTTCTCCTTAGACCGCTTAAAAAACATTATCGCATTTTCTGTTTTCGCACTGTATTGAGCTGTTATTTTGTTCGTCTAGATTATTATTTTGTTCGTTCAGCTTTTCCTTGATACTGTTATTTTGTTTGTCAAATTTTTGTTAAATGCTGTTCTTCCAGATTTTTATTTTGTTCGTCGAGCCTGTTCTTCTATTCGTCAATCGCTTGTTCCAGGTTTTTCTTTTGGTCGTCCATTTATAACAAGAGGAGTTGCATTATCGCAGCGAAGTGGTTGCCGGTACTTATCTGTTATTTATCGTCAACGTCAGAGCAGAATGTAACTGGATCATGTCCCTCGCTGTTTAAAGTGTGATGAAGTCGGAGCACCAAATCGCGTTTTCCTCCACTAGCGCTAAAGCTTTTATG
The DNA here is from genome assembly GCA_907269105.1 of Volucella inanis. Classification (NCBI taxonomy): domain Eukaryota; kingdom Metazoa; phylum Arthropoda; class Insecta; order Diptera; family Syrphidae; genus Volucella; species Volucella inanis. The sequence goes on from OU026154.1 coordinate 46,716,090, forward strand.
GCTCAACTTGGATTTGAGTTGGACCCATTATAGCTTTCTCAAACAATCACAAAATACTTTTTTTTCCTTGTTTACATACAACAAGACCTATCTCACTTCTTACATCCATGTAAATATTTATATGGCTACAAATGATAAAATTTATGCCTTTCAATACAGTCACTTTATTCTGGACAATTACAGTTTACAATTCAATCACTTTTCTTCATCTTTTACCTAAACCATTTTATTACGACTCGTAATTCACATTTCAAATTTCACTTTAGAACTAACTTGCATATATTGGGGGATGCTGATATTTATATTTCTCTGTCATATTTCGAGAACAATCCGTACCAACGTACCAGCGTTCCATACAACTTTCTAAATTAAATTTGCTAATTCTTTCTATTCTATATTCTCTAATAGTTGAGTCTGTTATTCAAATATGGAAGTCTTCTGCTCTTCAAACATTGATAATGCTGTTCATATTCAAACGGATATCACAATAACTTATTATTTTGAATATTGGTCTGGACAGATTTCTAGCTTTCCATTTTGTTAGGAATTTCGCTAATTGTTTCCATTCCCTATTTTCCAATGGTCTAGTCTTTTGCTATTCAAATATGGAAATCTTCTGCTAATCAAATATAGATGATGCTGTTCACATTCAAACAGATATTACAACATTTAGGATAGTTGGATAGTTGTGTCACTTAAAGCAAAATTTATACTATACACTGTATATTTACACTGGCCAAGTATAAACTAGACAATTCATGTCTGAAAAGTCCGTTTCTAAGAAAGGACAGCACTTGAATTATATCCATACCAGTTAGTACCAACCTTCAAAAGATACGTGTATAAATTTGACAGCTGTCGGATGATTAGTTCTCGAGATATAGCGTTGTGAGTGAAGAAACGCATTTTTGTGAAAAAAAAATGGATTAAAAGCAATTTCGTGAGCTGATTTATCATAGCTTTTTGATGGGAAAAAATGCAGCCGATGCAAAGAAAATGCTTGATAAGAGTTACCCAAAAGAGGCTGTTTCAGATGAAAACATCAAAAAAGTCCACAAAATGATTACGAATGACAGTAAAGTGAAGTTGATCGAGATAGCTGAGGCCCTGAAGATATCAAAAGAGCATGTTGGATATATTATACACGAATATTTGGACATGCAAAAGCTCCGTTCAAAGTGGGTGCCGCGTTTGCTCAAAGTCGACCAAAAACAACAACGTGTTGATGATTCAGAGGAGTGTTTAAAGCTGGTCAACCGCAATAAAGCCGAATTTTTGCGGCGGTATGTGAAATGGATGAAACTTTTTTCCATCACTTCACACCAGAGTCAAGTCAGCAGTCAGCTGAGTGGCGAGCAGGCGACGAACCTCGTCCAAAATGACCAAAAACTCAACAGTCGGCTGGCAAGGTTATGGCATCTCTATTTTGGGATACACGTGGAATAATTTTCATCGACTATCTCCAAAAGATGCAGACTATCAACAGCGACTATTACATTGCGTTGTTGGAGCGTTTGAAGGACGAAATCGCAGAAAAACGGCCGCATTTAAAGAAAAAGAAAGTACTGTTTTATCAAGACAATGCACCGTGTCACAAGTCGATGAAAACGATGTCGAAATTGAATCGATTCGGCTACGAATTGCTTCCCCACCCACCGTATTCTCCAGATTTGGACCCCAGCGACTATTTCCAGTTCGCAGACCTCAAAAGAATGCTCGCCGGAAAGAGATTTAAGACCAATGAAGAAGTAATCGCCGAAACAGAGGCCTATTTTGAGGCTAAACCGAAATCGTACTATAAAACTGGTATCGAAAGATTGAAAAATCGTTTCAATCAGTGTATCGCCCTCGAAGTTGCCTTGATAAATAAAGTTGAATTTTGCAAAAATTTGACTATAAAACGACCCATTTGATATAGTAAGTTTGCGCTCCTTTCGTAAGATTTCGTTATGTTCTGTTTAATTTTGTTTCTCAAGCACTAATGGATTTTGTCTTGAGAGAGTCAAAAGTTCTCCGTCCTCCATAGCATTAAAACATTGAGCCAGTTGATAGCAGTTTCCGTGTGTCATCATATTTATACCAAACCGGTCAAACTATGGTGACACACCAATTAAACTATGTACAGAACTCGTCACCGATCCAGCTATGTCACTTAAGTGAAGATCCGAATAACGATGGTCATCCGTGTTGTAAGATGTTATAGTTGTGCTTATTGATCTATTAATTCTCTCAAACGCTTTCGAATGAGGCGAGTAATTTGCGGTCCTCAGATGTTAAATTTGCAGTTTTGTCAGAACACTTTGGAATCTTTAGCCAAGCACTGCTTGTCATTGCCCCAATGTATTATATGATCTGAGGTACACCGAACATAGTGAAAATATATTGCAAATACTGAGCGATACTGGAGACACTAAACAACACTGAACGACACCAGATGACACTGGACGACACTGGACGACACTGGACTAACTTGCATGTCCAAATACTTTTAACGAAACAAATTTTGACGAATGATTGGGAACTACGAATATAAATCTTTTCTAGATTTCGATCTGATATCTACATATAATTTCTTGAATGAACGACCAGTACAAAAGTTTGTTGACATTGGCGGACGTCGTATGAGATTGTACGGTGGACGTAGTTTACAAGTAACACAATTGGACATAGAAGAAAAAGAATTGCTTTATTAAATGCAAAGTTTTTTTTTCAAAGCCCTCATGTGAAGTTTTTGGAGATTGTGTGCCCGCGAAATCAGCTCCTATGTGAGATCAGACAAGATCCATAATTTCTAGCTATGTTCAACATTGGACTCATTTCCATACGGTGGCAGCGGAGAAAAATAAAACATGTCCTATTCACTTGGTTATAAATTTTAATGTGTGGTTTATCCCCAAAAGGTATGCAATATACTGGGTCTTGATTGCAATCATTTATACTGGGAATTGTCTGCATATCATTATTATTGGTAATGCAGTGGATTGCTAATGTTTTACATTTACCCCTTTTACATATATTATATATTTTATTACATATTGCATAATTAATTAATCCAATTGTAATCTCGAACATCCTCCCCGGCCGTGAACATAGTTCTCAATGTGATTCGACCCTTAATTTCGTAAAGTGTCTCTGCCTTCACGTTGGTGTTTTCCTTGCCGATCACCCATAACCATCTTCTTCTCGTTCGTTATTGATGTTTATTGTGTTGATTGCCGAACCAGTATAATGTGTAGTGTTAGTGTTGTTTTGTGCGTCGAATAAAAAAAAAATAAAAGAAATAAAGGGTTTTACTCAAACTCTGAAGTTCCTAGTATGGCGATATTGAAATTTGTAAGTATGGTGTGTTGACCAGGTAATTTAAAGTAAATTGACAAATATTTGAGTATGCCTTATGAGGTCAATGGCCATTGTTGTTGCAACTGTGCATCGTATTTCACAATGAAATTTGCTCATCTTTCTTCTCCACTCTTTCGTGCACGTAGTACGTCTAGGAAATTTGTAAACGATTTGGATTCTCGTAAAGTGTCCTGTTGTTCTTGAACTCCAATTTGCGAAATGTACATTTTGTATCTGGAAAAAAAAAAAACTTGAAAAAGAGGCATTAGTGAACATATTTATTTATTTATTTATTTTTTATTTTTTTTTTTTTGTGAGAAAAAATAAGTGCATAGTATGAAAAAAAAGAATAAAACGACGGCGCGTTTGCGGTATTGGTATTTCGATTCGCGGCGAAATTGTGTGCGAGTGAAATGGTTACGCATGTGTTTGCTTGAGTGTAAACGGGTGAATGTTTTTGTTGATGCGTTGTACCAAAACAATAAATTTTAGAATTTTGTGTGTTGTACTTGCCGTCGGCATTCTGAGTTTTGTGATTTGCCGTCAGCATTTAAATATATTTTAAGAACATTTATTGTGTTTTGTAAGAGATGAGAAGCGATTAAATTAATTCGTCGTCTTTATATGTGCTGTTGGTCGGAAGTAAACAAATAGTAAACAGTAGGGCTGCGATGAACGCGTTTGTAGTAAGCTCGCTCACCAATTCGATGTGTATGGCCTTGGTAGCCAAACACACAAAAATGGCAAAGTACGCCTTGAAGATTTTGGCCCCCCGTTCTTTCCATGACTTTGCTTCGAACGGACCTGCGTAGTCGACCCCGGATTGTGTAAATGGTTGAGAGACGCGCACTCTTGGGGCCGGTAGATTGCCCATTAGTTGGTGCGACGTTTTAGCTCGATACCGAAAGCAGATGGTGCAGCTATGTAAATATCCTTTAACACAATTTTTAAATTTCAGGATCCAGTACCTGTTGCGCAAGTATGATGTGGTAGTATGGAGGTAGTCCTCCATGAAACGTTCGCAGATGAGCATCAGTAATCAAAAGCTTTGTGAAATGATGATTTTCTTTGAGTATGATTGGGTGTCGTTGATGAAATGGAAGATCCGCCTGTTGCAATCTACCTCCGACTCACAAGATTCCATCAGAGTCCGTATAAGGGCAGAGCGAGCTTGGGGCTTTGGCGTTCACGTCGGGAGTAAACATGTCTTCCTGTACAAGCTTTACGGCGAACAGTGTGGCAGAATGAATTTCGACTGGAGAGAGTAAATTGCCTTTTCTCGACTCAGGTATGTTTCGTAAATTTGTTATAGTACGCAATGATCCTTATAAGTTTTATAAGATTAGAGTGTTTTGATATTAGAGTATAAAAATCATTTTTTACCTGAATCACCATGTGAGCTTTAATTGACCGTTTGCAGCGGTCGATTCGTTGGACCCAATTTTCAACGACTCGGCCACACATTTCGGCCGAAACGGCCGCTATTTCGCGTTCAATGTTGGCTCTGAGCTCTTCCAACGTCGTCGGCGTGTTGGCATAAACCAATGACTTAACGTAGCCCCACAGAAAATAGTCAAGCGGCGTTAAATCGCACGAACGATGCCTCCAATCGACTGGCCCATGCCTTGAGATAACACGCTCACCATACTTACTCTTTCTTAAGAGCATCTTAAGGAATCATCAACGAAGGTGTAAATATTCGAGCAGTTCCTAGACAGCCGATTATGGCCCATCTTCCATCAACAAGGCCCATGTCATACACGCGAGCGTTCTCATACGTTCGACCCGCTCTATGTTAAAGTTGGCAGGCACAAAGAGGGGAGATGGGATTCCTGCTACTCATATTGAGATCGCACACAGCCTCTCAAGTAATTCCTGCATCCTGGGAATTAAGCTCTTCGTCGCGAGAAGAGGTATGCCGAAAAAAAAAAATTCTTGAACAACGGAACAAATTTCCGGGGAGTCAACGAAGAGCTAAGAGAGGCAATAAAGGGTCTGAATGTAATGGCTTGGCAGGGGAGTTCGAGATTCGAGTTGGGAGCGTTTGATACGCTCTGTGAAAAAGACACACAGCGAGATTTCTACTACTAGCAATCCGGGTGATGAACTACTGCTTATTATGATGGCGGTGGTACTTACCTATGTTAGAATCGAAACCAATAACGAGAAGGCTATCACCCCGAACCATTTTTTACAAGGCTTATCAAGCGGATTCACAATAAGGGGCGATATGTTTAACGATGGTGCGTCGATGAAAAAGAACTGGCTTCTGAGCGTGAAATATGCAAACTTCTTCTTCGAATATTTGCAGGATTTGACGCGACGAAGTAAATGGTTCAGCTCATCCACTACAATAAAAGAAGGTGACATCGTTATTATAGTGGACCCGAACAATCTGAAGTAACTGGCCGATGGGAATAGTTCTGAAAGCCAAAAGGAGTGGCGATAGGGCCATAAGAAGCGCAGTTGTGCAAACATCATCTGGAATATACAATCGGCCGGCTGGACATGCAACTGTTCGAAAATAACGGACTTAGGGCCCAGTTCGCCTGGGGGAAGTGTTAGCGAACTTGTTAGCACACGCCTACATAGGAAAATGACAGCGCGGTAATAAATGTGCGGTCGGTATTACTGTTGTACGTGACTAATGGTAGCCATTTCCACGTTTTTCTTATCAGTCAATGGAGAATAATCAAGAGGAAGCACCGATAAAAGCGTAGCTATATATTAAGTAGAATGTATTCCTGGATTTAATCAATCTTTTGTAAATTAGGTATTTAAGATCCATTTACCAATTAAATTTAAAAGTCGGTGTGTGTGTTTCTTTTTTTTTTAACTAAGCCAAAAACTCTATTTTAACTTCGATACAGAAGCTAAGATACTTGAACTGAGATCCACAACCAAGATATCCAACTACTTAACGCAAACAACAATAGTTATCATCCCTATTATCATAATCATCCTGACTTCCTCTGTAAAAGATTTTTAGTTAGAAATTTAGAAGGAAAGTTAGAGAGTATAAAAAGAGAGATACCTGTGTGCGTTGGTTTTGTTTGCTAGTTATACTGACAAGGAAATATATGTAGAGCTCGGCAGGGCATTCCACAAGCGACTTGTACGGCTTGGAAAAGAATCACGATATTTCAGAGTACGAAGATCTTATGGGTAAACATTTGAAGGGGCAGAAGCTACTGGCAATTTCTGTGGAGCACTGGGGGTGAAAATAGCGATACAACAAGGTGAGGCAGTGGACGTTATGCCGATCATAGAGTCAATTGACTCTAATATTGGCATCACCTATGAGTTTTATTGCACAATTTTGGATCCTATCTTGCAAGTGAATAAAGGTCTTATGGACACCTGACGAGATATGGGCATTGTACTCCAATCTTGGGTGGATAAAAGCCTTATATTTTGAGGTCAGGTCAGAGAGGGTGCAACATTTCTTATATGGCTTGATGAAATCTAGATATTTCGCAGCGTTTTTGGCAACATTGAATATACGGTCATCCCAACATAAGTTGTCTTTGACACACATATGGAGAATGGGATGTTTTTCGGTTTCGACGATGCAAGTGCTATTCATGGATAATGGCTGTCGCTTTAGCGACAGCAGACAGCCTTGAGTTTTGGTAGCATTAAATTCCACTTTACTTATGTTGTGTAATTAAATTAATGTGTTCTTAATCGAAAAACAGAGACATGAGTCCGGGAACGAATATGAGAAGCAGATAGCACTTACGTCGGGAAAGGAGTATATTGGATTAGAAGTAGCAGACAAGACATTATTGACGCAAATTAAAAACAATGTCGGAGACAGAATTGAGCACTGTGGCACACCAGGATTTATTTTGAAAATATTAGACTTGAAACTATTTAAGGCAACTTGAACTGAACGTTTCTAAAGGAAATTTCTAATCCATTGAAGTAAGGAATCGTAGACCCCAAATGCAAGTATTTTCGACAAAGGAGCCTGATGTCAGACTCTGTCAAATGCCTCGACATCTTGTTTTGCGCTTAGCCAATAGAAACAAACGTCTTGGCCTCCTTAGATTTCATCATGTATTTCATGGAGCACCTGGCTGACTCTGATACGTGACACAATCAGCTGCATACGAGATATCCTCCCAACTGCACTTACCTATTTTCTCTTCAGAAAACCACAAAGCGAATCCCTCTGTTGCACCACAATATGAACTTACTCTATTTGCCGGCGGAAAATCATTGCAATTTTCGAAAAAACCAATTGCCGTCGGCAAAAACCACAAATAACAGCAGGTATTGAAAATTTTTTTTTTTACACCACGCCTATTGATTAGCATACACATCACCGATCCGCACAGACATTAGTTGTGACTTTCGTGTGATGTTTTAAGAGATCAAGAAGTGCGTGGTGGGGGTGTTGGTGGTGCAAACTGCACGCAGACGATTTATGATAGCGGAAATGAAGATGACACCTATGGTAGTAGTGCATGAATCTGAAGACATCACGGAACTTGAGGTTAATGACTGCAACACAGGTTCAAGGTCACCGAAACTGCAGCTAATTGCAATTTGGAAATCAAAAAATCAAAAAAAAGCATATCAAGTCTTAATTGCCAGCGTTAAAGTGAGATTCTTCATCTTTGGTTTGGTGCTGTTGGAGTGCGAAGTTTGCGTTCGAGTTTGCTGCTTGAGGATCTGCGGCTATAAACAGAGGTTTTGAGGAATCTGGAGCTAGTGTTCGAGAGTTTTCTGGGGCAACGTGTAGCAACAGGTGTGTACCATTTATATAACTATAATTTTAAAACTAAAACTAAAGTTTAACAAATAAAATATCGTTTGTGTGTGTTCTAGTATTCATTATGAGTAAGGGAAAACAAACCAGATTGATGCGGTGCACATGATTGAGTTAGAATGAGTGATAGTTACAGGGCCTATTTACCTCTGGAGGAGACTAATAAATCATTTTATATGAGTGAGGCGCTCTTAACTAATTTAGAAAAGTCTGTGAAGAAGCAAAAACACTGCATCAGAAAATTGTTTTACGTTTTACAATTTAAAAGAGTTGCACTATTCGGACACAACTAGGTAACATCGAAGGTCTGAACCACACTCAAGGGTTTCTTAATAACTCCGCGGCATCACCTTAGGCCGCAGTAGCGGAGTTAAAACTTCCCGCAATAAAATCACCTACTTTTTCGGGTTCTTATTAACTATGGCCTGAATTCCAAAGCGTATTCGAGAGTTTCGTAGCAAAAAATCCATTCATTTCCGACGTCCAAAAGCTTTATTATCTGAAGGCTAATTTAAGCGGTGAAGCCGAATACTAAGGAATACTACAATCACTGGAAGTAATTTTGAGTCTGCCTGGCAGCTCTCGCAAAAAAAGGCATCAGAATTTAAGATTGTTGAAGGACAACCAACTCAGATTGCTGTTGGAACAACCAAACCTGTCTTAAAAATCGGCCAATGATGTCTCTGTTTAATCTTGGGAGAATGTTCTAATTTTTATACTGTGCAGAAACTACCGCGTACTAATCAAGGTCAGTGGAATCTCATAAAGCGTTTTATGCAGACTATCTAACATACAACTTCCTAGAAGATTTCTTGCTACTGAAGGCAAGAACCTTGGAGGTTATGGAACCATCCTCATTAGGCCTATCTCAACCAAAGGCAATGAAACACACGTCGGGCACTGTTCGCTCATATAACTCCACAATTATCAATGTACAATATGTCAGGGCTCGCACTCTATTAGGGATTGTTACAAAGGCGAGAAGTTGTTTGAAGAAACAGACTGCGTTTTATATTAACTGTCTCTTAAATTAGCACACCACGCACAATTGCACACATTTACTTGTTTGACTCGCAAACTCAAACATTATTAGTTTTTGCACATAGAAAATCCTGGTAACGAAATGCATGTTAATAAATCACTTTTGACTCTGGCTAATCAGTCACCATTTTAATCCCCCTCCTATTCCGCTAAACTGCCATAGAACTTCGTGTCCTCCACCAGCACTGCTTCAGCATACAACACGTACATAACCAAAAACCGTAAGTTACAAACAGTTCTTCTGGTTACTGCGCTCGTTAAATTTTTACCAACCCAACTCTCTGGCCAAGAACTTTATAAGAAAGAGTTTAAATAGTTTCGCGTTTCTGACTCCACCCAGTTCAGAGGGAAGGGAGTTCCATAGGCGAGTGTCATGGACGAAGAACTGTCACTGTCGCTCTAAAGTCAAACAGGAATATGTAGGTTGAATTAAGGCATAAGTCCTTTGTGATATGGGAAAAACAAGTCTGTTGTAGAGATTTTAAGTTGATGTGTCTCAATGATATTGTTTAGGCATATATACTTCGAAACGATAGGAGGTTATCAAATGAACACCTTGCGATACTTTTGGTATAATCGGATATATGGTCACGCCTTCGAAGGCCATAAAGGTATGGAGCAATGTTATTATACACAACATTAAGCCTCCTCCTACTCACACAGTCAACGTTACCATAGATCTCTCAACCAAACAATAAAATTGGCAGTAAAAGCGTTCTTGCTGGCATTCTTCTGGTAGTTATTGGTGTGAATACAAGTGTATCCAAGCATGTAGTTTCTGTCACGATATTTTTAAATGTCAATGAGAATTTAAACATTCAGCTGAAGGCTTGTGATACTTGGTGTCATATACCAAACATTCACCTTGAAGCTCCAGCGTTCAACAAACATCATTCTGGAAGGTATTATCAAAGGAACACCAGGGACCCCAATAGCTCAGCGAATAGAATTTGACTGGGTAATTTCAGGCGATAACATCTCTTCACATAACCACAGAAAATCTTATAATAGAAAATATTCTGCGCAAGTTGTGGAAACTAGAAGAAGTTGCGAAAAGAAAGATGCTTACCAGAAGATGAACAATGTGAAAACCATTTCTGCCACACTCATCAGCGGCAATCGGAAGGGAAGTATGTAGTTCAGGTTCCATTCAAACAAGGAATTCGTCCGGTGTTAGGTTTCTCCCTTTAGATACCTTTCAGCCCTCATTAGATACCTCAAATTAAAAAGAAAATTTCAGTCGAACACATTATTCCACATGGAATATAGAAGCAACCGAAATAGACCCCACGTAAATATGACACATGCATTACTTTATTCCTCATCACGGCCTGATGAAGGAAGTTAGTACCTCCATGAAGTTGCGCATTGTTAGGCGATCATATTCTCCGGTTCAGGAAATTTAAAATATGGTTTGTAGAAGACATTACCAAAATAGGTAGGCACATTTGGTTACTTTTGAAGATTCTGCCTACTAACTCATTTTTTGGAGAGATGTTGAAAGTGAAGAGATCAAAACGTACTGTTTGAACACAGTCACATCAACGATGAAAAAAGATGACTTTCAACGTGGATGATGTAATATATGGGGCAGATTCAGAAGATGAATCTATAGAGACGCAACGCCAGCTTGCTACATTTTTGATACGTGGAGGCTTCCCATTAAGAAAATGGATCACTAACAGCGAAAAGCTACCAGCAGCATACCAGTGGAAGGTAAAGAGATACAGGTGCCGCTGGAATTAAATGAAGAGAACACGGTTATAACATTGGGAATTCAATGAAAATCAGGAAGAGACATATTCAAATATAAAATCAGTCTTCAAGATTCGTAGTCCTCTACGAAAAGAACCATCTTATCAGTCTTCGCTCCACTCTACAATCTATTGGGATTGACTTCTCTCTGCGTCATCGTTGGCAAGACTTTGATGCACTAGATATGGAAGGAATATGAAAAGTGGGATAGCGAACTCCCACCAACAATAACTGATAAGTGGCACACTTTGAAGATGGAATGAGGGGCGCTCAACTACATCGAGATTCCCCGCTGGATTAACATAACCACTCCTTGGAATCCATGGGTTTTGCGATGCCTCCGAAAAGGCATACGCAGCAGCTGTTTATGTGCGAACTAGTACAAAATATGTGCAAAAATATTTGCGTGGTGTAATTCATAAATTACATTGGCGTGGATTAAATCAATTCCATATCTACATACAACATTTTTCGCCAACAGGGTAGCAGAATTTCAAGAGCTAACAGATCCCAAATCCAGCGGATTTAACATCTAGAGGACTTTCTACAAAGAATTTTCTGAAACATCACCAATGGTGGTGTGGTTATGAAATTCTGAAAACCTTTAAGGAGCAAGAATATCCATCAGTTGACATTCAAGCAACGGAAATCGAAATGAAGGCTGCCAAGGTATTGAAGTCTTAAAATGACTTCATCGCATCTTAGTACCATATAAAATTTTTTTCGCCTCTACGTTCAATTCACCGCTTTTAAATCCAGCGAACTCCTAATGAGGTTCTCCACATTACAGCGACTTCTGCGAGCTATGGAGTATGAGCTCAGCTTCATAAACAACACAAGGACGAAATCGACGCGCTTGGTAGAACCACTATCCGTTGTTGAAATTTCTGCTAAAGGCATCACTTGGCATTTCAACTCCTCCTTATTTTGGTGGACTCTTGGAAGCCTGGGTAAAATCAACGAAACCCAACTTAAAGCGAATCATCGGTCGCTACACCCTAACGTTTGAGTAATATGCAATAGTCTTAACCCAAGTAGAAGCCTGCATGAATTCCCGACCACTTTGTGTAGTAACCGAAAACCCAGATGATTTTTCAATTCTGTCACCAGGTCACCTGGTTTGCCCGAAAGTAATCTGACAGACATCAAATCGAACTATCTAAACAGATGGCAGCTTATACAGAAAATCCAGCAAAATTTCTGAAGAAAATGGAAGTTGGAGTACCTTGCTCGTTTCCAACAGCGGTCAAAATGGCTTAAATCTAATCTGCAACTGAAGTGAGCACATCTCGTACTGCCAATGGACGAACAAACGCCTTCAACGCTTTGGCGACTGGGTAGATTTGAAGCAACGCATACAGGTACTAACGGCAAAATACGAATTTTTACAATCAAGACAGCAACAACAATATTAAAGCGTCCTAAATCCACACTTTGTGCTATTCCAATAGCAAATGAATAAATAATCACATACACACACACACTTTCAATACCTCATATAATCCTACAAACATCAAATAACTGAATTTAATTGAATTAACCTAATTTAAGTATTATAATCTATTATAGCCACACACCATTCACCACACCTACATTTCCTTATTTTGCAAGTTAACACACAAAACATTAATTCTTCACTCCCACTTCAAATTACACACAGTTGCACGCGCACATCGAGTGCAACATTATAAACACACGCCAGTGACAGTAAACTGATGACCCAATGCCTGTGCCACCTGAGACATCCACATTCCATCACGTTCGGCAGCTGGAAACCAGAGTGCACCCGTGGGAAACCAACATAACAAAAGGGCAAGCAATAGTATTTAAGGTAGAATTAAATAAATTGTAACTCAGTCTAAGTTTGCTTTTGTAAGGGTACGTTATGCCCAAAAATTAAATAAAGTTTTTTTTTTAAGAAAAACAACAGAAAGTTGTTTAATTGGCGCCCGAGCAGGGACCAGTAGTGTCGCGAGGAAATTAAATTAGTGGAAAGTAGCTTAGTCGGTTAAGCCAGTCGCCTTAAGTAGCCGCCGCGCTCCCGAAAGGAAAGTGAAAAAAAACCGCTATTACGCCAGTCGCCTTAAGTAGCCGCCGCGCGTTACCCTCGTACCTACTGGTCCAAAGTGAAGTCAAGTGAATTTAGAATATAATTTTTTACCAGTGCGTGTTGTGGTGAAACACAAGGACCCCGTAGTAGCCCACAGTGGACAAAAACATTGAACACAGTGAGCAAAACGGTAGTTTTATAAACTTGCCGCACCACCCGTCCTGGATCAGAAGTCTGCAGAAATCAACAACGATGGACAGCTTCAAAACCCTTCTTTTGTAAGAATTTATTTTTATATTACTTATTAACCACCTATTATAATATTGTGTGAGAAATTAAAAATTATAAAAAAAAGCAAAACATAAATAAAATAAGAATTAAAAGTAAAAGGCAAATAATTAAAGAAATAAATATTTAAAATCACATAACTTACAATTGTTATTTACTAAGAAATTTAAAGAAAAAGAAGGAAAAAAGATTAATAATTAAATAACCAGATATTTCAAATCCTTGAAAGGACAAATACAGAAAATTATATACATATATACATTCAAACATTTTATTATTTTCCAACTGAATTGAAAATTAAAAGTGAAAATTGAAGATTAAATTATTATTAGTAAAATATTTCGTTTTCCAAAATGCCGCTATTACGATCGAGTAATTTAAATCGAAATACTGATCTAATCAATCAGCCTGCGATCTCCAATGCTGGCAACCAACCCAATGCTACCAGCGATTGTAATATACCGACCTAAAATATCGACCAAGACACTTCCTACTCATCCACTTCGTCTCGTACTAACAGAAATACAGATGTGCAATCCACACCTGAACTAATTTCACTTATAACGTCTATTGTAAAAAGCGTGCTCGACAAACAGGGTAGAAATATTATAGAAAGCGTTCTTAAACCAAACGCAGAACGTTTTGCTGGCATAGACCAGTCAATAGATACTCAATACAGTGGTAGACTTCATGATTTGGACAAGATACTGGACGTGGTTCGCTGCTTGAGAACTTTCTCAGGAGACCCGTCTGAATTTTCTTCATGGAAGAAAAGCGTTACTCGTGTCCTACAAATCTATGAGCCGATCAGGGGAAAACCAAAGTATTACGGAATACTTAGTGTGATTCGTAATAAGATAATAAAACAGGCGGATACTGCCCTAGAGTCATATAATACGCCACTCAACTAGAACAGTATTTCCAGGTGCTTGGCATTACATTATGCGGACAAGCGGGATATCGGTACCCTAGAGTACCAGATGACATCCCTTGCCCAAGGCCAGAAAAGTATTCAGGACTTTTACCAGGAATTCTACTCACACCTATCCCTCATACTAAATAAACTGTCGTGCATGAACGTTAGCGATGAGTCTCTGCGCCTGCTCACTCAAACATACAGAGATAAGGCCCTAGACACGTTTATTAGAGGCCTCAGAGGAGATTTGCCCCGTATTCTGGGCATCCGCGAGCCAGTTGACTTACCACAAGCGCTTCATCTCTGCATGAAACTGCAGAATCAGAATTTTAGGACTTATCACTCCCACAATAATCAAGGAGCTGTTAGAAAACCTCAGCCTCCTCATATTCCTCAAAGACCAAATATGGTACCAATACAATCCCATTCTAATCGGCAAACACATGGTCCACAAAATTTCCGTTTAACCCAACCACAACAAAACCGAGATTTTGGCAACCGCCAAAATTGCTTCCAACATCAAGGTCACTCTTTTAATCAAACCCAACAGCACACTAGACAAATTCAAATAGGGCCCGTAATAAAACAAGAACCTCCAACACAAGGTCGCAGTGCGCAAGCTAGAGATGTTCACCAGCACAATCGCCAGCACTTTAATGCTTTTTCTGGCAGAACAGGACCACCAGTACATCAAGGTCATCAGGCAACAAGGCAACAGGGAAATTACCACATTTCAACATGCCAAGAAGAACTTTGCTCATACTACCAGGATCTAAATTTGGACGACGGAAAGGCAGAACGAAATTTAGGCGATCATCCCAGAGATATGGATGAGCCACCCTTTTCGAACGAACTTGTAACTTCACAATTAGAACAGATTTACATTTTTTAGGCTGAATGACTCTTCCTTACCTTATATTAAGTGTAAGACGAAGAGTGGAGATATGCTAAACTTTTTAATTGATACAAGCTCTTCGAAAAATTACATACGACCATCCCTTGTAAAAAAACCGATACAGAACCAACAATGTTTCTTCGCCAAATCTATAGCGGGAGACATAAAAATAGCCCAGCATACAATGATTAATTTATTTAATTTAGAAAACGTTAGCCTGAAGTTTTTCCTTTTACCAAGTTTACAAACTTTTCATGGTATTCTTGGCAACGATAGCCTTAGGAAACTATCGGCTGTCATTCATACAAAAAACAATTATATGACAATTCTTAATTCTGTAAAAATTAAAATCAGACAATTGGAGTCTCCAATCGTCAATGCCATAAATATTAAAACAGATCACATGAAAACAACACAGCAAAATCTTTTGAACTCTGTCATACGTCGTTTTTCAAACCTGTTTTCCGAACCCGACGAGAAATTGACCTTCACCACTAGGGTCGTAGGAAAAATCCGGACCTCCACAGATTCACCACAAATATTATCCCTTCCCCATGTCCCTCAAAAGAGAAGTTGAGAAACAGATACAGCAGCTCTTAGAGGACGGAATTATCAGACCTTCTAGATCCCCTTACAACTCATCGGTGTGGGTTGTACCAAAAAAGGCGGACTCCATAGGAGTAAAACAATATCGAATGGTAATCGACTATAGGAAGCTTAATAGCGTAACTATAGCTGATCGTTACCCAATCCCAGAGATAGGCGAAGTTCTTTCGCAACTCAGCGAGAACAAATATTTTACGGTTCTCGATCTTAAATCTGGTTTTCACCAGGTTCCTTTAAAGGAATCTGACGTTGAAAAAACAGCTTTTTCCATCAATAACGGAAAATTCGAGTTCACCAGACTTCCATTTGGCCTTAAGAACGCGCCATCTGTTTTCCAAAGGGCACTCGATGACATCCTTCGAGACCATATAGGTAGAACTTGCTATGTCTATATCGACGATATAGTTATATTCAGCAAGACAGAAAGTGACCATGCTCAGCACATAGAGCAGATATTCAGAACACTCTATAATGCTAATATGAAGGTACAGCTTGATAAATGCCATTTTTCAAGTAGGAAGTCGAATTTTTGGGATTCATCATATCATCAGATGGAATTAAGACAAATCCGGTAAAAGTCGAAGCTATTCAAAAATTTCCTATACCTAAGACTTTAAAGGATTTACGTTCCTTTTTCGGTCTATCGGGCTACTATCGCCGCTTTGTTCAAGACTACGCAAAGCTTGCAAAGCCCCTGACAGCCCTTCTAAGAGGAGAAGGAGGACGTACGTCCAAAACGCAATCCGCAAAAAAACAAATTTCACTACACACAAGCGCAATAGACTCCTTTAATAAAATAAAAAATTCCCTGATTTCCAAAGACCTAATGCTCACATACCCAAATTTCAATAAGCCTTTCGAGCTTACCACTGACGCATCCAACTATGCCCTTGGAGCTGTTCTGTCACAAGAAGGGCGACCGATAACATTTATCTCTCGAACGCTCAGTTCCACTGAAGAGGGCTACGCAGCAAACGAGAAGGAAATGTTGGCTATTATATGGGCTCTAAGCTCATTACGCAGTTACTTGTATGGCTCTGCTTTCGTCAAAATCTATACAGACCACCAGCCTCTTACGTACGCGTTAAGCGCAAAGAACAATAATAGTAAAATGAAGCGCTGGAAAGCAATCCTCGAAGAATATAACCATCGACTGCAATACAAGCCAGGTAAGAGTAACGTCGTAGCTGATGCACTCTCCCGACCTGCTCAATCACAGATTAATTCATTAACACCGACGGAGCACAGTGATGAAAGTTCATCGCAAAATTTAATAACAAGTTCTTTTTCTTAAATAAAGTTTTTTTTATTCGATACAAATCGTACATTATTTATTTGGCGCAGTCGGTAGGATAGTTCTAAGAAGAATTATCCAGTGATAAACGAACCAGTACACAGTAGTGATTAAACGCTAGTGAATTAATATCGAAAAAAAAAAAATAATAAAAAAAAAAACACAGTGTTCTAATTGGCATTTTACCGCTTATGAACAATCCCCAGCTAGGATAAAAAAAAGTGCAAAAGAATCTGTTTATGAGGAAAGACAGAACGAAATTTTACAACAACAACAGACGAGGATTAAACGAACCCAACATGGAAGAATTAGCAGCCGAGTTACAACAAAAAAACCAACAAAAAAAAGAACAGCATCTCGAGAAAATACAGAGAAAGCATTAAGGGAAGTAAAACATATGTCAACGTTCACCGGACAAGGTGAAATTACCATCAATTCATTCATAAGTAGCGTAGAGTACTACTTATCAGGAGTCGAAGAAGAAAACTTGAAGAAATGTATGGTGAAGGCAATCTTTTACGAAAAAATATAAGGAGAAGCAAAAAACACAATCATAAATCTACCACAACCGGATAATTGGGAACTAATAAAGGGAACACGCAATCTTCGATATAGACCAGATGTGGAGCCATCCGAAATATATAAAAGGATCACCAATCTCAAAGTTACAAATGTAAGTGAATTATCTAGTGAAATTCAAAATATTAAATATAAAACAGATGAGCTGAGGGTTTATTATAAGGAAGATAAAAGTATTGATTTAACAAGTGTAGAAAGTCTCCTAGTACATACGGTGAAAGAAATGACACAAGGTGTTCTTTTAGATAAAATATATGATAAAACAGATTTAGGTGAAATAATTTCAATTATGAGAAAAAGACGATTTGAGGATTCATGCATTAGGTATGAATTTAGGAAAGAAAAACATAATAAATTCAATAACCCAAAACAAGAAAGTAGAAATAGTAGTCGAAGACATGACAATCAAGAACAGGGAACTAGAAATTTAGGATATCATAAAAAAGATTATCAAGACCAGGGAAATTCAGGGCAAAACCGACAATAACATAATTCAGGACAATCTAGACAACACTATAATTCAGACCAGAGACGACAATACAATCAAAACTCACATAGACCTGAACCCATGGAGATAGGGAATGTGGAAAATAGATCGCAAACTTATAACAAAAAAAGGCAATCACCAGAATTGGACAATTTGAGCAACCATTCGGGCCAATATCGCCACCAACATACACCTGTACCTGAGGAATTAAGAGCCCCCTTTAATGCCCGAATAAGATAGAAAGTAAAAAGACTTTGTAATAGAACATACCAATTTATAATTGGTACGGATCTATTAAACAACTTAAACACTTAAATAAACCTGGATGAAAGAACCATCAACTTAAATAACCAAAGTTTAAAGTTTATTAATCATCCATATACAATGAATGAAGTATGTTCACTTGAACCCCTCGATAACTATATAAAACACATCAATACTGATCATTTAAATGAAGAAGAACGACAAGAAGTCGAAAAACTGATGAAAAGATTTGAAAACTTATTCTTTAAAGAGGGAGATAAGCTTACTAGCACCCCAGAAATAGAACACGAAATAGTCACGATAACTGATCAACAAATCAACGCCAAACTATATAGGTATCCACCTCAACATGAGGCAGAGGTACGTAAACAAATTCAAGAAATGGAGGAACAAGGAATTATAAGGAAAAGTAATTCTAAATATTCCAGCCCACTAATAGTTGTTCCTAAGAAAATGGACAACTCAGGTAAAAATAAATTCAGAATTGTGATTGACTACAGGAAACTGAATGCCGTTACCGTTGACAAGTTTCCATTACCTAACATTGATTCAATTTTGGATAAGTTAGGTAAGGCACAATATTTTACAACGTTGGATCTTGCTAAGGGCTACCATCAGGTGCTAATTAAAGAACAAGACAGAAAAAAGACAGCTTTTGTCACCCCTTACGGTTTATATGAGTTCATCAGAATGCCATTCGGTTTGAAGAATGCCCCAGCGACATTCCAAAAACTCATGAATGATATTCTGAGAGATTACATAAATAAAACCTGTGTAGTATACCTTGATGATATACTAGTTTTTAGTACAACATTAAAAGAGAATATTAAATCATTAACCGATAAATTCAATGTATTGAAATCAAAACAATTAAAAATTCAAATCGACAAGTGTAATTTTATGAAGAGAGAGACAGAATTCTTAGGACCGTCCTAACAAAGGAAGGTTTAAAACCAAATACCGAAAAAATATCGGTAATCCAAAAGTTAAAGCTACCCACAACACAAAAAGAAATAAAAAGTTTTCTTGGTATCACAGGATACTACAGGAAATTTATTAAAAACTATGCTAAAATAGCACAGCCTATTACCAAATATTTAAAGAAAAATAGCAAAATTAACCTAAACGCCCCTTATTATATTGAAGCCTTTGAAAAACTTAAAATTCTTATAACCAGTCATCCAATTTTAAAATATCCTAATTTTCAAAAAAAAAATTTTGTCTAACAACAGACGCCTCTAATTATGCAATAGGAGCAGTTTTATCTCAGGAGGGACATCCTGTATGCCTCGCGTCGAGAGCCCTGAATATTCACGAAAAAAATTATTCAGCCACGGACAAAGAATTTCTTGCAATTATGTGGTCTGTAAACTACTTTAGGCCATATCTTTATGGGAATAAATTTAAGATTTGTACAGATCACCAACCGATTAAATTTTTGCATGCCAAATACAAAGGTAAGGATCTTTCTCCAAGACATCAGAGATGGCTCTTAGAGCTAGGAGAATATCAATTTGAAATCGAATATTTGAAAGGTAAAGAAAACAGAGTAGCGGATTTTCTGAGTAGAATTAAATCCAACGAGGACGTTACTCATAATAAGGAAGAAGAAGAACAATCCCATAGTACAGACAATTTTTCACTTGAATGTAATGAAAATGACTCAATATCCGATTTTGTATTTAATATGGAAGACAATAATTCAGACGATCCATTCAGCAGACGAAGAACTCATGGACCACATACCAATCAAAAAAGAAATAGTAAACAAATATAAAACTCAAATAATTCTAACTAACAACAAAACCCAAGAAATTGAAACCATTCATGGAAAACGAATAATATACATAGCAGAATATGACTTTGATAGATTAACCGATATCTTTAAAGCTTTTATAAAAAAAAGGAAAAATAGGTATTTTTTCAGAATTACCAGATCATTAATATAACGTAGTTCAGGAAAAGTTAATAGATATGTTTTCAGACGATAGCCAAATTAAATTTGTTAAATGTTATTTTAGAGCGCAAGATATTAAAACCGAAGTAGAAGTAGTAAAACAAATATCACTCTATCATGTGAAGGAAAGTTTACATTCGGGAATTCAGGAAACTTACAGTGCTATTAAACACAAAATTTATTATCCTAAATTACAAGAAATAATTCAAATAGTTATAAACCAATGTGAGATATGCCAACAAGTTAAATATGATAGAAAACCAATAAAAACAAAATTTCAATTAACCGAAACAGCAACAGATCTTAATGAAATAATTTATGTAGATACGTTTGTCATAATGAAGTGTAGTTTTCTAACAATTATCGACAAGTTTTCGAAATTTGGGTTAGCGTACTATCTTTCAGACAGGAATCATATTACAATAGTAGAGGAATTAGAGAATCACTTCGCTAAAGTAGGAAAACCTAAAAAGATTATAGCTGATAACGAGTTCAAATCAATCCACATCTAAGAATTCTTACAAGAGGAAGATGTAGAAATACATTTTACCAAACCAAATAGTCACACCGGAAATTCTGACATAGAACGATTTCATAACACCATATTAGAAAAATGTAGAATTTTAAAATTAAATAAACAAAACATATCAATCAAAAGATTAATAACAAAGGCCATACGAAACTATAATGAGAGAATACATTCCACAATAAAAACAACTCCAAGCGAAGTTCAATTTAAAAGAATAGATCTTGAAAAGGTAAGACAAAACTTAAGGTCAACAAAAGAAAAGAATATCAAAAAGTCCAACGAAAATCGCGAAGATTACATTGAAGAGAGGTCCACAGGATTTATAAAAAACTATAAGGCAGTTAGGCATAAACATCAACCTAAATTTAAGCGTAGCAAATTAGCAAACGTTCATACCACTAATATTAAACGACAACCAAAATTTTCAGCTCTTCACGATGACATTGTTACTCGTACTAATAACGCCAACTAACGGACTCTTACATATATACGACATAAAGGAACAAACAGGATTTACTCAAATCAAACTTAATGACGTCGACATAGTCGTTAAGACAGACATTATCATTCACATGGTCAAACCACAAGACATAATAAATTTATTAAATGACATAGCATTAAATATTGACAGTCTTGACGTACAACACAAAGAACTACTTAAAACAGAACTTATACATTTAACAAATATAGTAAAAACAATTATTCCGAGAGATAATAGAAAGAGAAGACGTTTAATTAACATTATAGGAAAAGCATCAAAGTGGCTTTTCGGTACATTAGACGAAGAAGATAGAATAGACATTGAAAACCACCTTAAAAATATAGAAATCAATAACCACAATTCAAATAGTAATTTAAACCAGCAAATTATAATAAATAATAGTTTCAACAGAACATTTAGACAGCTTAAATATATTATTAAGAAAGACAGGGAAATAATTTTGCGACAACTAAGCAATGTATCCAGTCGAACAATTGAACAGAATTTATTTGTTGATCAGCTTTTTAAAGTACAACTAATAAAAGAAAAAATAGAGCACATACAAGATAATGTAGCATCGGCAAGACAGGAAATAATTCATCCTAACATCTTAACAGATCAGGAGATACAAAGATACAATATACATTTGAATAAAATGAAAAATATTAAATTAGGCATTACTAAATATAAGAATGATACTCTTATATTTGCAATAAAAATCCCAAAAGAATTTAAACAGATTCCACTAAAAATAATAGTACCGATTACAAACAAAAATGAAAAAGAAATCGATTGTTCTAAAGAAAAGGTAGTAGAATACAATAAAATCAATTATAAGTATGAAGAATTTAAATATCTTAATGAATTAAGCATAAGTAAACATTGTATTTTTCAAGAAAATTGTAAATTAATTAGAAATAACCAAACTGAAATCATATTAATAGATGAAGAAACCATTTTAATAAAGAATGCAAATAATTTAAACATAAGTCAAAATTGCGACAACAGAAATTTAAATGTAACTGGAAACGTGTTAATACATTTTAATAATTGTAAAATAGAAATTTTAGATCATTTTTAGATAGATTTTACTATCCAATGTACAAAAATTTTACAAATTTTACTGATAAAATAACTTTAGATGAAATTATATTCGAAAATGAAAATAATCTCAATAAAATAAAAGAATTACAATACCATAAAAATGTTTCATATACACTAAATGTTAGCTTTGTCATAATTTTAATTGTTTTAGTAACCATAGTTCTTATATCTTTCAAAATACAGCAATCTGATAATGTCAAAGTAAAAAACAAAATTCAGGAGAATTTTAAAGTAAAGGACGGAGAAGTTATGTATAAGTCAGCTTACTCAGATATCGAAAATATTCTGAAAGATATGAGAACCAAGTAGATATTAAGTTACAGAAATGTTCCCAGACTTTTTCCGCTGATCACTTGCATTTGCAAACCTGTGGGAATGCAGAAAAAGCTGAGCAAGCATTTCATAGAGTATAAGTAGACCTAAGATAGCATTCTAAGTGCAGTTCGTTGTTAACCTTGTAAGTAAAATTAAGTTCTTTTTCTTAAATAAAGTTTTTTTTTATTCGATACAAATCGTACATTAATTATTTCGCGCACATCGAGTGTAACATTATAAACACACGCCAGTGACAGTAAACTGATGACCCAATGTCTGTGCCACCTGAAACATCCACATTCCATCACGTTCGGTAGCTGAAAACCAGAGTGCACCCGTGGGAAACCAACTTAACAAAAGGGCAAGCAATAGTATTTGAGGTAGAATTAAATAAATTGTAACTCAGTCTAAGTTTGCTTTTGTAAGGGTACGTTGTGCCCAAAAATTAAATAAAGTTTTTTTTTTAAGAAAAACAACAGAAAGTTGTTTAATTTGCATGTACCCATCCTTCAACGAGATAAACGCCAGGAACAACAGATACACATTAAGTTAAGATGACCTTCTGTAAAAATCTCCTTTCTATTTACCGTCGCCAAATCATTGCAAATTTCAAATAAAAAAAATAATAAAATAATGTAATTGCCGTCGGCAAAAAGCACAAATGACATAGTCATGAAAACTTGGATGTGAAGAAGAGAGTAATGACAAAATTCTACATTCTGTCTAGCCCTTGTCTACCACTACTACTATAACACTTTACACCACGATTACAACGATCACAACGATTAGCGCAAGCATTAGTTGTGACCTCCGTGCGATGTTTTAATAGATCAAGAAGTGCGGGGTGGGGGTGTTGGTGGTGCAAATTCTGTACGCAGACGACTTATGATAGCGGAAATGAAGATAACACCTATGGGAGCAAAGTATGAGCCAGAAGACATCACGGAACTTGAAGTTGATAACTGCAACACAGGTTCAAGGACACCGAAACTTCGGCTAATTGCAATTTGTAAGTCAAGTTCAATACATTCCCACATCAATCATCCAGGTGCATAGCCCAATAAAATTCCAAATAAACTGTTTCCCATTTAGTTTTTTTTTTTTTTTTTTTTGAGTGCATTCAATTGCGACGATTCCATTTGCGACGGTGTTTCTTTTTTATCAGCTCATTTCGCAAGATGTGGTGTATCTTTGCGAACACCCTCTGTGTCTAATACGCCTTCAGGGTTTGATCCAGGCACGATATCTCCTACCAGCTTGGCCTTTCCTCACGTTCCTTTCAAGCCAATATTGGTTCGATGCCATTATGCCTGTTAGGAGAAACGGAAATCGTCTGTACTTCTACCCTCTACTGGCTCAGTCCTGATAATTTGGAAAGTGTCCTCTTCTTTTGCTGCCTTACGGTTTACGATTTCCTTGCGGAGTTGCACTTCAAAGCCGCAGCCACCAACTGCTCGATTTATCTCGCAACTTGGCCTTCAGGATTCTTCAATTGCAATAGCAATTTCGGAACTGCGAGGTCTTAGCGAGTACAGATATGCGCATTGAAATATGTACTTCGTTGCCAAAATTAAAGCCAGAAGCTCGCCCCGTGTTACGTAGAAGTTCCTTTCAGGTCTGAATAGTACCTTGCTGTCATATTCAACCAGTTTCTCTTGACCATCCTGAACTCGAGAGATCACAGCTACGACCCTAACATTGGTGGCGTTTCCGCCCACGATGAACATTTTCGGGTGTGGGGTGACCCAAGATGAGGGCATTGCACTGCTACCGCTTGAGTTAATGGAAAGCTTTTTAACACTCTCAAAACCACCCGAGCTGTCGACTTTTTACCGTTAGTTCATGCAGATTCTTTGTAATACCAGCAAAATCCATTCGGAATCTTCTGTAATATGTATTTGGTAGAACCCAAGAGGGTTCTCAGTTAGTGCTCATCTTTGGGGGCAGGTGAACTTTTCACGACTTCGATTTTATCAGGATCCGTCCATACTCCTTCCGCTGATATAACGTGATACTTCCGGCTGGAACAAAGCATAATTTTCCGGGTTCAGCTTCAAATAAGCACTTCGCAAGCCTTCAAAACACTTCTTTAATATGATGGCGATGCTCCTCGAACATCTTGCATATGACGATAATATCGTCGTCGTATCTGACACAAGGCAGGTTTTCCTGTTTCGTTTCATTTATGAAAAGATCGAAGGTGGCCGGAACATTGCACAGTCCAAATGGCGTAACTGTGAACAACCAAAGAAGGTTTCCTTTAGTGAAAGCCGTGTTCTCACGATCTTTTCGATCTATCTTCAGCTTTCCGTAACCGCTCTTCAGGTCTGGTGCTGAGAACCATTTCGCTCCAGAAAGCATATCCAAAGTGTTGTCAATTCCTGGTAGTGGGTGGCTGTGCTTTTGGTGACTTCTTTAAGATGTCGGTAGTTCACAGAAAACCTTACGTTGCCATCTTTCTTGTTCACGAGGACCACTGGAGATACGCATGGACTCTACAATTCCTCAATCAGCCCCTCAAGTTTCTTTAACAATTTTTGTTTGCTTTGCCAATGGAAGACGATTTGCAGGTTGGCGGATTGGTCGGGCGTCTTTGGTGTCAATGTGGTGTTGAACAAGTTGCGTACGTCCATATTATCCGTCTTATCTAGCAAATATATCAGCGTACTTACGCATTAGTTTTTCTGCCAGGATACGCTGCTCTTGATCTAGATTACAAAGCCTGACGGTTTTGTTCTGGATTTTCGTATTCTTGACTTTAGCGATTCTTGTCGAACGACTCGTTTCCGTTGTGGTCGATATAGCCTAAATAGGTGCACATTTTTCCACCATCTCTCCCTTTTTTAGATTTACACTTTGAATTCAGAATCCTTACAGGAACCATGTTGTGGTCGATATAGCCTAAATAGGTGCACATTTTCCCACCATCTCTCACTTTTTTACATTTACACTTTGAATTCAGAATCCTTACACAACCATGTTATTCTTTGGTCTCCCACTATGAAATCTTTCCTATTTTCTGGCTCCATCAAATAGAATCGGTGGTTACTACTAATTGCTTCCGACGAAGGCTCTAGAAGTTGATTTCGACAGATGGAAGTGTTGGAGCTTCCGTATATCATTGGTAGTACCATTTTTCCATATTTCAGGGTTTCTGCTCCAAATCTTTACCAAAAATGTACTTGTCGCATATGTCAGCCACCAGAAAAACGTGAGAGAAGACTATTCCGGCCAGATGGTGCTTTATGCGGACTGCACCATATTCGCAAGGTAAGATGTCTTTTGAAGATGTCATATTTTATCGCAGTTTCAGCAGCGCATTCTTCGTCTCTCCCGTGGTGTATCTCGTTTCTCGGCACTTAGTCTTGCGCAGGAGGATTTAACAGATGCTACGAAATGTGTTGCTTTGGAAGTCTAATTGGCTGCTTCCATTGCCAGAGCGAAGGTTAGTGATTCTGCAACGGTTCTTTTCCCCGGCCATCCTTACTGCTGACTGTAGCTTCGCATCTGTGATACCACAGATGAATGCGTCCTTTTGGTGGATTATTTCCTGGGCTGCGGTGGGGTATGACAAATGTGCGTGCCGGTCTACTGACGTCTGCTTGGAAATGTTGCAGTGTTTCTCCTCATTGCTGCATTTAGCTTTACAATTGAACCTTGTTAGCCTCCTGGATGTGGCTTTACTTAAATCGTTTTTCGATAGCCTGTACTAAAACTATATAGTCTTTATACTTTTCTATGTCAATTGTTGATAATAATTCTACTGCAGGCCCATGTATAGTAAAGCTATTGTTAGCGCAAACCACTTCTCCTCATTATCCCAGTTGTTCGCGGAGTCAGCCATTATAAACAGTTTCTTATAAGTAGTTCATAAGGTCTGTCGGTCGTATAAGGGTGGCTCCAACTCTTTTCTTCTTGGACCGCTTAAAAAACATTCTCGTACTGTGTAGAGCTCCTTTGCCAGTTGCTCAATTTTCGGTCCATTTGTTCTGCCAATTTTGCCACAACAGTGCTGAATCGACCACCGACGAGTGCACACGTTAAGCAGAGCATTCTTAAATTCTATTGTGTTGTATTTGTTATGCACAAAAAATTAAATAAAAGAAAAACACAACGCAGCGTAACCTAAATCAGCACTACTGCCGCGCGTTCTTGCAGAAATAATTATAATTAAAAAAATAATAATAATAGTAAAATAATAGTAGTGCATTAAAAAAGAAAAGAAAACAAAAAATAAAAAATACGCAGTGCGGACATCCCACTTCTCCCGCTCCTGGTCGAATTACTATTGTTTACACTCGGTCACTTCCATTACTGTTTTATCATACGGTACGGGCTATTCAACTGATGAATAGCGAGTGGTGAGTGTGAATTTAGTTGATCCACTGTTTTATTACGCGTTTTTTTTTTTTTGGGGGGGGGGGGTTTCTTGTGTTTGTGCTTTTTGTGTTTATTTTTGATTATAGGATTGTTTTGTTTGTTTGATTATGACTTGGGAATTCAGGGTAGATGTAGCCAGTATATGCGGAATAAAAAGTAATCAGTTTTCTGCGTACATCCACGTTTGCAAATACATTCTAGCTATTTTGGCACCTAGTGAAACGCAGGTAGATCCCCGTTTACAGCTCTTGGATCTGATTATTCTGATCTACCTGGTTACGAACTAGTGCTATTATTCTTCTTTTACCGCGGTCTGGCTATTTAAATGTGTGGTGATTTAGCTTAAAAAACTCTTTAACTTTTTAACTTAGCACCCTGATAAGTACAAGGTCGATGAGCTATAATCTCTAGGCTCCGAATCTCTATTCCGAAAAGAACCGTATGATAAAACCGGTACCAAACCAAAATGGACTTAAAACCTTCTTATGGAATTTCAACTGATCGTAATGTATATAATCAGGAATGACTTCAACGTCTTTTTTAAGCGCGTAAAATGTCAATACGACCACAAACTGAGGCAAAGGATACAACAATGTACCAAAGGTAGTGAACATTTTTGGTCGTTCGTCAAAAATATTAACAATTCTGCCTCATCCTCCATTCCAGTGCCCATTTATAATGTCAATCCATCTGTCAGCTTTTTGGACAAGGCCAATCTATTTGCTGTACACCTTGCGGGCAGTTCAACATTTCCAGATTGTGCTTTGTCTCCACCTACACTTGAATGCATCGAATCTTCAATGGGACCAATCCACTTTTGCACTCGTATAGTAACAAAAATACTTAAAGATCTTAACATACACAAATCCGATAACTATATCTCCTTATCTTCTGAAGAGGTGTTCTTCATCCCTTCTTCCCAAAGTTATAAAAACGCTGATAAACCGTCAGCTTATGTGATATCTCGAAAGATGAAAGCTTCCCAATGACTGGTAGTACTTTTTTTGTAGCAACAGGTCCATTAGTGATTAAATAGCATATCTCACTGAAAAGTGGAACTTAACCGTACATCAATCTGGCAAAAACAAGATAGTTGCACTTGATATTTCTAAGGAATTTAGCATTTCTAAGGCATTTCTAAGGCATTTAACTCTGAGCCCAAACACTACATCAATCCCTCTCTATCCCATTTTCCAAAAACCTAAACACAATTGAGACATTATAAGTGTATTCATACCCACTTCTTTAAAAAAAAAAAAAACATAAAAAAACCTTCAACCAACACTGGCCTTGATGTGAATGCTCACCAGTATAGCTTCAAGCCGTACATTAAAATCTCGTGATTCTTTCCTAAGTCGTACAACTCGCTTATTGAATCCCTTGCAGAGTTATTTGTATCGTTTATATGTTAACTTACATTCTAGATAAAAATGCTAATGCGGCAGTTTATGATTTTAGCTTACTGGCTCTTACCGATCGCTCTAAACTTAACGATATTACTACAACTGATGTATTTCGACCATATAACCAGCTCATATGTAAATATATATGATTTATATTTTTTTCAATTTTATATAAATCTTAAGCTACTTATCTACTTAACCTACATGTGCTTCTTAATTTAACTCAAGTATAATCCAGGTGGCGAGCACTCGTTTTCTTTTGCTCCGAGTGATCACCATCATCATGGTGGACATGCACCTCCGAAACCTGAACGAGATAGTCTAGCGTCGGTCAACTCTCGAAAGAACCTCTACGTGATAACAAGCCTCTCCACGAAAACCCCCTAGCTAACCCTAATCTGCTTATACCTAGGAGAAGCTACACAAGTAACATGCCGACCTAGGAGAGCGTATCGCCTTTCTCCCCTTTTTTAAGCCACCAGTATTCGACGTATTGCTTTTTAGCATCGATCCTATAACTGTCCGCAATTGTAGAGTTAAAACGGAAGAGCTCCTGAGCACTGGCGATGTACCCGTCGTAGATAAGCCGCTTTATCGGAATACTATCCCTATTTTGCACTTACCCTTTAGTGTCAATATGGAAAAATGTTTCAGGCGGGACAATGCCAAATTGGAGTGTACTCTCGTGGTATATAATATTTAATATTTAATTTATTTATTATTTAATACCCCAAAGATCAGGCTATTATCGCTCGTTATTACTCCTGCGCGTGGTTTCGAATCACCATAAAAAGAAAATTGTAAATCCTATTTAGTTCAGCTCCCTTGTAAAGGAGGGAAGGATACTATTTTAGGTACTCTGACTCTGGTGTTCTGTACAATCGAAGACAGGTTCTAGGCCAGTGTCTCTCAAACACACGAATCATTTCCATGTAAGACGGTGCTACATTAAACTACACCGGACAACCGTAAGCGATGATTGCCCTGATTAGGGCCACGTAGCATATGACTTTTAACCTGGAATCAAGTTGATTGCTTTGAAACAATTTTCTTGTCAAAGCTAAAGCCTTCTTGGCCCCAGCCAGACAATCATCTATATGGTAGTTAATATATAAATACTTATCTTGTCAAATACCAAGATACCTAACTACGCTTCTCTCCGCTAGTGGTAGTCCATACTGTTCAATGATGGCCAAATTTCGACAGTTATTTCTGGTATCCCAAGAGGCCCTTCTCAATGGAGTTCTAAATAAGATTGTTTCTGACTTTTGAAAATTAATTTTCAATTTCCAATCATCATAATACGCTTTAATATGATTAAAGTAATATTGCATTAGGGGTGTTAATGGTCCTGGTTTTGGTCCTGATTTGTACGCCACTAAATCATCTATATATGCTATAGCGTGATTGAGGTTACCTAATAGTTTATTTGTGTAAATATTAAAATGAATCGGAGAAAGAACCGAACCCTGTTGTTAGCCATTTTTAAAGTTAAAAACTCTACTCCAAGTCACGTTGCCTCATTTGACAACGAGCTTCTCTCCCATAATTATATCGTATATCATATTTAGCAAAGATTTCCGCATGCCTATTCTGGTTAGCTTATAAAAAAGGTCTTCTAACCATACGGTGTTAAAAGCCTTCTCCAAGTCAACCAGGCAATCAGCCGTACATTAGTTCTTGCATTTGTTCCACTATATGTCGGAGATCAGTTTTGACGCCGCATGAATGACTCTTTATTTCCTGGTCATTAGAACATTCAGATATATAAATCCAAAGTACATCGGCACCTCTTTCTTTTCTCCTTAATTTTCCTTCGCAGGCGCTGTGTGTAAAAATTTTAAGGGTACTAGTTTCCCAATCAGCACGCGATATATATATCTTTACTTCTCATATTAGCCTATTGGCTGCTTCAGTAGCCTGCCTACCTAAATCGAGTTCAAATTAGACGGGTATGCAGTCTCTGTCAAGGAATCGCCGTGTAAAGACTTGCTTGAATTAGCGTAGTTTTGTTTATATACATCATTTTTATGTTCGTCTGCTTACATTTGAAGTGTCAACTTTCCCCGCCCACGCAACCTAACTTTTAATTTTAAATTTTTCATTGTATTTTCTATATTTTCACGCTTTTTGTTTAAAAAAAAAAGAGATGAAAGGGGCTTAAACCCTCCTAATCGTAACCGATTTAGGGATATTTCTTCGGACGCTCCCTTAAATAGGAACGTAAAATCAAAACGCAAATGCATTAATAACAACTTCCCATCACTCTCAACAATCTCTTCAAATGATGACGATTTTTCCCGGTATGTAATATGTAAGTATCAGGATTAGAAAAACTAGGTGACAATCTTAAACCACTCTTTGCATATAACCCTTTCCAAATCGTGGATTGCAATATGTGTCTAAAGACATTTTAGAGATTAAAGCAATGTGATCCGGCGACCTTCTCGTAAAAGTTTCTAATCTTCTAACGGCTGAAGAATTCATCAAGACCAAATACGTCGATTTTATTCCAGTAAAAATAGTTTCGCACGTTGTACTCAACTCAGTTCAAGGTAGAATCTTTTCCAAACACATTGATATACCAGAAGATGAGCTGCTAAATAAATTAAAAGAATATATGTATAAAAATAATCGACATAAAAAAAATTGAAAAAAAGTTAACCCAGATCTAGTCCCGACAGGTGCCGCAATCGTTACCTTTGATCTCATTAAAAGTCCCAATGACATAAAAATAGGTTGGGTAAATTGCAAGGTAGGCGAGTTTATCCCAAATCCGATGATATGCTTCTCTTGCTAAAAATTGGGCCAGACAAAATCAACTTGCAAGAATTGCTCTTAACCTCCTTTGTACGATGAATGCTTACAAATTATTTGTATTAACTGCAGGGACGATACTCACACATCTTCCGACCCAGCATGCCCTAATTTGCTGCGACATAAATCCGTCAACAATATCAAAGTCAACGGTCGATGCAGAGTCCATGAAGCTTGGAAAAAAAAAATAATAATTCGATCCTTCATTTGCTACCCGCTCTAATTATACAGCCGAGAACCAAACCCTCTATGACTAAAATTATTAAAAACAGGATTCTTACTCAAAATAATACCCCAGCCAAACCTAACCACAAACAATTAAACACACCACTGCCCCCTCTCAAAACTCCTATCCCACTAATAACTACATCTGATCCTACTTCAGTAATCTCACACGAATCAAATATATTAAAGTAATTGTTCAACAACAACAAAATGACATTAATCAAAACACACCGACACTAAACTTAATGCATCCACCTTACAACTCTCAATCTCTATCCAATTTCTCCACTAGTCTCGCAAAATAAAACCGGCTTCCATTTTTACCCTCACCCACTACACAAACAAGACCCAAATAGTTTCTCTACCACAGTCAGACTTTAACCTAGTCATATCATCCCACCAAACAGGCACTTCTTCAGAAACACAAACAGTCTCTCTTACACCAATATCAGACGATGACGACATATAATTTCAACAGTATACACGTTACAGACACTGACTCTGCTGTTCGAAGTTTGTGTGATTTTGCGCTCGTTAGAGAGCTCGAGTTATACAGTCTCCGAGCAGCGGAGTCAAAGAAATAATTCACACAGCAGCTTGACTAACTCAATTTCATTGCAAAGGCACATTACATTTAAAGCTCTCCAGTGGAATATAAAAGGTTATATTAACAACTATGATGAGCTTAATATTTTGATAAAAGAACTTACGCCTTGTGTTATATCTTTTCAAGAGACACATTGTGCGTTTGGTTCTACTTCCCTTTAACCCAATCCATATAAAGGATATATTCAAAATTTTCCTCACAACACAATGCAAGGTATTGGTCTCATAATAAAAAGAAATATTCCTCACAACTTGCTAAATATTAATTCTAATATTTTAACGATATTTACAATAGTTTATCTTTACATCCTACCTGATCAACAATTTTCATAATACGACCTTGAAAATATCCTTAATCAAGTCTTCTTTGGGGCTCTCTATCTACGAATTACAGGAGAGCTATTTTAGAGAATTTTATGCTTATCTCAAACTTTATGGTATTAAATAACGGATCATTTACTCACTTCTCCACACATAGAACCTTTACACACATTGACATCACCTGTTGCTCACCAAAACTTCACCCGCGAATTTTTTGGAGGATCTTCACAACTGTGACCACTTGCCAATTATCACAAACGTTACAATAGGCCCCCCTAAGCCAAACGTGCAACTAATCCCTAAATTTAAAACTGATGCGGCCAACTGGGGCAAATTTAAAATGTATATTACTGATTTTCTTTCAAAGCATACACCGTCATCCAATATAAAAAAAGATTCTAAAAACCTCTATTATCTCTATATCCCAAAGCACTCCATTTCGCACCAAACATTATGTCCCGTGGTGGAATCCCACATTAAAAAATTTTAAATTCCGAGAAAGTGAGAACTTGGAGACGTGTTAAGAAACACCCAACCAATGCTAACCTAATATCCGTTAAAAATCCAATGCTTTATTCCGGAGAGAAATGAAAATTAGCAAAGCCAAAAGCTTACAAGAATTCACTTCCTCAATAGATTCAAACTCCAATCCCTCCGAAATTTGGCATAAAATCCGCTGCCTAACTGGGAACTCTGCTCCACGTTCCATTAAATGAATCGAAACACCAACTGAGATTTGCAATTTCTTTGCCCACATTTGGTCAAATCAGTCGAAAGTCGAACACTTTTCGAACAGCTTCAATACCATGAAAAACAATTGCCCTCATGATACTCCCCCCTCAGCTACCACAATTCCATCAACAAGGCACATTGACTGGAACTGGACAGCTGCCTCTCCAAATTAAAAGGAGAGCCAAGCAGGGACCGCATATTTTACCCTATGCTAAAAAACGTACCACCGTCAACAAAATCAAGGCTTTGTCCCTTATAGAATAAGATTTTTGATACTGGCATTATTCTACAAAGTTGGAAGCCAGCTATTATTATCAATTTTCACTGCGGAGGCAATTGCTTTACTCGAAGCAGTTAAAACAATGACAAAACTAAGGGGGAAAGCATATTATGCACTGACAGCTTATCACGGCTAAAAGCCTTATTAAACCTCAACTACAACGCTGGACTTATAAACCACAAATACCCCAATAAAATAAAGCTTATATGAGTTTTAAGTCACATGGGGATACAAGGGAACGAACTTGCTGATATGGCCGCAAAATCTTGCAATTGACATCTTTGAGAATGAGAATTTAGTCATAAAATATTAAATGTATCTGTAGAATTTTTATCACGTATCATATTTCGTATTACGTAGTTTCATTTATTCATTTTGAGCTGAAAGCCTCTGTAGCTATTGCTCAATTCAACTACTGTATTAGCTTAAGAATTTATTGTTATGCTAATAAAAATAATAATTATAATAATAATAATAGAAGGGTATGGTAACAAGGGCAATACAGTTGTAGCGAGAAGCGTTAGTTTTTTTTTATATTTTTATAAAAAGAATATTTATTTATTTATCAATATTAATGTTGCCCTCTTCAAAGTAATCCCCTTCAGATATCATACACATTGCCAACGCTTTGTCCAATCCTTGAAGCACCTTTTAGTATAGCCCTGAGCTCTTCCAGCGATGCTAGTCATGGCACTCCTGGGTACTTCCATCCGGACGATTGGGCTTTGGTTTCCACGTTATTGTTTGTTATTTGTTAATTAAAATAAAACAAAACGTCTAATCAAACAATTCACAATAATTAATTTTATTTTTACAATGCTTCAATTAATACGTATCTAATTCTTTATTTGCGTATGTCCGGAACTATATTCAACATTCGAATGAAAGGGCCAACGGTCTTTTAATCAATAAATTTTATATTTATCTCTAAGTCTTTGCATATTATTCTATTACAATATTTTTTGCGCCAAATTAAAGCTAGGCGACTTGAATTTGCGTCATATTTTCAGTGTATGGGCTCTGGAAAAACTCAATGAAATTCCGGTGTTTTATCGTTAAATTTTGTTTAGTGATGAAGCCCATTTCTAGCTCAATGGATACGTTAACAAACAAACTTACCGTATTTGGGCTGATGAGTAACCCGAAAAGTACCAAGAGCTACCATTATATCCGTTGATAACAACGGTATGGTGTGGTTAATGGGCTGATGGAATCATTGGTCCATATTTCTTCAAAAATGAGGCAAACCAGAATGCTACCGTCAATAGTAACCGCGCCATGTTAAATGTCTATGTGCTTCCTGAAATTCAAGCAAATGGTCTCGGTGAGCTCTGGTTTCAACAAGACGGCGCTACGAGCCATACAGCGCGTGTTGAGAAATTATTTTGGTGAGCACTTAATTTCACGTTTTGCTACGGTAAATTGGCCGTCTAGATCGTGCGATATCACACATTTGGACTATTTTTTCTGAGGATATGTAAATTCTCAATTCTTCAGGAATAAGCCGGCTACGATTGAAGCTTTGGAAGCCAACATTACTAGTGTTATCCGCGAGATACCAGTCACTACGCTCGAACGAGTCTTCCAAAATTGAACCTACCAAATGGACCACCTCAGACGTAGCCGTGGCCAACCTTTACATGATATTATTTTCAAAAAGTAAATGCCATGAATTGTTCTTTTAACCGATAATTTCAAATTTATGTGTTTTATTTTACATTATTAAGTCTTACAAATATTATTTAAGCAATATAAAAATAACTACTAGTATGATACTAAATTATAACTTGAATAAATTATAGCACTCAATAGAACTTTGAATGGTACTTTCGTACGAGCTCTTTCAATTTAAATTTAATTTTAAATAAAAAACAAAAATTGAAACGCTAGTAAAAAAAACAAATTCTAATTTGATGACGGCTTTTACTGAATGAACTTTTACCTTAAAAAAATAATTTTACACTTAACATTGTTAGCGCTTACCCAAATTTCGTTTCTTTTTATCATATGTCCTTATAATTATTCTTTTTCTTATGACTTTTTTGTATGAGAGTTTAATTTTCTGTTTATTTAATTTAGTTTTTTTTTTTCAATTTTTTCGCACTTGTTCTTGAAACTGTTTATACTTATTTTTTCAATTGGGCTTTCAAATTTCGATCGCTTCTTTTTCACTGTACTTTGTGTTCTGTTATGATGACAGGTGATGCTGTCACATAGATACTTGTTACCACTAATACGAGTAAATGCATATAAGGTATAGCTAACCGGTGTTCCCTAGCTGGATAGCTTAATGGCAGTTTTAAGTAAGCTGATTTCTACGTTACCCTATACCTAAAAGATTTGGTTCTTTGATTGAAGTTCCTTCAAAGATCGAATTTCTACTCTGTGATTTTTTTTTTGTTTTGTAGAGAACACGGGCAATTATATTTTCCAGGGATATCTCCAATTGTAGTTGTATTAGTTATGTTTAGTATTATATATGTAAGAACAAAAAAAAATCGTTCTTATGGATCACAATTTATTAAACAAATAAAAAAATAAATAAACAAAGAATTACTTATCCAAAAAATCAAAATGAACAACATTGAAAAAAAACTGTAATACAATAAAAATTACAAATAAAACTAATCTCTTTTCTTTTCATTTCTTCAATTATTTTCCTTATCTCAGTTTTTTCCTTTCTTCTTTCCTTTAAAGAAATTCTCCAATATTCGCATTTTATTATTAGTGCAAATTTTTGAAAAAAAGAATGCATTTTTTTTTTGTACTAAAAAGAATTTTGTTTAACTTATTATATTTACGATTACAATGTTGAACAGAAAATTTATCTAGTTTTCCAATAACTAATTTAAGTGATTTATGACAGAAGACACTTAAGCCCCCTATAGAGAGGGGAGTTTTTTTTTTCAACCATTTCAATTTACCTTATTCTCGAAGAGATAAGGTATTAACTACCGCAGCTGTAGTAAAGTAATTTCAAACTTACTATTTTCTACACATCATAATATACGATTAACTTGGGAAAAGTTTTTAAGATAACTGATCTATGTATTCTTCATTTGGGTACTCGTATGGTATACCATAAACATTTTTCTATCACTTAAATGTGCAATAATTAAAACACAAGATTTAAGCTTACCAATTTGTAGACGCCTGAAGGTGTTTGGAGAGCATTTTAGTTTAATTTATTCTTATTCTTATTGTCCATAGTGCGAGCATCTGTTTCTTTGTATATTTTCTGAAAATATTTTTCCATTTAAAATTGTATCGTTTTCAAATCAAAATGAGATTTGAAAAGAATATTAATGAATAATTAAAGTTTCAAATGAAGACATATTAAAAAGCAGGCAAACTAAGTGAAAGTGTTCCCAAAACAGATTCAGGAATTTACGAATGGCATATAGATGAACAATACAAAGAGAATTTATCGAAGGAATTTACAATATCTTAACTTATTTAGACTTGTCTAGGCTTAAATAAACTTCGTCCTGAAGTTAAAGGTTTTAACGAAAAAACCTAAATTCATTAAAAGGTGTTTTTTAACTTTTTATTTTGGAAAAAGAGCAAAAAAACACTGATCAAAATGAAGATAGTACAAAGCAGTCTCAATCCGTCCGCTTACTTTTTAACAAATTATATCTCTTTTTTATAGCGACGATAATACTTTTTCCTTTAACAATTTAACGCCATGTTACAGTAATTGTTTTAAGGTTGAGCGCGTTGACAATTTTAAATATCTAGGTATTATCTTAGCTAACAGTCCTAGTTGGTGAAATCATACACATACATCTTAAACAACATCTTAATAAAGTTGTAAAACAACTGTATCACCTTAGCCTTTATTGTCCACAATCAACCTTAAGACTTGTATATAACGGTCTATTAAAATCTAATTTGGAATATGGTATTTCGCCGTGGGATGGAACTTTTTTGAATAACACTGAACCTTTATTTATAAAACAAAATGACGCAATTAGAATCTTATGCAGATTAATTCAGTTCAGAAACCTTGAAGCTGTTCATTTACGGCTACAATATAATGTACTAAAAATATTTTTTCAAAATGCAGGTTTTTACGCGGTTAGAAATATCGAAAAATATGGTTTGCGAAAAAAATACTATAAACTTTGTAACCGTTCTTAAAGTTCATAAAGTTCATTTCGGACGATTTTACTTTTCCACCGCAACCCGTCTGTTCAACCTACTTCCAGATACTATGAGATGTGAAAGAATGAAAAATGTATTTCTTAATGGTATTAGAAATTTGACTACTCTGCTATAAATAGATTTTTTATTAAGTGAATTTTGTTCTTTGAATTTCAAATTATTTCTTTATTTTTCGGTCTTTAAAATACTGTATCTAATATCTTTCGTTTCATTTTGAATCTCTTTATCAATATCGATATTATATTTTTGTATATAGACTGGTACATTCAACTCCTGTCACTTGGGCAACAGATTGTACCTAATTATTTCATATATTTTTTAAACAATAAATTTGTAAAATCAAAGATTTTTAAATGAAAATATGAAATAAAATATCCTTTATAATAATAATAATAATAATAATAATAATAATAATAATAATAATAATAATAATAATAATAATAATAATAATAATAATAATAATAATAATAATAATAATAATAATAATATCGATAAAAAATAATGTTAACAATGCCCGATAGAATACACTTCAGAATAAATCGAAACAGATGACAAGCCAACCGCGTCCATTACCAACCAGTCTTCCGTCCCCATCATTAAAAATATTTTTTTTTCCCCGTGGGTAGGTAAAAACCTTCATAGGCACCATAAGCACGAGATCACAAGAGCGCCACCACAGCAGGCACCATAAGCACGAGCACCTACTGCCTACCACGGTGGCATAGCAGCGCCCACCATAAGCACGCCCTCATGGTAGTGTGAGATTCTTACTCACTAAAAAATCTCCCATTTTCTATAAGACTACGACTAAGATTCCTAAACAAGTAGCTCAAGCTTCTGTAGTTTATCGCATTTGGTAAGTAGCTTTCCAGCGAAGGCACCTATTATTCATACGGCTTCTCCTTAAGGCGCTTAGTCGAACAGTCTTGTTCTTTGAAGTCGCCGCACAAGATTTGTCTCGTCCACTCTCCGGATTATTTTCTGGTTGCAATGATGCACAAGGCGAGTGCGAAGCTTACGAGCAAAGCTTGTTACTTCGTCTTGAACGGTTGCAATTTCAAGATCGCGGTGAATATCGCTATTCCTTATATACTATGGATGATGAAATCGTTTTTCCAGGCGAAAATCACAGAGCAGGGTGAATTACTGAAATTTTTTGAATCATCTTTGGAGGATATTGAACAAAGATTTTCCTCTCGAGTCATTGTTTTACAACTTAACTGAGAAAATAACATTCGTCGAAAAGGAAGTTGTAGAAATAATACGTCGCACTATTGCACCACCACAACTTGCACCACAGTCACTTGCAAATGGAAGTTAATTCATTAAAAAAAAAACAAAAGAACAAGCGTAACTGAAATTGCCAGAACAAAAGATGCTTGAAGATTTTTCTGAGTTGAAACAACTAATTAAAATGATTCACACAAAAAATATCGCTACTGATGCTATCTTAGTGGGAAAGTCTTTCCTCCCTGATGAAAATTTAAGAGCTCCAGAAATTAAATTGCAAACCAACTTCCATAAGTTAAATCCTTCTCGACCTCTGAAAAGATGACGACCACGACGTTGGATTTGCGTTTGAACAACGATCTTCTTATTTTCATGAGAGTCTAACATCAAAATATGTAATTATTATGCGAAGTACAATAAAAACAACAGGGACAAAACTGATTTTTTCCGCATTCTCGACACTATCCCACTTTCTCATTTTCCTTTTATATTTTTCTATTCAGAATATCTCACTTAATATTTCGTTTAACACCGTTATTTCCTTTAGTAGTTGTTGTTGCGTATTAAAACGTTCTTTATACGTGACTTTGTGTAATCCTACGCTCCCATTACTTGTTTACGTATAATTAAATGGTGTTCAGTAATGGCCTAAAAGTATTGTACATAAATGCACGTAGTTTACGTTAAAGTAAACTTGATTATTTGAAGTACATTCTCGACGACGCGAGAGTGGATTTGATTTGTGTAACGGATACATGGTTTGATTTGTAAATAGATCATTTGACAAAAGAGAAGCACTTTGAGATCCCAGGGTATAAACTAATATTAAAAGACAAAATTACAACTACATCTGGCGGAGGAGTTGCGGTATATTATAGTAAGCCATTAAAATAAAAGGCAATTAAAAAGTCAAAAGGACGCGTGGTTGAGTATACCTTGATAGAAGTAGGTGGTGGCTGCACAAAGTGTCTAATTGGTGTTGCCTATAACCCTAACCAATCTACTCCCCAAAACCTTATTTTGTACAATTCACAAGTATGATGCAACCTACGAGCGCATAATTATTTGATGCGATTTAAATGGCGACAATAAAGCTTGCCAATTGTTTGATTTTACAGCTGGCTCAAGACCATCAGTAGTGAACTTATTTGCAACCTGGTTGTCATCTTATAGTCCTCAAAGCCTTTTTGATGATCTTTTAGTTCCAAAACGATCTTATTCTTTTCTTTCAGACGAAATATCATTAGTTGGTATGTCCGCCCATGACTAAATCTTCTGCACATACAAAGTTCAGATATATGGTATCGTTCCCCTTCTCCGACATCATTTAAAATCATAGACTTTTTAAGCAAAAATAATGAGAATGGTGCAATTGTTATTACACCTCAAGTGTAAATGATTAAGTAAATTTTCTACAAACATTAATATTATACATCTTCAATAGGCACATCCCCTTGAAAACTATTGCAATGCATGACGTCCACAAGCTTTATTCTAAATGGAGCTCAAGGCCAACTATATTATTGGGAAATTTTTTGTCATGCGCGGAATTCCTCCACCTCCATTAATAAAAGGACCAAGAAAACATAATTTTTTGAAAAATAACCATTATTATGGTAGATAGTATCCCTGATATTGATGACCTTAATAATGTGTTCATTTTCAATGCTAAAACTGAATCATCTTTTACTCCTACTCATGGCCCTACAACCATAACTTTCATTTTGGTGTACTTCTTATCGTAATAGATAATGTACGTAATTTTAAATCGAATGCTATAAGAGAAGATATTATACCTATAAGTTTCGTGAAGGTTATTGTATCCCACATCTTAAGTTGCCTTACGCATATAATTAATTTTACATAACTGCTTCCACTTTTCCTGATTGTTAAAAGTTGGCCACCATCATATCCGTTCCAAAAAAGCTCCAGCCCTCTTCTTTAACTGACTTTCGATCTATAAACGTCTTACCATGTTTATCAAAACTCATCGAGAAGACGCTGGGTAACCAAATTGTAAACTTAATCAAGCAACACCGACTGTTTTTCCCACTGCAGTCTGACCTTCGAGCTAATCACACTGTTTTACAACAAAGGTCAAAACTCTCGACGATTTAAGGAATAATTTTGATAAGGATGATGTTCAGAGTAGAGGAAACAAAGTACATGCCGCTTTTAGGAAAGGACTTCAACATACTCTGTGATATTTAAACCAGTCAGACGTGTTTTTCTTGTTCTCCCTGTTTAGTTTCGGGTTAAACAAAAGAAATACGGTATTTATCGAAGAATTCGCCAATAATCTCCTTTTCTTTTGTGATGAGTGCAAGAGTATCTCACTTCCCCATGTGCTTTTGGCAATAAAATGTCTAAGTGATTCAAAGGAGTCCTACCAAAACGCACTGGCCAAAGAGATTACGGACAAAATTTCAGTTATTGAAAACAGCGTTAAAAGTTTTGAAGAATTACATAACTCAATCTGGAACTCAGCCGATCTTAGAAAATCCAAAATAAAGTACGTGTATAAGCAAATTGCAGGTCTAACGAGTTAGATTCCGGGAGATTCAGGAATGTAGAAACTCCCTTGTGTCACCTGGATAAAGTGTTGAGTGACATCAAAGCTATCTGTTCTGCGCAGGTTATGTCCAAC
Organism: Volucella inanis; assembly: GCA_907269105.1. Lineage (NCBI taxonomy): Eukaryota > Metazoa > Arthropoda > Insecta > Diptera > Syrphidae > Volucella > Volucella inanis. The sequence continues at coordinate 46,757,575 of OU026154.1, forward strand.
AAAAAAACATGCGAATTGATAAGATGCCTGCGTGATGACATTGATATTCATTTCGAGTCCTCGTCACGCAAACAAATCTCTCCTAAATATTCTGAACTCATGCTCAAAGTAATCGTCGATAAAGTAAACAATGTCGGTGACTTCCCTTGTATGCGATATTGAGTATCACATCGCAACAATACATCGCTCATGGCTGAATTAATAAAACCTGATACCTGCCCAACCTTCTGATACCTGCGAAGTTTCTTCCAACTTTACAGCAGAGAACACATGCCAGAACTTCATGTCGCTGCCCTATGGAAGATTATCAATCATTTTAATTCAACTTGGATACTTTCCGAATGGCAAGGTAGACTTGACAAGCAGCGCTTCTTATAAAAGGCACCCCCTCCAAACGCAGATGTTAATTGGATCTCGAATTATGGCACGAAAAGTAATATGGCATCACCATTAGCCATTGCAATTTGCTTCCAACATCTCACCACAGAAACAAGCGCAGCTTCAGCTCAATCTTCTGGCTAAATATGAATGGTTATACCATAATTCATCCAGTAACAATTTTAATCTTGGAAATATGCGTGTCTGCAAATGTTTGGAAAATTGACAAAAAAACAGGATAAAGTTAAGATACCGAAACCCGTCCCAAACCATCTCAAGCCTGGCTCTTAATCTATTAATAAGATACGGAAACCCATTTCCTACTCCCGTTCCAAACCTGAGTCTTATGGACATTTAAAACTCACATATTCTCCAATTTCGCCCCTTCCACTTACATCTCGATCCAACCTCATCGGTCCTTCAATTATATTCACTCCTGTAACCTCTCGAGATAATATTCATCTTACTATCAAAACGTAAGAGGACTGCGATCTAAAACAAGTGCTGTTTTTCGCCAATCTCACGCTCTCTCATTTGAAGTATACGCTGTATAATGGAGCAAAAATTGGTCCTCCCCTAGTTTCAATGTTTTTCGAGATGACGATTTTAACCGTCCAAAAGATTATTCTCCTCCATAATGTTTCAAACTCTTCTCCAATCGTTGTTTCTTCTTCATTTAAGCTTGTCTTTGTTTCAATAAAGATAACACTCCCGTGTAGGTCCCTGTAAGTTATGTGTTTTTGCATCCTACCGTCACAATCTATCTACCAACTCGCTATCGATGCAATTGATCAAATAATTAACTTATCTGATCATCTCGATCATATTATCGTATTCAGCGATTTCAATCTACTTCAACTGCTCTGGACTCAATCAGATGATCTTATTCAAATAAAGAATGCCTCTTCTTGGATGAGATTACAGAATCTGGTTTATGGCAAGTTAGTGGGGTCTCCAATTATATGGGTTGGCAATTAGACCTCATTTTCGCCACTGATCTCTTTTCTCTCACTCTCCTATTCAGCCCATCCCATCCGCAAAATTAACACATAGTTAGTGTTCTTTCGATTTCGCCATCAACCGATCCGCATACCATGGTCAACTTTGTTGCTACTTATTTTAACAATCCTTTGCCGATAATTTCTTTGTACCCCTCTCCCTCTTATTACAAATGCCTACTTAATTTTCCCATTGGCCTCTCTATTGTCAAAGTTTTGATCATACAGTAATAGATAATAAGTAACAGCAACTTAATGATGAATACTTACTGATTTCTTAAAAAGTGTTCCTCAACACTTTCCCACCCCCTTACAAATCTTTTCCGGTTATCGTTCTCTCAAAGTGAATTTTCACAAATATGGAAGTCTTCTTTCATAACACCGATAAACTAAAAGTCACTTATTACTGTCCCATAGCTAAACTTTCACATATACCCAAACTCTTCGAAAACATTTTGTACGAAGCCTTAAGCTTCCAGTACAAATCCCTTATTTCCCACAATCAACACGGCTTTCTCGTCGAGTTTGTGTCCTCTGTTCTCTCAGCTCAGAAAGTGGTAAAGAAGTTGACGTTATAACAATTAATTTCAGTTTGGCTTCTGAAAATATATCTCATAAACTAATCCCATTCGAATTGTCGGTCCTGGATTTGAACCCATTTTCCTCTAGGTAGTCACCAAGGTCTACTTGTCTTCATCCTTACTACCAATTATCAATACTCAGCACTTTATCTCTATACTGAAGATACCAAATTTTTTTAACCCATTTCCTCACAATATAATTCCACCCACTTTAAATAGATCTAAATGAGTTTCCGCCTGATGCATCAAGAACTGCTTAGAGCTCAATCTCACTAAATGTCAATTAATAACCTTCTCACGTGAGTGCAACAATTCTCATCCCCGAATTTACCTTCTCCACGGCCAACCTATATCCCTTGTTCAGTCTATCCTCGACCTTGGCATATTATGCGACATATTGATGAGATAATTATTAAAGCAAACACATCATTTGGCTTCGTTAAAAGATGGTCGAAGGAATTCTGCAGCCCGTACATGACCAGATCACTATACAAGATTTCGAGTACGCTAGTCAAGCGTGGTGTTCCTTTCAACGAGTTCATGTATCCGGAATTGAGAGCGTCCAGCGTAATTTTCTCTTCAATTTGCTCATCGGGGTCTACCTTGGAACAATCCTCTCCTCTTACCTCCCTATCGAGACCGTCTTAAACTCATTAACCTGAATACCCTTGAGGAACGAAGAGACGCAGCAGACATTCTTTCTATTCACTGACTCTTCTTAGGCACTTCTCTCCACAACCCCATTTTCTTTTATTTCGAAATATACGTTGCCCCCGTCTCTCCTAACTTCCAATCCACCGTACCACATATGCCTCTTACGAACCACTCTCCCGTATGCTGCGTAAGGCAAACTCCAACCCTTCCGTTTTCGGTTTTAATCGCAGCACTCGTCTCTTAAATTTGATCTCCTTCGTCGACTTTAACTCTAAACTCGTAAAAATAACACGCAATTTTAACTAAAGTCGACTTTATCTTTATCTAAGCCCAATCTAAAGTGACAGTTCAAAAAAACTTATTTGAAAAAAAAAATATGTCAGACGAACGTATTTTTCGTGATTTTAATATTTAAAGGAATGTGGAGCAAATTAGAAAAAGAAAAGTGTATAAAAACAGATTTTATCCATTTGAACAATACACAGATGCGGAATTCAAAAGAAATTATAGGTAAGAATGTACTCATCAATTCAACAAAAGTTACAAAGGAAAATGCTCAAAAATAACATTTTTTCTTTGAGAGTGACATCAGATCAAAATGCACCCAAGGTTGTTCTGTTCCAACTCACATCATGGTTTTGATAACTTTACGCCATCTAGCCAAAGGCAGTTATCAACTAGATACAGGTGAGTAATCGAATCATAATCCTTAGCTTAGATAAAGGACCCAGCTGATGAGTTTCGATCCCGATATCGATGCAGGAAGGGATTCTACTCACTTAATGTTCAGATTATTGTTGATGCGGACAGTAATATCCTAGATATCGTTGCACGCTGGAGAGGAAGTTCACACGATTCAAGGATATTTAACGCATCTTCAATTAAAATGAGATTGCAACAGCTAAACCGCAGGGGGGGGAGTGATATTTGGAGATGGTGGCTATAAGCAAACAAATATAGTTATGACTCCTTTCCGAATAGGATTGCAGCTAAACTCTGCAGAGCAACGTTATCATCGCCATCACATATTAGCAAGGGGTGTCGTTGAACGAACTTTCGGTCAGCTGAAAAACTGCTTTCGATGCTGCTTTAATGGGTTTCATTGCAATTTGGAGGTGGCAAAAAATGCGATTGCAGCCCTTGCAGTGTTATGGAACATCGCAAAGCTAAGAAATTGTTCCATCATAGAAGATTCATCTAATAGCTGTAAGTAAAGAGAATACAATATCCAGTAACCAACTCATATTATTTACTTTTTTCAGATTCCGAAGCTAGTTCAAATGAAGACCATGAAGCTATAGAGACGAATTTGAACGCCGCGAGACAAATTACAATAAAAATAATTTTATTTCAAGCTACTTTTGAAACAGAAATATAATTTTTCACTTCTAATTGAAGTACATAACATATAGTTGCTTTATTCATTTTTTCACAGTTTACATATGTAAAATATTTACAGTATTAACACAGTTCATTTTATAAAATTTTACATAAACTTGTACAACAATACTTACATAGTTCACTTAAAAAACATATAACCTACTTCATTCAATAAATATATCTTTTAAAAACAAATAAAGCAAAACATAATAAAAGGCAAAAAGTAAGACTTAGTGAGCAAGTAAAGAAATTGAAGTAAAGAAAGTAACGCTCATGTTGTGAAACCGATTTCAATTCAATTTGTTGAATTACAACATTCCTCTTTCTTTATTTTTAAATTAATGAGCATAAGTTTATTTTCTTCAATTTCCTTTTTATGTTGAACAGTTCATTTTCGTGTTGTATTTCCATTTGAATTTGTTCAATCCTCTTTTGAAGCACTTGCTCACTAAGGCTTAATTTTTGACTTTTATTTTTTGGTGTCTATAAAGTTAGTTTGGCTGAAATGCTCGGTTCGGGATTTACATTTTCCTTTTGAAGTTTTTCCTTGACCATCACAGCGAGAAGAGGATTATGTTCGCATATATTTAGCGATAATGGGACGAAATCAATAAAATACCACCTTAAAAACATCATCGGCACCGAAACTTACACATTTGAGAAACTCACCATGCTTCTATATCAGATAAAAGCGTGTTTTAATTCGAGACCATTGTATCCTATAACCGACAATCCTCACAGTTTCACCGCACTCACTCCCGGACACTTCCTTGTTGAACGACCTCCGCAACCTGACTTAGCGTAGACCAAAAGCAGATATTTACAACGGTGGGACCGCCTTCAGAAATTACAACAGTTATTCTGGAAGCAGTAAAGAGAGGAATATTTGAATTGAGGAGCAACCCAAGGTAGGATGTCTAGTCCCGATTAACGATGATCACTTACCCTCCACAAAATGGAGTTTAGCACGCGTCTGAAGTACGTATTCTGAGACAGATAACCTGGTTCGGGTTATCCGACCAATCACAAAAATTTGCTTGCTTCCGACCAACAGCACATATAAAGAAGAAGATTTAATTTAATTGATTATCATCTCTTATAAAAATTACGCAATCTAAATCAGTAATATTTAATATACAACACCTTCAAAACGCTGATGAGAAGATACAAAATTCAGAATGCCAACAGCAAAACATAAAACTCAGAATGCCGGCGGCAAGTACAACCCACAGTTTTTGTCCCGAATTTACTTTACCCACCTACAAAAACAATTACCATATGTTTTATAATAATCAATATACAGCGAACTAAATATCACAAAACAACAAACAAACAAATATAAAAAACAACAGATCAACAAATATAAAAGCTGTTTAAAGAATCTTACGATCAGTCATAGATTCCCACTCAGCACACTCAGCTGATAGAGCATGCGATAAAACTATCATGACCCACATTGGAATGATAACTAAAATTCTAAAACTTAATGTGTTGGAATAACACATTAACAAAAACATCCACCCATGATCCTCAAGCAACCACATGCGTAGCCATTTCAGTCACACACAGCCATTAACTAATTTCGCCCCAAATCGAAAAACACGAAACAACTAATCGCGAAGTCCCTTTATTTTTAACACAATCTTTTTTCTCATAAAAAAAATCCCCAATGCCCTTTTTCAAGTTTTTTTTTTTTTTTTTTTTTTTTCCAAAAATCTGGATCTGCAAAGAGAAGAAAACAGGGTTGAGTAATTTCCATTGTCAAATACACTGCACAGTTGCAGCAAGAAGGGCCATTGAGCCCATAAGGAATTCTGAAATACTTAGTGATTTTAATTTAAATTAAATTAAATAAATATATATAATAATAAACATATACTCGTATAATAAATAATTTAAATAACACAATACTTACATTATCAATTTCACTATAGCAGGAACCTCCCAATTGAACACTTGCACTACACTATGCCGGTTCGGCAATCAAAATAATTGTTGATGTCAACGAAGAAGAAGGTGGCTGTGGGTGATCGACAAGGAGAGCAACAACATGAGGCCAGAGCCACCTTGCGAAATTAAGGGAAGACACACATTGAGAACTACTATATATTGTAGGCCTCACGGCCGGGGAGGATGTTCGAGAAGTTTATATGATTGCATAACTAATTAGAATAATACATATATGATAATGTAAAATACAATATATAATACAATATATGTAAAAAAGTAAATGTAAATCATTTTTTGGAAAAATAATAAGGTTCACTGATATAAATCAACAAAGTACCATTTTTAATTCTTTCTTGGAACCTAAGTACTCCTTTAGGGACAGCTTAAATAGCCGGTTTTGCTTTGTAAGTGCTTTACATTTTCTAAAAGTCACAGCTATTTTGTGTAGTCTGAGTCCCAATATTTATATTATTTGTATATATATATACATATAATCGTATGTATACTTGTATATATATATATATATATTATATTATATATATAGTGGATAGTATTTTCAAATTGAAAACTCGACTATGGTTGGAATATGCTGACTGTTAAAGATGTTGCAGGTAGCTAATAGACTGTAAAGAAAGCTGGGTATGCATGCATCGCTTCTTATATTAACAACGTTTTTGAAACTACAAATAGATAAAGAGTTATGACTTTTGCATTTTTGTACTGTTCCATTCATCCCTTCATTTTTCCTAAGAACTACGTTAAATAATTTTTTTTTTTTACAATGTTATTTCTTTTAATTGGCTTAATCACAAGAATTTTGTAAATTTCATTTGTTGTGAAAGGAATGTTTACAATATAGAGCATAGTTGAACTATTGCTTATGACTTTTATTTCTGAAAAATCTAGAGCTCCTTCTATTATGTTGTAGGGCAACCGTTGTTTATTTAAAATATTTGTAGCAAGTTATATTTCGTTTTTTTTGATAAAATAAATGAATTGATTATGCCCAATTTCGCCCAGTGAATGACATATTTGATATTTTCTAATTCTTTTTGTACATATTTAATTTTGTATTGAACATTTATCTTTACATCGAAATTTAATCTATTATGTTCTTTTAATACATTTTGTACTTTGTACTTGTACTTCAGTTATATAATTTATTTATTACAACCTGCTTATTATGTTTAGAACATCTGTGGTTTTTGCTTTAATGGTAACAAAGTCGTCACCAGCAATTCACTTCTATGCGCTGCCAATGAAATTTAAGGAACGTTTTGTTATTCGCGGTCTCAAGTAATGCAAGAAATTTTTAGTTTGTTGAAATCCATGTGATAGTAAAGGAAATATGGTATGGTTTTTGATTGATTTAAGGTTAAGGACTGTCAATGATGTGTATTAGTCAAAAGCTTCCGTCTTGTATCTTCGTTTGTCAAACGTGAAAAGTTACTACTTGTGAATTTGAAAAGTTCAATATTTGAATTGTTGCTTGATTAGTGGAGAAAGCACATCTGGAAAGATAAATGTTAATTTCTAATATTACTCTTATGCACTATTTTGACGGATTCGGTTATTACTGTACAATTCTTATTTTCCTTCTTCTTCTTGTCGATATCTACCTGTAAGATTCGAGCATATTCGTTTATTATTCTTTACATAAATAACTTGTCCCCTATTTTTTTAGTCTTTATTCGGTTTGCTTTTTTTTATGATATTTTGTATCTTTCTCCTGTTTAATTTTAAGTCTTTCAATGTTAGTCATCTGTATTTTATCAAATTCTTTTGGGCTTAATCTTGATATTCGTCCGGAAAACAATTCTATTGGTTTCCTTCCTGTGGTGGATAGTGAAGTTGTATTCATTGACAGCTCGTTCCAGGAGCTCTTCAAAGGACCGTGGAAGTCCGTCTGATTTAAAACATCTCATGATTTCAGACAACGTAGAGTGGAAACGTTTAACTTGACCGTTCACTTCACTTTTATATGGTGGGGTTTTGAAAATTTTGATCTGAAGGTCGTCTGCCATTATTGAGGTTATTTAGTCTAAATTCGACGTTTTTTCATGGTATATTACGACAACTTCAGGTACAAAGAATCTGATATCTTAAATTGAGCGTGATTGAATATTTTTGGCTTGAGCGAATAGTGACGGGTGTTAAAAAAAGTTGGTTTTCGGTAGAAAAGATGTCGATATGAAATGTGTATCCTGGATAATTGAGCATGGGTATATGATTCAGGTGTGATTGGGATGTCTGTCATATTTGTTTTCCTTACAAGTTGCACAGGGGCTTACTATGGCTTTAATTTTTTAAGACATTTTAGGGAAGTAGAATTCTCTAACCACTGAATACGGTTTTTTTTTGCATTGCGGTGAGCGGAGTCTCAGACAATCGCAGCCCTTAAGGAGAATATTCGACAGGACTGTGAACAGTTATTAGCGATAAAATACGACACACAAAAGTGTATTAGTGTCTGCGATGGTAACAGCGCTTAGTAGTCAATAACCATACGATATTTTCTTTCTCCGTCTATTTTTTTGGGAACGAACCAAACTAATGATTCCATCTATTAGTTGGTCATTTATTTGTTTTTCGACTTTTTGTTTTAGTGCCAACGGGTATGGGTATCAGAGATGTAAAACAATAAGAATTAAATCTTTTGAGAATGTAATTCAATAAAATTCATAAATTCTGATTTTGAATCCATGACTTCACTTTTAAACTTCAGCTTCAAAAATTGAAACTCCATTCAAATTTAAAGTTTTTGATTGTGGCAATCATTTGAACCAATCAAGAGATTTGAAGCCAAAGGAATGAAATCTTTGTGACTGCAGAGCATTCTCTGAAGTCAAATTGAAGTCACTTGCATTCACTTACAGTCATCGACATTCAATTGGTCTTTAAGACTTCACTATTTCTTTGAAGTCTTGAAGATCTCACACGAATTTCATTGAAGTCTTTGAGACTTCACACGAATTTCAATGAAGTCTTTAAGACTTCAAACTTATTTCTTCGAACTCTTCGAAACTGGTATATTTTGTGGGAAAAAACTGTCTGTGAAAAATTTAATATGTATAACAAAACGTAAATTATTACATTTATTAATTTTAATTCATAAATTACATAAAATAAATTAAATATTTCATTAGAAATCTTCTCGGATTCGTTTTCGTGGTTTCCAATATATTCCAAATCTGCAAATTTTAAATTGTATCACACAATAAATAGCATTTTGTTAATTTGATATACGTATTTCATATATGTAGTATTTGAGTTCACTGGATCTCACCTCTTTTCCTAAAAAAAAAATTTTAATCCAAATCACTTAAATTGTTAACCTCCAAGAGCAACAATTTTTCGAAATTGAAGTCTGAAAGCGCTCCCCGTCGAGGTATATTAAGTTACCTAGCAAATGAAAATAACCTTTCTACCTCCGCTGACGAAGGTAGGGTGTATTGTATCTAAAGAAGGTTTTTTTCAACACTGGGTGCCGATTGTTTTTTTTTTTTTTTGTATAATCCCGCGCGCGCACCAAGGGGATATGAATACCCTTTTACTGCCTTTTCACCATGTCGCGGGCAGGTGGTGTAATAGTGTATTAGGTTTCGATATTTTTCTCAGAATTGGTTGTCAAACTGGAGCCAGTGCATCCTCAACCAGTGGGTCTTAGTACGTGCTAGTTCTTTGTTCGTTACATTAAGCTCAGCCAGCAACCACTTCAACATCAGTGTTATGCCCTCATGTCAGAGTTGACGCCGAAGGGATTTTCATATAACTACAAACAAATTCAATCGATGTTTAGGGCTGTGCAAGATATGTAAAATATTCATTTTCTGTGGAAACATTTAATTTATTAGACGTTTGAAATAATTGATCTGGAATATTTTATCAAACGAATTTTCTTCGTATATTTGCAGTTGGTGTAGTTCTATAAATCTAACCTGTAGTAGAAAAATTAAAAAAAAAAAAAAAGATTTCAGGTGAATCCTCGTTGCATTTTGTGACATGCAACAGTGAGTTTATAATAAAATTGAACGAAATAAAAAATGCTTTACGCGTTGTTGTGGGCCGAAGTATGTTTACATTCGGTCTAAGTCGAATGATAGTGTCACAACTTGGGACTTGTGACAATGCTATTGCAGTTTGTGAAAAGTCATATACATATTAAAAGAATATGAAGATTATGAGACTGAAGAGGAAAACCACATAGTAGATGTGAGAAGGTGAGTTCAAGTGGATTTACATACTTATATACATATAAAAATATGTAATTCACAAAATACGATATTGTTAAAAATAACATTTCACATTTTTTTAAAACATTTTCAGTGATTCAGAAGCTATCGACGACTACGATAGTGACAGCGAGTACTAGGCCGGCAGCATTTTATATTTATTTCTGGTGCTTTTTGTAACTGCTCATATTTTTTTCATATGAAGCCTTTTCTTTTGTCTATGTTATGAATTAAAATAATAATAATAATAATAAGTATATTCCATTTCTATAAAAACTGAATTTTTCAAATGCAGTTTTTTTTTCTACAAAATGTAGCAGTCTCAAAGAATTCAACGGAATTCGTGTGAAGTCTCAAAGACTTTAACGATTTTTTTTATCTGCATTATGGCCATTTAATTGAATGAAGAAGTTTAATTTCAACTCGTCTGATTTAACGTTAAAGCGTCTTTCGTTCGGGAGAACATTCCTGATATGACGGGGTTGAATATAATTGTTATATATTTTCACAGCCATAGATACACATTAAACACATTTTCATTTTATGTAAATATTAGTCTTAAGAATTTGGATAATAAAGACAGTTTCGTTTGTACCTACAAAGAGTGCGCATCTTATTCAGCACAATTTAGCATTGGCGCCGAAAAGTAAAAATAAATTCAAAAAAAAGAAAAAAACTAACGAAACGGTGCGGTTGTTTTTGTTATACACATAACAATACCGAAAAATATATTTACATATATGGCAGACGATCTTAAGGACATTGAATTGCTCTTGCAACAACAACAAAAATGCAGGAAAAATTTGCTCACTCAACAGCAGAAGTGGTTGAAGTCCATTTTTCAAACAAAAACAGAAACGGTTCCTTATAAAATAGGTACCAGCTTTCCACATGTTCAACATGGATAGACAAGAATGGAGCTTTTATATTCAGCATTTAGAGCAGCACTTCCTCGCTTATTCTGTAACTACAGCAGAAAAACAGAAATTTTTCTTCTTGTCGTTGGGCGGACCGGAGTTATTTGATTTGCTCAAAAAAATTATTCGGGGTAGAGAACCTTAAAAATCTTACTTTTTTACAGCTATTTGGTAAGTTAACGGAACATTTGGCAGACAGTCACCACATAGTAGCAACGCGGTATGAATTTTTCAAGAGGCAAATGAAGAGCACACAATCGTACAAAGAATGGATAGAGGACCTTCGTGGGATAGCGAGAACATGTAAGTTTGTGTGTAATTCCGAAACATGCTCGATGAGTTATGTTGATGACATGATCCGCTACCACATAATCATTAACACACCACACGATTCTGTGAGAACAGCAGCCCTACAACACGCAACCCTCGCCGAAGTTTTACTTATAGCAGAGAGCTTTGAAGCAACAACAAAAACAGTAGCAGCAATAATAGAAATGTCAAATGAAAAAAAAATCGACATCAATGTAGTGAAATAAAAGCAGTTGTTCGTGAGAAAATAAAATAACAGCAAAAAATGCAAATCGTGGTCTGGTTGTTTTGACACACAAGTTAACTCCAGAAATGCTAACACAACATTTCAAACAAATTCTTTTCCCACGGAAATCAACATGCGCCAAAAGCATGCACAACAAAATGTTCCCACACTCACCATGCACCTCATAACTCAGGTGTCACTCAACGCTCACCTGATATGACAAACTGCCTTCATCAGACTTTTATATCAACACTCGTCGTCGGTATGTAAATGCATAAATATTAGAACTAAGATTTAGATAAGCTCAGTTCAGTTTTGACCTTTGTAAAATAATAACTAATTTCAAATAAATAATCGGACATAGTCCGATAAATATTTTTTAAAAAATTAAAAAAATAAAAATTTAATTTAATTCACATAAGCGAGATGTGTAAATTTTAAAACGCCATATGTAACAAGTGTGGCAAAAAAGGACACATAGCGCCCGCATGTATGCCAAAATATAAAGCAAAAGGACAGCGTTATAGAGACAGACAGGTTATAGAGACAATATTTGATAATACAAGTGAAGTGAAGTCAAAAAACTCGAAAAGTGAAATTTATAATAGGATTATCAGTTTTTAATAATCAATTTGAAGACATTTGAGAAATTAAATAAACCCAAAATAATTAAAACAAACAGAATTGTGTACGGATTTGTTCACACTAAAGTAAAATTCGGAAAGATGGAAAAAGAAGTATCATTGATCGTTATAAATGTCTGTGCTGGTGAAAATTTATTTGGCTTTAAATAAATTAAAATATTTGGATTCCAAATTAAACAAATTAATTCTATTTCAGATGAAATAGAATTGTGTATAAAATTTAATGATGTTTTTCAACCAGCTCTTGGTATTGTAAACAATTTTAAAGCAAAAATATACCTTAAACCAGGTGCTCAACCAAAATTTGTCCGCAGTCGTACAAATTCCGTTTACCCAAATGCAAATTTTCAAAGCAGAAATAGAAAAATTGTTGAACTGAAAATACTTACGCCGATAAAATTTAGTGTTAGCAAAGAAGCCAAACAATTTAATTCGCATATGTGCGAGTTTAAAGTAGCTGTAAATTATCAAATTGACATCGAACAGTACCCGCTTCTTACTCGTGAGAATTTGTTTCACACTATTTGCTTTGGAAAGTTTTTTTTCAAAAATCGATAAGAAAGATGCATATCTTCAAATGGAATTGGATGAAACATCCAAACAAATAATGGTCATTAATACGCCACTTAGACTTTTCCAATACCAACGGTTGCCGTATGGCATTGATAGCGCTCCTGCTATCCTACAAAAATATATCGAGCAACTTCTTAAGGGCATCGAAGGTTGTGCAAATTATAGCCATGATATAATAATATCAGCACTTACTCTAACAGAACATTTACAGCGACTTGAACAAGTACTTAAGATTTTACAAGATAATGGTATTAAATGCAAGAAAGACAAATGTGCATTTCTTCAACAAAAAATTACGTATCTTGGCCGTCAAATTAGTTCCGAGGGAATTCTTCCAGATGAATCAGGTGTCCTTGCCATTAAAAATTTAAAACCGCCTAAGAACATCAAGGAACTGGAAACCTTTATGGGTAAAGTGAACTATTATCACAGCTTTGTGCGTAACCTTTCTAACGCTGCGGCTCCCATAAGCAAGCTACGAAGAAAGAATATTCCTTTTTCGCTGGGGAACATAAAGCCTTCGACGAACTTAAATCATACATAGCAAACGCGACAGAACTTGCTCACTTCGCATTCGCGTCAAAAACATTAGATACACACCAGGAAAAATACAGCCAGATCGAGAAGGAAGGTCTTGTAATTGCTTTCGGCGTTAAGCGTTTCCTTCAGTTTCTTTATGGTCGTAAATTTATCCTGATTACAGACCATAAACCACTGGTGAGTATTTTTAATCCTAATAAACATTTGCCATCAATGACCGCTCATAGAATTCAACGCTGGGCTGTAACGCTCGTGGCGTACTAGTTGAAATCAAATATCGTAAAACAGCCGACCACGGAAATGCGAATGCTTTATCACGGTTACCTATTGGAACCTATAGTATTTTTGATAAAGAAGAGTCATGTTTTGGGATAACATTTGACGATGTTCCTATAAAAACTGACCTTTTAAGAAAGTATGCCAAATCTGATAGAACATTGCGGCAAGTTTATCGTTTTGTAAAAGATGGTTGGCCAAAAAAACTATCTTTAGAGCAAGCGAACATCAAACCTTTTTTCATTCATAGAAATGTTTTAACTATTCACCATGACCTAATTTGCTTACAAACTGAGTATATTCGAGTGGTCATTCCAGATTCTTTAAAAAAGCAGACAATGAAGCTTTTGCATGATGGACATCGGGGAATAATTAAGATGAACGACATCGCACAAATAGCTTCAGACTGCGAAATATGCAAGGTACAAAATCAAGCACCTCCCAAAGTCTTCGAAAGCTGGCCAAAAATCTACAGAACCTTGGGAGCGAATTCACATAGATTTCGCTGGACAAATGATGTGTATTCGACATCATCAATCATGAAAAACATCAAAATTCCAAATAAATGATAACAGAAACTATGGTAAGGGGGAAAAGTGGATACCACGTTCATTCATTTATTCAAATGGTAATTGGCAAAATTATATTTATGGTAAACACCGAAAAGGGACTTTGTCGACGTCATATTAATCAGATCAAACCGAGAAGTTCTCCGATTATAAACGCTGATAATATCATCATGAAGCATCACCATGAAGTATCACCATCTATGCCTGAAGATTCTACAATTCAACCAAGTGGGAATGAGTCTATATCAGCAAATCCGACGAATGAACAAAGTTCAGATGCTTTTCAATAGTCAACTTCACAGAACAACAAGAATTCACCAAGAAATATTACGTTGCGAGCCAGAGGATTTTCGAAGAAAATAATAAAATATTGGTATATCAGAAAAAATATGTGTTATAGTAGGTATATATTTCACATTAAATTTTTTATGATTATTCGAAGTCTCATATATCTTCTATGAATTGAATTTATTTTGTTAATTCATAAAATGTATTATTGAAAATTGGGGAGGGGTTGTGTTATATATTTATATCACAGCCATACATACACATTAAACACATTTTCATTTTATGTAAACATTAGCCTTAAGAAATTGGATAATAAAGGCAGTTTCGTTTGTACCTTCAAAGAGTGCGCCTCTTATTCAGTACAATTTAGCAATAATCTTTATATAATCCTGTGTCTATTAAAAATCTTAATATCTGTTCACTTCTTGCGATATGTTAAAAATAAGAAAGCGAAAAGGGCCTTAGTCTACAAAATAGATATCGTCGACTTGTTCTGGTTTATCAAGATAAGGATCATCTCATTGTTGTCTGCTTATGTCTTTGCATGGTTATGGTCTTTTTGATTTATTTCGCTTTCGGGCTCTTCAGTGTGATAAACTCTCTGCAGTTTGTGTGGCTTATGGATCTACTGTGACTGTTGGCATTTCTTCCAAACAAAGTATTGGCTGCGAGGTCGGTTCTGGTAGTTGACCCTTAGGGATTTGATGGAATGATCAACGTCCATTGGCTTCAAAAGAAACGGTAATTGTTGCTGTATATAATGATATTTCTGCTGGTATCGGGATTCCCTATAAAATTGAGGTAGTTGAGCACTCCGACGGTAATGGAGTACTTCCGGATGAAATACACGTCTGGTTGCGGGGATAGGTGTTGCTGCTGGATGTGAAAAGTTGTTTCTTCTAGGGGGAACTGGAGGCGGTGTTTGTTGGAATGTTTTTCGGGAACTAGATTGTGAATTGTTTGCATGTTGCGCTAGAAAATCGACCTTTTCCAATTTCAAGCATAGGTGCAGAGCTTGCGGTGGGTCAGCAGGCTCACGGATACTGACTAACCTAGGCAAGTCGGCTTCAACCCTCTTTCAACCTCCTTTCATTCATTAATTATAACTTGTTTAATATAAGCGAAAAATGATAATCTTGTCCTGTCCCGCCATGTACCAAAGTTGTCATTTGATACTCGAGGGTTCGCAAATCCATCTCATCTGCATAGTACATAGTAAAACATTTTGAAACTTTTTCCCAGTGTAGCGTGATATTGTAAGGTTCTAGGGCGACATCTATGTAACCCGTTATCTTATTTCTGATAACCGATAAAATTTCATAATATTTAGGAGTACCTTTTAAATGTTCATAGTATCGTTCGACACATTTTGCCATAGATTAAATTCGTGTGGTTGCACAGAGAATTCTCTAGACAGATTCCTACCATTCCATGCGTTGTTGATGTCGGACATGGAATTCATGATGGAATTGAAAAGTTGGCGTCCCTGTATTTGAAGAGTTTTTGTCACTAGTTGAGAGATTATTCGAGTCGTATCGCCACTAATTGCATAAGGAGCAGGAAGAAGACCGAAAGCAGGAGAAGGACGAGCTGGTCGTATTAAGTTATTTGGATTTGCCATTTAAAAAAAAAATGTTTTATTCAGTGAGAGAGTCAATAATATAGGGTTTTCCAATAGAAACTTGACAACTTTAAATTTAATTTGTGAACGCACTCTTTCACTAATCATCAAACTGTCACTGTCAATTTATTCAGTAAACTCAACATTTTCATCATGGTAACGAGCAACGTCTGCAAATTATGTGATCACCGATTTTTGGCTTGAGTTGGAAGATATGTACTTGGACGACATGTGGTTTCAAAAGGATGGTGCCACAAGCAACACAGCACACGCTACAATCGATTTATTGAAGAGTAAGTATGGTGAGCGTGTTATCTCAAGACATGGGCCAGTCGATTGGCCGCCTCATTCGTGCGATTTAACGCCGCTTGACTACTTTCTGTGGCGCTACGTTAAGTCATTGGTTTACGCCAACACGCCGATGGCATTGGAAGAGCTCAGAGCCAACATTGAACGCGAAATAGTAGCTGTTTCGGCCGAAATGTGTGGCCGAGTCGTTGAAAATTGGGTCCAACGAATCGACATAAATTTACTATTCACTATTTTTAGAATGTTTAGTATACATAGTGTAAGCAATTATTCAAATGGAGAAATAAGTTTAGTTTTCCTATGTTATTATTGACATACATTAATATACAGGTTACTTCTTGTAGCACTTCTTCTTATTATTTTTTTATTTGCTGTTGGAGTGGTTGCAGGCTGCTTTTTGCTGGTTAAGGTTGCTGTCAGATTTTCCTAACTCCTTTTTGTTCTGTTGATAAGAGAACTATTCAGAACTTTGTTTCTCTCCATCACGACACTGTTGGTGGCTTGATTGTCCACCCTTTTTATTAATTTTACTGTTTGGTTGGTGGCTTGATTATCCATTCTTTTATTCACTTTACTGTTTGGCTTGTGACTGGATTGTCCACTTTTTTATACACTTCACTGTTTGGTTTCTTGATAGATTGTTCACTCGAGTTTTGTGTTAACCATGCACAGAACGCTACCCCACGTTGGGCGCCAGTTAATCGAAATACTTCACTTTTATTTCAAAAAAAAAAAAAAAAAAATTACAAGGCGGAATTCCTTGAATTTTATTGGTTCTCTGTACTTTAGAACTAACTTTAGAATTATTGAATTTCTTATATTAATAATCTAATATTCCTAACTCAACTTCTGCTGTTATTTGCTGTTTGTTGAAATTTATTGGGCTTCGCACGTGCAGGTTTTTACCTCGTCTGCTAGTGTTAAGTTCTATAAATGAGACATGCAATTGTCATAACGGTTAACGTCAATCACTTACATGGGTTTATGAAAATATTTATGTGTGCGGCACATAAATTTAACGACATCTGATTTACGATAATCAAAGGATATTTAATTTTGTATTCCGATGACCGTCATGCAGATGGATGTGTGTAAGGGTTAGATTGACCTAATCGCGGAAAAGAAAACATGTCGAAAAATGAGGGAAGATGGAAACCGAGCGTTTATATCGGAATTTAGTGAAACTTATCGGTCATTAACAACTTTATGGGACGAAAAAATCCAGGATTGTAGCGACAAAACCAAAATATGCCAAGAATAAGAAGTTTTGCTGGAAAAATATAGATAAAAATATCCTGACGATTGACCGTGTAAGAGCTGCTTAAAGTGTTCCGGTGCTGCATTTCTGAACAATGTAGCTCCCATTGTTTGCTTAACCGTTTTAGATTAAATCAAGTGTGTTCCAAAGCCAGCAAACGTAGATAAATAAGAGGCTCGAGGAATTCAAATAACTATATAAAGGTAGTATGAGATTATATGTATGTTCTGGTAGATTGAAAAAAGCGTATCTTATCAAGTAGATATATATATACCATATAGTATAGGCATATACTTTTAATAATTTTGTGCATAAACAAACATCTTAGGTCGAAAAATTTTTTGGATGAACAACCATGAACAAAGTTATGGTAGTATGAGTTGCGGTTGTATCGGGAGAGTCCGAACACAAACACAGAGTTTACGCAGTCCATCATATGTACATTCGTACAACATATGTAATTTATGTGGTCAAAAGCGAAAGATGATCTATTTAACTTGTAATCGTGATTAGTAACCATTTCAACAAAATTGAGTTGTCTCTTATTTAGGAATAATTACGGTATTTCGTCCGTGTCAAAGTGTTGTTTGGATATTCAAATCAATTGTGATAAGACTTCAGATAAGTCTTCATTAAATCTGACGACGTTCTCAACATATCCAATAGAACTCGAAATATAAACCTGAGCATCGTCATCGATATCAACATTTGAACAGACTTTTGGTAGATCATTAAAAAAAAAGACAGAATTGAATCGGAGTAAGTATAGATCTCTTAGGAGCTCCTGCAGCGAAGTGGGCGAATTCCGACGGGGCGCTATTGCCGAGAATTTTGACCATAGCTTTGATAAGCTCGAAAGTCAGACTGAAGTAGATATAATAGACTGTATTGCTTAGTGAAGTTTACAATTTGGTTAGCTAGAGTCTTCTTGACGACCCTTGATAAAAATATTAAGGTGCTTACAGGTAGTGTTAGAGCTTTTTCGGAACGGATATGGTAATGGTCAACTTTCAACACTCAGGGAAAGTGGAAGCAGGAGAGCTGTAAACGTGATTCAGTTATAGCATTGGAAATAAACACATCAATATCAGGAATAATATCGACCATAATAATGGTAAACGCCATTTGAAAGCAGGTTGTAAGAAGGATATACTAGTCAAATATAATTGATCTGGAAGCAAATCACTAGATCGTTTTGAAACTTTAACAACAATAAGAAGTATGGCTATTAGGGTAAAACCGGGTAGCAAATGAGCTCACGACAGTTCACAATTCAAACAATTGGCGAGCTTTGCTGTCACCTTTTAAAAGATCTGCATTTAAATTGCTTCAAATAATTATGAGTAATATAATAATAATGGAGAAGCATCGGTTAGGGTTATAAGCAATACCAATTAGAAACTTTGTGCAGCCATCACGCACTTCCATCAAGATATACTCAACCATGCTTAATTTTGACTATTTTAACAGGTTATATTTTAATGACTTACCACTGTGTATTGGTAAGTCATCTATATGTCATCTATATTCACATTATCTATATCCACAGAAATCAAATCAACTTTCGCGTCATCGAGAATGTACTTTAAGAACTTAAATTTACTTAAACTTAGACAACGTGCGTTAAGGAGCAATACTTTAGGCCATTTTGTGCGATAAATAAAATTTGAATTATCGACTGTCAAACGACAATATTCACATAACCAGACTCGATCAATTTATTGAACTCCAGTTAACCATATGGATATAATCTTAAGATTACACAGTCACGCATAAATAAAATCTAAATACACAAAAAGAATTATTATGTGATGTGCAATAAAAAACAAACGAGCAAAACTGATTTTTTCCGCATTCTCGACAAAAGGTGCAGTGGTTTAAAAAGCCACTAAAACTTCAGACCCAATAATTATTGGCAGTCTAAAAAAGATAAATATTTGGTAAAAACAAAACAAAGATGGAACAAATCAGACGTTAACAAGGGCAAACGTCATTCGCCGCTAAACCAACATTTGTAACCAGTCCTTCTCAAAATGCTTAAATTTCGCACTGCCAATTTATTTCCCGCATAATTTCATTTAATTTTTTCTGCCAAATTTGCAATGATTCGCACAAGCTATTTCTCGGTCATCGCCTTGTGTTTTTTTTAGCTGGCTTGGTTTGTTTACTCCCTTTAAATCGATTGAAGGTGCATAATATTCTTAAAGTGGAATTAACAACTAACCCTTTTTTCATTCATTGCCGTTTGTTCTTTTTCATTCAACACATTAAATTTTCAACTGGGCTACTCTAATTAATTCATCATCATCATGTCAGAATTATGTGGAAGTGTGAATTGCTACTCAACAAATGATCCAAATGCTGTTATTGTGACCTGCACAGTTTTTTGTTTTATTGTCACGACTGTTCACCCTGTTCCATATTTTACTTGCAATTAAGTGTCTCAGTGATTCGGTCAATAACTTTGCATCAGAAAACAACAATACCTTGAAAATAATTCAAAGTCAATTTACCAAATGCGATAACATGTTAAAATCTGTTGAAGATTTATTAATTTTCCTCGAGCCATCTGCAAACTACAATAAGAATAAATTTAGAAACATATTTATGCAGTGGGCTCAAAATATTGATTTATTAAAATGAAACGATAAAAATGACGTTGGTGAAGATTTAAAAAAAATTGTATCCAATAGTGTTAAACTCACAATAAAATCGTACATCCCCACATTAACGGTATTTTCTAGATTTTCATCTTTAAGGTTCATTCATAAGCAGCATTCCCTCTCCAGCAAATACTTATCAGTTATTTATAAATATTATGTGCCAAATGAGTGATTAAAGGAACGAGATTATCAAGTCACGCGCGCTATAAAACGAAATTGCAGATTATGCCCGGATAACTTCCAGCAAAATCGACGATGTACCCTTGAAATCCCAGCCCCTAACATGTTTTTCGATTCTTACTGAGATGATTGAATCTACAGTTATTGGACAACCAGTAACTCCTGGGGTACCTTCTCCTCCACCACAACCCTCTCCAGAAACAATAATACTAGACAAACACCTGAACCCACAAACTTACGATTCGGTTCTTATGGACCCTTTCAAAGTGGAACAAAAGAATAAAAAAGTTGAACAATTTCAACAAATTCAAACAAATCCAGCTACCTTTTTAATAAGAGGTACAAATCTCGATCGCACTAGGCTTACTAATTTTTTAAAATCAAAATTCAATTTTTATAATGATGAAAATGTTGAGTTTACTGAATAAATTGAAAGTGACAGTTTGATCACTAGTGAAAGAGTGCGTTCACAAATTAAATTCAAAGTTGTCAAGTCGCTATTGGAAAACCCTATATTTTTAAAGAAATGTGAAATGCTGCTGGCTCACCCTCTTTTTCTTTTTCCCTCAACCTAGAAAAGGTCTTTTATTCTTTATTATTATTCCCCTATATAAAAACGAAGTAGGAAAGACGATATTTCCAACTATCGACCAATTGCTAAGCTGTCCTGCATAACTAACCTTTTTGAGAACGTTATTTATAATAATGATTTTTCATTGTAAGTCTATTGTTTGCATTAGAATCTGGAAATGAAGTTGACGTGATTGTCACCGAATAAATGTACAACTCCTTTCTCTAATATATGCCGAAATGTTGCCAATGTTGATCCATGAGATCTTAGTTGGTAATATTGTTTGCCGTTCTTTACTTCAACTTACCCACGCAATCTTAAGTCTGTAGCACTTTTCCGTATTAATCTTCACAGAACGAATTACGGACAACTGGAGTAAATGTTTAGAATTCTTCGTGAAGATAGCGATATTCTGCCTCTATTCGACTACCACCTCAGCAAACTATCTTTAAAAACATTTTTATTTCCACCTATTCCTCACATCCTAACTTTCTTTAAAAGCTTTAACCCTCTAGTTTTTCTCTTTAGTCTTAACGAAATTGTTGATCTTAGAATATGCTTGCCATGAGCTTGAATAAATTTGTCCGGGGTTGTCCCGGGCCAAAAATCAAATCAAAATAAAAAATTCGTAGTGCATTATAATAATATTTAGTATTGACCTATTTTATATTATTGTACTTCCTCTTTCTAATGTCTTCTTGCTCTCATTTTTCTGTCTTACCTTTAGCATTCCTCAATTTTATATCTTTCTATTCTGGATATCGCACGTAATATTTCGTTTAACACCGTTATTTCTTGTAGTTGTTATTGTTGTGTATTGAGATTTTCTTTATACCTGACTGTGCAATCTTACGATTATTTCCATATGGTTAACTGGAATTCAATAAATTCGTTAAGTCTGATAATGTGAGTACTGTCACTAGAAGGTCGATAACTAAAATTTTATCTAACGCACAAAATAGCCCGAAAGCATTCGTAGCTAAACGTATGTGGTCTAAGTTAAAGTAAATTTTGAACTACATTCTCGATGATGCGAAAGTGGATTTAATTTGTGTAACGGAGACATGGTGTGGATATACATGATTTGGCAAAAGAGAAGCTCTTTGAGATCCTAGGGTATAAACTAATATTAAACGACAGAGTTACAACTACTACTGGCGGAGAAGTTGCAATATACTGTGGTAAGTGTTCAAAAAGTCAAAAGGACGCGCGGTTGAGTATATATTGATGGAAGTAGGTGATGGCTGCAAAAAGTATCTAATTAGTGTTGCCTATAATCCTAACCTATGGTACTCCCCAGAACGCTTATTTCCTGCAATCCGTAGGTATACTGCAACCAACGAGCGCCTAATTATTTGATACGATTTAAATGCAGATTAAAAGGTGACAATAAAGCTCGCCAATTGTGTGATTTTATGGCTGGCGCAGGACTATCGGTAGTGAACTCTACAAGCCTTCTTAATGTTATTAAGACCAATTATCTTTAATTGTTGTGTCCGCACACGACTTAATCTTCTGCACGTACAACGTTGAGTTATATCGCCCCCCTTTCTACAAAATCATTTGAATTCAGATATTTTTCAAGAATAGATAATGAAGCGCTGCAATTTGGTGCTGGCCAAATGGCCATGGCGCAATCCTTATTATGCCTCAAGTGTAAATGATAAAGTAAATTTTAAGCAAACATTAATATTATAGATCTTCAATAGACATATCCCCTTGTAAACTGTTGCAATATGAAATATTAAATGCCCATGGTTCACGCATGGTCCACCAATCTATTAAAATACGAAACAACCTCTACATAAACGGAGGTCAATGCCTACTATGGGGGTGGCCGTGGTGTAATGGTATATGCAGACTCCTCAAGCAATTCTAAGAAAAAGTCTTTTTATGGAATTTGTACTATATATAGTTATATGTAAATCCCGTCGGCGTCAACACTGACATGAAGACATTGCTTGCTGGCTGGGCTAAATGTAACGAACTAACAACTAGCACGAACTTAAGACCCACTGGTTGAAGATGCACTAGCTCGTTCCATCCAGTTTGACAACCACCTCTGGGAAAAATATCAAAACCTAACAACTGAGTTTCAAAATTACTACACCACCCGCCCGCGCCATGGTAAAAAGCCAGTGAAAGGGTATTCATATCCCCTTGGTACGCGCGCGGAATTATAAGAAAAAAAAACAACCATTTATTGGGATATTTTTTGTGGTGCGCGGAATTACCCCACCACCATTACTCGAAAGATAAAGAAAACATATTTTCTGGCAAAATTAAAGCCAAAATAAAGCTCTTAAAAATTATTATTATGATGATACTGATGACTGTAATAACGTGTTTATTTCCAATTCTATAACTGAATCTAAATCATGGCTTTATGCTAGGTGGAGTGAAAAGTAACCTCCTTGACCGCCAGAGCGCTCTGATACTGCAAAATGGTTATAGTGCCTCGAAGTCCGTTCATATTTAGGCAGACATGCTATCAGTGCGATACTGTCTTTCGTTTTGTTTTGACAGCTGATTGTTGTTGACGTGTTTGGCATCATGGTGAGTATGGACAAAAACGATTTTCGTTCTCTCATAAAACATTACTTTTTGAGAGGCAAAACGGCGAAGGAAACAAAAGAAAAGTTGGAAAAATATTATGGGGCTAATGCTCCGTCAAATATTGGTTTCGAGAGTTTCGTGGTAGCCGCAACTCCACTACTGATCAAGTCCGCAGCGGCAGGCCCTCCGATGCGGTTACAGAGGACAATGTCAAAAAAATCGCTAGTGCGCGAGCTAGCAGATACCTCAAAGATTAGTACTGAGCGAACACGGCGTATTTTGGGCAACATTCTGCGTATGAAAAAGTTATCCTGCCGCTGGCTGCCGCGCATACTCACTCCTGACCAAAAACACGAACGCGAGAGCACTTCGAAAGAGTGTTTGGACTTGCTGATGCGGAATTGGGCGGACTTTTGGCATCGATTGGTAACTGTTGAACACCAGAGAACAGAATGAGTGCCCGTCAATGGACTGAAGCCGGCACGAGTGCTGCGAAGCGGCCGAGGGAGGCTAGATGGGTCGAAAAAATTATGGTGTCGGTTTACTGAGATTGCCATGGCATACGCTTCGTGGACTACCTCGAAAAAAGAAAAACCATCAAGAGTATTACTGTGCATTATTGGAGCGAATGAAGGCCGAAATCGCTGCAAAACGGCCTCACATGAAGCGATTTTTTTTTTTTTTTTTGCAAGACAATGCTCCTGCGCACAAGAGCATTGCAACCATGGCTAAAATCAATAATAATTACGGCTCCAATTGCTATCGCATTCACCGTATTCGCCCGATTTGGCTCCCTCGGACTATTATCTCTTCCCAAACCTCAAAAAATGGCTCATCAATAAAAAATTCAGCTCACGCGAGCAAATCGTCGACACAACGGAGGAGTATTTTGCAGACCTTCCGAAAAATTACTTTTCGGACGGGATCAAGAAGTTGGAAAATCGCTAGAATAAGTGTATCAAACTAAAAGGGGGCTATATTGAATAAAATAAAAACACATTTAAACAAAAATTTTTTTTCATTCCCAAGGTGGTTATTTTTCACCCCATCTGGTACATTAGGTACTAAGTCAAAAACTTAGACTATATTTCGGCTTTAGTAAAAATTCCGTTCCCCAGATTTTTAATTATATTGACAACCGTAATCAAAGGGTCGTTCACAACACCGCCAGGCCGGAATTCGCCCTCTTAGCTCCAGGAGTTCCTCAGGGATCTAAACTTGCTCCGATTCTATTCGAACATATGATAAGGTATGTGTATGGCCTTCCCCAATACAACTACGACTTATACTACCATAACTCTGTTCTTGGTTGTTCCTTCAAACAATTTCTCGACATAAGATGTTGTGTGTTCATGCACAAAATTATTAAAAATAAATGCCCTGCTTATCTATTTGATAAGATACGCTTTTTTACCAAATCTCGATTTTTCCGATTACAATGTCTACTGGATAGATACGAGATATCAGATCTCTCTCTCTCTTTCTCTCTCAAAGAAGGAAACTCCATTTAGGAGCTTTCTTCTACAATGACTTAAGCGATCTAAACAATATAGATGTTTGCAATCTGCTACGCTTCGTCAGATATGAATGATGAATGCGGATGCTGTCTGCCGCCAATATGTGATGTTGGTGGTAAATAAGGATTGCCCGCAAAGCGACTTTATCTCCCCACTCCTATGATGCATGTTGGTCAATTAACTTATCAACGCACTTAATGTTCTAACATCTATGCACAATGATATCCGTATGATGTTTCTGTACTGTCTGTTTTTCTGTTGGGACCTGCAATATAAAGTCAATTAAGCATATTCTATGCTCCGGTTGCCTGGTTGAACAAGCTTTCACAAAAATATATTAATGCTGTGATTACCAGACTCCAAAGTGTGAGTATAACACGCACTGGAGCTTTATAGACTCTACCCGCCAACTTTCTTATGGACTGGTCTAATGCAACGACACCAAACTGCTCGGAGGGGTTTCAGTTGGCTGTTGGGTTATATATGAGCACAATTGCAGATGGCATATCTTTCAGGTTGCCGAAAGATCAAACGAATGCTTCTCGGCGTCTCTCGTCGGCCACCTTGTATTGAATATGTTGATCTTAGCAGAGATAAGGTTAAATGAGATTAAATCACATACTGTTGCATGTAATTTAGATAAGCTTCAAGAGACGAGAAAATTCTTTATAAGGAAGGTGCGAAAAAAATAACGCTGTTTGAAAATCAGAAGTCTGAAGAATATTGCATACTGTTCTAAGCATTTTAAACAAATTTGTTGAGCTTAAAGCAGCTCAATTCACAATTCACGAAGTTTTGTCATTATTGAACAATATCTCCAATGCGTATGTTTTGCAATGAATTTTATTTTTGATAATTGTGTATCATCTGTAACCGTGAGTAGTAATAAATGATCAATGTTTTTCTTCTTTGCCATGGTCTATACATCGCTTAGCACTTATCGCGTTTTCTTCTTTTATTAACAGTTAAAATATGTAACGCTATAACATCTAATCTGACATATTGGTCCCATTAATCAGCATTATTTCTGCACCACGTGTGCGGTTGGCTAAACCATTGTCGTACTACTAATAATTTTCTGTTTTCCACAATATTATCTTAATGGACTTTACCATTAATATTATAATGATATCCTTAACTTTTTTTGACTATACTAATTTAAAATATCTGTGATAACTTATCCTGAAGTGATGAAATAAGTCCCTCTTGTTTTTTTATCTTTTGGAAAATTTGGAATGGTTACTTATTGCTTACGGTTTCTCTATCTGCATTAAGATTATGATTTTAATTGTTTAATTGTTTAATTCATTACTTTTGTAACTTTCGTAAGTTACCTTTGTGAATATTTTATTTAGCGTACTATTTCTTCTTTATCTTTTAGTTCCTTGACGATATAGTAACCAAGTTAGCTGGGTATTCTCCGTTAGAGCTGCAACATTTAGCTACTTATTCTTTTATCTTCTCGCATTCAGTTGCATTATGACTATCCGCGTACTTAACAAAACTTACCTGTATAGAACAATAGTTTTTTTTGTACCTATATAAGCGACAAGCTATTCTCGCGCTCATTTCATATTGTATTCCGTGAAAAAATGGAGCGAAAAATTTTAAGCTTCGCTAAACTGCAACTACGTTTATCACAAAAATTGCAATAAAAAATTTAAATGAAAAAGGAATTTCCTAAGTTTCTTTACTTAAACAATGCTTTTAAGCCTGTGAAAATGCTAGACGCTAAAGTTGCACTACTGGTTCAGGCATTCGGAGAGTATAGGTATTATATAGTATAGGTATAATATAGGTATTCATACTTCTTGGGCATCTTATCTGATATCCAGGAGTATAGAATTGTGAAATGTATCCGGAATTAAAATAAAAAAGTTGTAAAAAAGAGTAAAGTGATTACAATAAAAAACAACATATCACCAGTTAGATCTAAATCAAGGCTGCAATGCAGTGGACAGTAATATTTAATACATATACTCGTAAGAAAATAAATTTACAATAATTATTACTAAAATATAACTTTTCGTCAAAAAAAAAAAACCATTTATAGAAAATGAAAATGATGTATACTGTATTTGTCTATCATTTCTAAATAAGGGTGATTCATCGTGAGGTTTGACTTTCAATAGGCTTTTTTGACAGATCACGCCTGACTCCTATCAAACTGTTTTATCATTTTTGTTCAGTGTCATTTGGCAAGTCATAGTGAAAAGACTCGTACCACAACAGCGTCTCCAAATTGCTCAGCTGTATTACGAAAATCAGCGCTCCGTGAAAAATGTTTTACGTGCGATTCAAGGAACTTACGGTGCGCATAATCCACCTACTGAAACTACTATTGCCAATATAATTCGCAAATTTGTCCCAGTTAACATAAGTAGATGATATTCGACCGGTAGGACCACATCCAGCACATTCAAGCACATGGTCTCGGTGAACTCTGGTTTCGACAGGACGGCGCTACGAGCCATACAGCGTGTAAAACAATGAACTTGTTGAGAAATTGTTTTGGTGAGCACTTAATTTCACATTTTGCTACGGTAAATTGGCCGCCTAGATCATGTGATATCACACCTTTGGACTATTTTCTCTGGGGATATGTAAAGTCTCAGGTCTTCAGGAATAAGGCAGTTATGATTGACCCTTTGGAAGCCAACATTACTCGTGTTATCCGCGAGATACCATTCGCTATGCTCGAACGAGTCGCCCAAAATTGGACCTTCCGAATGGACCACCTCAGACGTAGTCGTGACCAACATTTACATGAAATCATTTTCAAAAATTAAATGGCATGAATTGTTCTTTTAACTGATAATAACATTTTTAAGCTTACTTTCAAATTTATGTGCTTTATTTACATTCTAAATCAAACCCTTTATTAGAAAAAAACAATGATAGTGCATAACATATGAAATAGATATTTAAGTACCCGACAATAAAATTAGTTATTTCCTTACTTATTTTTGTATGAAGATGGAAACACCTCTTTTCAGCATTTACCTGTAACCCTTCGCAATATGTATATAAATCTATAAGTGTTCGTGTGAGCCAGCACTTGATATCTTCCATATTCAGTGCATAGAAACAAAAAATAGTACGGGATGTTGGAGTATTGTTGACGTGATAATACCAATCACGTGTTTTTGGTTATCGATTTTTCGTTTTGGTTTACTCTCTCTATATGATTCAGCTTATATTAAGCCGACTGGAAGAAGGTAGTAATAAAAATAATATGCAAAGCTTTTCCATTCAGCACTCTCTTCTCTTAAATATGTGATTCCATCCTATCCTACCAGCACAAAGACGATGTGTCACATTGTATAAATGCGGTCCTGATCATAGTTCAAACAGACTGAGTTCGGTACGGGAGTAAAAAGCATATGTGTAGGTGCTGTATTAACAAAGGTGTTTATGATTTTTCCTTATTTCTATCTATTATTACGTGACTTTTTATGTAATTTTAGTGTTAAAACTATTTTTAACTATTAGCTTATGTTAAAACTAGGGAACAAAAATATTGTGATATACTATGTATTCGTTTAAAATTCGATTACCTAAATGAGTGAAATGAGTTTTTTTTTTAAACGTTCAATACTATTGGTATTTTAAAACAGTATTTGAGCTTCAAGCCAATGTTTAAACATTAAACAAAACCTTCAATTGATATTCATAATTTTAAATAAAATAAATGTGAGTTTTTTTTTGTGTAATCAATTTTTAACGTAGTTAAAAGTAAATTTGGTTATTATTTCTGTGTCAGCGGCCTTGTATGGAGTATGCGCAGTTATACATATATAACACTTCTGAAAAAATCAATGCACATATTTCATACATACATTATTCTAGTGCAATTTAAAACAAATTTTTACCGATTTTTTCCTTAAATACTTTTTCAAAACATATCTCTTAGTTACAGGAAAAAAAGTTATATATTTATAAGAAGGTCATAAATCAAAAGACACAATACTTCAATTATTGCAATTTTATTGGTGTCGAAAGGTCGCTAAACATGAGTTAGGTACATATGTAGATACTCATACGTAAACAACACAGTTGTGTCAGCGCAATCTTCTTCGGACAATACAAAAGGTGCATTGTGTAGAGATTATCTTTTTGAAAACTTAAATTATTATAATACCTATCCCACTAGATAAGGTATAACAAATTAAAAATTCCCTTAAAGCTTATGATATTCAAATTTAACGATAATTAAGGAGACTTAGACAGCATATTTAAAAAAATAATAACTAAGACAAATCCTCTTTAATTTATTTAGATTAGACTCCTATTTTTAATATATACGACTTTTATTTATAAATGTTTATAAATTTTTAAATTATAGTTGCTTCAAACAACAAAACAAAACCCAGTGCAAGTAGAGTTAAAAGCGCTACATCATTATTTGTCTGAATAATATACATTAAGGTTAAGTTTGTTGAAGCAAAAAGTTATTTACATCTTCTAAGGAATATATGTCATGTACTTTTAATTTAGGCTACCTCAAAAAGTTTTAAAATTCCATCGAAGATCTGGAAAAAATAAAAATTTAGTACGGCTTACACATATGTAACATTCGAATATAAAATGTAAAATATCAGCAAACCATGTATATTCTTATATCAACATAAAACGAATATGAAAGAATGAAATAAGTTATAACCAATTCTACTCCTTTTTTGTTATTTCACGCTTTAACATATATGGTACTTGCATCTGTTGGAATTAAATGGAAAGTAAGAAGTTAATTTCTAAACGATGTGAGTATTCATTTATTTATCATTATAAACATCTTTCACAGTAAGAATTCACTTAAAATATTATGAGGGAAAACAATTTAAATAAAATTAACAATTTACAAAAATAAAAAAAAATATATTTAAAATTCAAAATTCATGTGAATGAAAAGGTATTTAAATTGAGTTGATGTGGAATGGGAAAATTAAAATCTAAGTGCTTTGATTCGAGAAAAGAAAAGAAATCGACGTGTATCATTCAGCTCTCTTAGGTTTCGCTTAAGTGAATTTCAAAGGCGAATTGCAGGAATGAAAAATTTCCCCTCAGATGTTAGGCAAGAGTATTGTGGAAGAATTAAGCAATCGGCAGATCTATTAGATGCCGAAAACTGGATTGAGGGTACGAAATTTAACTTAGTTATGAAAAGACATATCCAACAGGTTTTTTGGCAAATGTGATACGTTTCAAACCTTTTGTAAATGTAACGTAAATATAACGGATGGTGCTGTTAAAAGCTAACTGAAGCTTTCTATTACTTTCAGCATCACAATTACAGAAGATTTCGCATCCATAAATTAATACAAGAATATCCAAGGCTTTGGCAAGCATAAGCCTAGTTCTCAGTGGTGTAAACTTTTAGGCTATCTACAATGTTCGGAGAACACCATACGCCTTATCAACTATAGCATTAGTATAGTTATTCTATGTCAGTACTCTGTTGAATACCATATCTAGATTTTGGTTCGACGAAATCTATATTTCATTATAACGGATTCTATGTCACGGATTCTCATACATTGAGAACAGGAGAGGTCCCAAAATCGACCCTTGGGGAACGCCTCGATGCAAAGGAAGGAATTCTAATACAACGCCTTCCAGAGACACCGCCTGTAATTACGAGAGTAATTTTCTAGCAGAAGAAGACATATTAAAGCAGTGATATAATTTATAAAAAAGAGTGGTACGTTATCATGTAAAAAACTTGCAAGCAAAACCACATTGTTCAAGTGCTGAGATAGTCACTTTAGACTATCAAACAGTCGGTTGGTTTATTCACAAACATCGCTTATGTATTTCTAACTACCATGAGTATTACTTCTCATTCGTAAGAAATAAAAAAAAATGTTATTCTCTAGGATTTTAAAAATCAAAAATATTGTTCTAAATCTAAAGGTTTGGTGTTGTCTTTAAATTAGAAAAAAAAAGATTTGCTATTATTACTATTATTTAAGACAAGTTGTTCCCTATCTATGTATAATACATATATAGTTATGCAGATGCGAACACAATGAGAGTTATTTTTATAAAAAAAAAAAATCAAGTACCCGATATCTTCAAATGAAAAATTATTATTACTATAAAAACAGAAAAAGGTGAATTTGTTGACTTTTGTTAGCTAGTAATGTGCACATTGTTCATTACTGAAAGGTTATTTAACAAATTGGAAAAATCATGTATGATAGCATGTAATCAAACTATAAAGTGTGTAATTCAAATGTCATTATGAATCGATTTTTTAAAATCTAATATGGAATTAAAATTATTAATTATTATTATATTACTCGTATAATGTACAATACGTATGTTACATCAATTTCTGCACCCCACTTTAGGCAAGATCTATTTCTGTTGGTCGTCTTTTGCGATGGATTTAAAGGCTCTACGAACCGAAACCTTAGTGTCTATACACTATATACACACATACATATGCTCTAGTTATCTTGAGTAGGTTGGAGAGCTCTTACAGTCCTCGTATCTGAAGTTAGTCAATACATTCTTATTCAGTTTCATTCTTATCATCCTCTACAGAAATCGTTTGTAAAAGCGCCAAGCCTTCTTGCATGCTTGCCTTTAAGGCAGTGTTCAGTGATGACAACTACGAGTATAATGGCGCTGAGATGTTTCCTATTTAAAAAAAATTAGACTCTTAGAACAATTCAGATCCAGCTTTGGCCAGACCTGTTTAGTCGCTAGACATGTTGGCCCACCGGTCCATCTAAGGTCTGTTCTTTTATTAGCGTCCAGCTTAAATAATAATTTTCACGTAGCAATTGGTTTACCTATTTTGCCCTATTCCGATAGAATAGGTAGAGTGGTTCCAATTTTGGCGAATTCGTCAGCCCTACAATTCTCTGGAATATCTCTGTGGCCCGGCACCCAACAAAAGCGAAGGTTGAAATATACTGCCATCTCTGTAAGAGATGATCAACATTCAAGCGTTTTAGAATTTAGTGCGACCTAGTCCAGGGACTTGATAGCGGCCTGACTATCCGAAAAGATAGCTGCAGTTGCAGCTATTTGTCTGCTGAAGATGTCGATGGAGGTCAAGTCAAACATAATGTCTAGCGCCGCGGAGGGAGTGGAGCATATAGCTCCGCTTATGTAAAGACATGCTGTTGTTTGGTCCACCAGACGACCACACCGCAAGTGAGTATCGGTCTTATGACCGAAATGTATAACCAGTGGGTTATTCGTGATTAGCCTCATTGGTTTCCGATGGCTTTCTTACAAGAGAATAAAGCTACAGTAGCTTTCTTAATTCTTTCTTTGATGTTAGATTTCCAGTTTAGTATTTTTCTGTATCGAAAAACACTAAACTGGCACCGTTTAATGAAAGGAGGGTCTATAGTTGGAATTTTATATTTCCTGAAAAGAGGACAAGATCAGTTTTATGGGGGCTAACTCCCTAACAGCGAACCGCCCAACGAGTTAATCTATTAAGATTTAGCTGAAGGAGTTCTTTGTTGGTATTGAGATGCTTGCCTGAAACGGCTATAGCAACGTCGTCCGCATCAATCACCCTGCTCCCTCTCGCTTCCAAGAATATTAGCAGTTCATTTACCACTAAGTTCCAAAGAAGGGAAGAAAGGACACCGCCTTGCGGCGTACCTCTACTAACACATCTTTTAGCAGAAGTCCTTCCCAGTTTGGAGTTGATTATTCTGCTATTTAGCATAAGACTGATCAACTCCCGAAGTGAGTCGTCAACCTGCAGATTTGATAGCGCAGTCGTGATTGCGAATGTGTCAACGTTGTTAAAGGCACCCTCTAAGTTTAAGAAAGCAACCCTTGTGTACTCTTTGTATTGTAGGGACCGTTCGAGTAGGCATGTTGAGCCGTTGTTTTGGTTACTATTTGCCGCGAATGAGGAGCTACCCGGAAAGTGGGTATCCAGTATAGAGGATTTTTCTAAGCCGCGATGCCTCAGAGGTTTCTGTGATTTTGTCACAGAATGATTTCCAAGATTGACGCTTGATTCTTTGTAAGAGTCCCAGTCAGTCACTTTTCTTGTGTTAATTGCAAGGTTGAAGAGTTTTCTGCAGGTGTTTCTAAGCGGTCCTTAGAAGCCATAGCCTGATTGAGAGACAGGGTGAATTCACTGTACTGAATGGTAAACCAATAATACTTTTGCAATCCCTTAAACTGTGAACTGCTAGAATTTGCTAAAATGACAGCACGTAAAGTTCACTTTAATAAATACTCGGATTAGAAATGACAACACCGACTGTCTTATGAACTGGTCTGATGCAAAGACACCAAAACTGCTCGGAGGGGTTTCAATTGACAGTTGGGTTATATATGAGAACAATTGCAAATGGTATAGCTTTCAATAGAGCAATACTGCTCTTTTTCTGATTGAACATTGGATGACTTTAAGTCTGGGAGATCAAAATAATCAAGTACTGGTAAAAGCCTACAGAGTGTAAAACAGTCCATTCTGATAATACGAATCTATAAGTTCGTACGAGTAAAAGTGGTCATCATCATCATTACACCGCAATTTTGCGCAAAGGTTTAAAACAGAAGAATCGGCCCGTTGGAACGAATTCTGTTGTTTCTTATCATTTTTTTAAAGCACATTAATCGATATCTTGGCCGTTTCTTCCTGAATGTTTCTTTTCAGGTCACCCTAAGTCTGTAGGCGGTTGGTATATGTAGACACGGAATTTTAAATACCCCCTAAAAAGAAGCCACATGGAGTCAAATTGGTCACCCAGTGAAATAAAGCATCTTGGGAAGTATTCTTGTAACACAGCCATCGATGCACCTGATGTATGGACCATATGTTCCTTTAGTCCATTGCATCAGGTTGTGACAAAAAAAAACTCCTCGAGCATGTTCACATAACGGTCCGAGTTGACTGTCACACTCTCATTTTCCTCGAAAAATTATGGGCCGAAAATCCCAGTTCTTCTTTTCTGCACAAAACCAGTTTGCTTACACGTTGTGACCCACAAAAGAATTGATCTTTGATCCGCAACAGGCCCCGGTGATGCAATATTTAAGCGATTTCGGGTTGAAACCACCGAACATCCGTTGGAAATATAGGGCTCTAAGACAAACGCGCGCTGCTCCAATGCATTGTGACAACTGAAACACAAGTAAGCAAAACTTTACGATAACCTCTCTCGAACGAGAACACGCATAGCTGCCTGTGCTCCCATAAATAAGGAAGTTATCCCTAGCTGATCTAAAGAGAGCATGTTTGGAAAAATATCGGCTGTACAGAAGATATAAAAGCAATAGAAGAAACATTTCGAAACCACCTAAACAAAAAAGTAAACTGGCCAAAAATAATTTCTACAAACAGCAGTTCTCAAAAACAAAAAAATAATCCAAAGGAAGAATGGAATAATTATGTGATTTAATGAAAGATTGTCAACAAAATACTAGGAAAGAAGTCCACCAACTTGGATCATATTCTGGTTAAAAACTTTGCTACAACGCAGCCTGCTCATCTGGCGAGTCAGTTTGTACAACAACTCTCTCCTGTTATATTAAACTGGGTGCAAAATATTCTCCAATCACTAATCGTCAATAAATCAGAAGGGGAAGATGAAATACGACCCAAATACTTAAAGGATAACCCTGAAGTTCTGGAACCAGTTTTAGCAAAGTTCATAAACAAGAGTTTAGAATGATCAAAGATTCCAAAAAGGCTGAAGATATCCATTAGCCGACCTATACACAAAGGAGGCACAAAAAATGTTATTAGGAACTACCGCGCAATTTCAATACTATCTGTAATAGATAAGATACTCGAAAAGGCTATCACCAACAGTCTTACTGTATATTTAGAAAAGTATGGTATCCAAGCTAAAAAATAATTCGGTTTTAGAAAAAAAAAAAGCATAAATCGGTTACCCGGAAACTTTTCAAACCAAATAAATCAAAATCAAGAAAAAAATCATAATACCATCATACTATTTATCGATTTTAAAAAAGCTTTTGATACATTATTTCATGAAAAAATATTGAGACAAATAGAAAGGGTTGGTGTAAGAGGACAACTTCTGGCATGGTTTGAGTATTATCTGACAAATCGTAGATATATAGTTAAAATAGGACAGCGTCTAAGCGACAAAGAAGCCGCATCATTTGGAGTTTCACAGGGATCAAAATTAGGACCGCTAATTTTCATCACGTATATGGACGAAATGCTTACAGTTCTTAGCAATAGTACAGTCTACGCATACGCTGGCGATGCGTATGCGTATGCTGGCGACAAAAATGCAAAAATGTATTATAGAAGCAGCTGAAAAAATCTTGCAGAAGGAGTTCAATGTTATCACAATATGGTGATAACATGTTCATGCAAGCATCCAGAAAACAATACTGAAATCAAGTCGAATGAACGGTAATGTGAACAGGCGGTTTCTAACAATAGAAAAATGGAGATACTGTCCATCTTCAAAAATGACAGTACCTATAAGATGCCAACACAACAAGCAACACGCGCAGACGACAGCAAAATAAATTACAAGTTTCCAGATATTGAAAGGAATTTGGTCGAAGAAAATATGCAGTAGCTATTCCGGCAACATTAAATGAGGTTCCAAAGAATTTAAATAACCTTCTAAAAAAAATGTTTTTTCAAAATTTTAAAAAAAATATATTTAAACCAATCTCTTCAAGAATTATTGTTTCAAGTTTCAAAATGAAATAATGTTAAATTCTTGTTTCTGTTAAATTTATTTACTCGGTAAAAAAAATGAACTGTATTATATTTTGAACTTAAACAATGCAACTAATTTGAATAATCAGTCTTCTGCAGACAAGCCACTTGGCTTTGCAGATAATACATGTAAAAGTAATTATTTCTGAAATAAAAAATTCATTCATTCAATCAAAAAAATCTTGTCGCACCTTGTATATATAGGGTGATTCATTGTGAGGTTTGATTTTCAGATTTTTTGACAGATCACGCTTGACTCTTATCAAACTGCTTTGTCATTTTTGTTTAGTATCGTTCGGTAAGTCATGATGGAAAGACTTACACCAATTACTTACAATTGTTCAGCTGTATTACGAAAATCAGCGTTCTGTGAAAAATGTTTTTTCGTGCGATTCGAGGAACTTACGGTGCGCATAATACCAATACCATTCGCAAATTTGTCTCAGTTTACATAAGTGGATAATATTCGACCGGTTAGACCACCTCAAGCACGTATTGAAGAGACTATAGCAGCTGTAGCTGAGAGTGTACGCGAAGACCGTGAGGAATCGATTCGTCGTAGTTCTCACCAGATTGGCTTGGCGTATTCGACATCTTGGAGTATTCTATGTGAGAATCTCGGCCTAAAAGCGTACAAAATTCAATTTGTGCAAGAATTGAAACCAGGCGACTTGAATTTGCGTCATATTTTCAGTGAATGGGTTCTGGAAAAACTCAATGAAAATCTGGTGTTTTATCGTGAAATTTTGTTCAGTTATGAAGCCCATTTCTGGCTCAATGGATACGTTTATAAACAAAATTTGCCGTATTTGGGCTGATGAGCAATACGAAGAGTACCAAGAGCTACCATTACATCCATTAAAAGCAACGGTATGGTGTGATTTATGGGCTGGTAAAATCATTGGTCCATATTTCTTCAAAAAAAAGGCAAATCAGAATGTTACCTTCAATGATAACCATTATCGCACCATGTTAACTGATATAGTGCCTCCTGAAATTCAAGCACATGGTCTCAGTGAGCTTTTATTTCAACAAGACGGTGCTTTGAGCTATACAGTGTGTAAAACATTGGACTTGTTGAGAAATCATTTTGGTGAGCATTTAATTTCACGTTTTACTACGGTAAATTGGCCGCCTAGATCGTGCGATATCACACTTTTGGAATATTTTCTCTGGGGATAAGTAAAGTCCCAGATATTCAGGAATAAGCTTTGGAAGCCAACATTACTCGTGTTATCCGCAAAATACCATTAGCTAAGCTCGAACGAGTCACCCAAAATTGGACCTTCCGAATGGACCACCTACGTCCCCAACTACGTCTGGACAACATTTACATGATACCATTATCAAAAAGTTCATGCCATGAATTGTTCTTTTCACCGATAATAAAAATTTCTTCTTCTTTTCTAGCTGTTTTAGAGCGTTCTGCAACTGTGACAGATTTTTTTTTTTTTATTTTATTTTATTTTTTTTTTTTTTTTAGGAGATAGTTGTATTTGTCTCAGCTGGGCAAGAATAATAAGAATAATAGATTTCAACGGCTGCATTCAACATAACGGCGATATTCTTTCTGGTCGCCTTCATCTTTGTCTATAGAAGTGGTTTTTCTATACTTTCACCACTTTATTTTTTACTTCGAAGGGTATATTTTCATATCCACATGATATCTTTTGCGTACAAAATAGTCGTTTTAACTTTTAATCAAACTTTTAAACGTGGTTTTAGTGATTTACTAACATTTCTATTTCATTGATCGCGCTTTTCGTATTTCTTATTTTTCAAACAAAACAAAACAGGGAAAATTTGGGTTCCACTTCTGTGAAATGAGAATAAAATTTAACAGTTTATTCGCGGAGAAATAAGCGAATCGTTGATTTATTCGCAGAAACTACTTGAATACTAGTTTTTCTTTATTAATCCATAGATAAATTAAGTTTTGTGCCATTGGAATAGTAAAATTGTTACTTGTCTAATGCCTGTCTTTAAATGTACGTACTAAAAATGATTTGTTCGCAGTCAGCACATTCGCAATTCGCTAAGTTGTGAATGGACCTTAAGGGGCTGTAGGGTCTTAGATCAGCAAAGATTCAGGCTATCTGTTGCGATTGCAGTTTCTTAACTTAATACTTTTTCTATAATAGTGTGCATAAGATATGTTTGTGTATAGGTATAATAAGTTTCCCATCATTAACCCAGCATCTTCCAATAACAACAAAAATAATTAAAAAATAAAACCAAAATAATAAAATAAAACCATAATAAAATTAAAAATGTATATTAAGTTTGTTACATTGTACTTTATTAACATTATGTTTTTTATCTTTTTGCTAGATCTTCAAGTGTTGTAAAATTTTGCTTCGAATGTTCCAACTGGAAAATAATTTGGATTTGTTTCATAAAGATATACAGGGTGACTGACTCGAACTGCAACTTTTTAAAATGCTATAATTTTTTTATTTTTTGATAAATTTTATTGTGCAAACAGTGTTGGAAAATACATCAATTTTCAAATTGTATCAATTTTCAAATTGTATCAATAGTTTTTGGCGCGAAGAATAGCCTTGAAACGGCCGAAGAAAACATCGCACGCTGCACGCAAGTGGCTCTTCGCCTTCAAAATACCCCAGACAGAGAAATCCAACGGATTTGCATCCGGAGAATTTGCAATCCATTGTGTCGAAGAAATGAAGTGTAAAACATTGTTTTTTAACCAATCTTGGTTGACGCGCGCTTTGTGAGACGGTGCCGAGTCTTGTTGAAATGTCCACGGTCTCCGACCGAAATGATTGTTTGCCCAAGGCTTCAATACTGCCTCTAAAACAGTTTCACGCTATACGATCGCATTAATTTAAGGTTGCCATTCGTCCCAAAATGTCGGGACATGTCACCGTTATTAACAGCGGTGTCCCGGCATCCCGATGATTTATTAAATGTCCCGGCAAATTCCAATAGCTTCGAAAATATTTGTGAAGTATATCTGCGAAGTGTATTTCCAAAATAAATGCGAGTAACGTTTCTTCCGTTGTGCGTACACTTTCCAAGTGCCATTCCAGTAACACTGTATGTACCCAGTTAGCTCGCCGCTCCCTATTGTTTTGCACGTGTTTAAGTTTCGTTCGATCACTATTTGTAATTCGTACCTACTAATTCTTAGTCGTTTAAAATTCAAATTAAGCGTTTATTATTGTTAATAATGGCTCCACCAAAAAGAAAATGCTATTTCAGCGATGACTTCACTAAAAATTGGTCTTTTATTAAGAAGAGAAGGACAAACGAAGAAGCATTTTACGCAGTTTCCAAGATATACATTTCCGTGAGCCGCGGAGGTAAAATCGACATCAAGCATCATAATGAGACAACTGGACACAAAACTAAAATGTCATCTGGATCCTTATCACGCAAAATAGACAGTTTCTGTGTAAAAACTGATTCAAGTGAACATTTGTTAGTATGTGCAGCTGAACTGACAACAGCATACAAAGTAATCAACGATCATCAATCATTTAAATCACTGGACTGTTTGAGCAAACTAGATTCTTTAATGTATCGAGATTCAAAAATAGCAGCCAAACAATCTACGGCCCGAACAAAAGCATCTGCTATCATTAAGCATATTCTGGAACCTTATTCTTTATCTCAGTGTGTTTCGCATTTGGAATCTGTCTCATTTTATGGAATCGGCACCGATGCAAGTAACCACAAAGCAGAAAAACTATTTCCGATAATGATTCAATTCTTTGATGTGAAAGAAGCTATAAAAACAAAATTACTTAGATTGCAAGCTCTACCGGATGAAACTTCAGATACTATAACTAATTATTGTCTGAAATCGCTAAACTACCTAAATATTTCCTCTGAGAAGTAAGTGGCTTTCTGTGGCGACAATACTAATGCAAATTTTGGTGGAGCTCTAAGAAGTGGGGTGTGCAATGTGTTTCACAAATTAAAGACAGAACTTAATAGAGAAATAGAAGGCGTGGGTTGTCCTGTCCACATATTACACAATTCAATATCATCAGCTGCAGATACACTAGCGGTTGATTGTGAAATAATTGTCATTAAGATTTTCAAATATTTTTCAATCTATATAGTCAGAACAGAGAGGCTTAAAACTTTTTGCGAATTTGTAGAAGTCTCATTCCACACAGTATTATCTCATTTACGAACCAGGTGGCTCTCCCTGATGCCAGCCATCGATAGGATTTTAAAGATGTGGGAACCACTGAAAGAATTCTTTGAGAATGAGACAAATGCACCGAATCTATTAATTGATTTTTTAGAAGCCCCTTGGCGAAGGTCTATTTTTCATTTATCCATTCCCAGTTCTTTCTCTTTCATAAGCAGACATTAAAAATGGAAAAATCAGACATCACTGTTATTGAGGTCAAGGAGCTGGTTAATAATTTGAGAAAAATACTCCAAGAGAGTAAAGTCTCAAATTTTATTGGTATGATGGCTAAGCAATTAGTATATGGTTTTAAAACTACAAATTCCGATCTAGAAACTGAAATAAAAAATTTTTAAGAGGATGTGGTAAAGTTTTACAGCGTTGCTATCGATTATATTGAGAAATGGGTGTCACAATTGGATCATTTCAAATCATTCGACTGGATGAATTTAATCAAGGTTCCGGAGTGGATTAATATAGAGGAGAGCATTTTATATTTGAACGAAAAGGGGGCATCTATTAACGGCGATTACTGTTTTCATGAATTTATTCACTTGAAGGCCTTTATTGCAAGAAACACAGAAAGCGAAGAATGGAAAACAAAAGCGAAAGTGAAATTCAAGAAAATTTGTCAATACATTTTCTGTATTCCCGGCCATAGCGCAACTGTTGAAGATATTCTTCAATGTAAATTTAATTTTAACATGACTTGTGAAGAATTTTATAAATTCGTAAAAGGAAATCAACAACTATTGTCTCAGGTGAAATCATCTGATAAATATAAAAATAAATAATTGTATTTGGTTCTTAAATATATGTATCTTGTAATAATTAAACAAATAATTAAAAGATTAAATAATTTTCAAGTTGCCATCAGTTTTTGCTTGATTACCCATAAAAATTACCTTTCATCAAAATGTCCCAACGAGGTCTCGGGGAAATATGGTAACCCTACATTAATTTTGAAGCCACGGTCCAAAAATACAAGCGGAGAGCGACCATCGGTGGTTATGGCGGCCCAAACCATCACCATCGGTGCTGCCTGCTCTCTGGTGGCTGTCCGAAGGTGTAAATTTTCGAAGGACCTCTCTGGGAGGTAAACTCGGTCATTCTGTTTGTTGCTCGATAACAAATGGCGACTCATCGGAAAAAACCAAATTCGGCACTCACCACTTTGATGCAAGCGTAGCAACTCCTTCGCTCTTTGGATTCTAACTTTTTTCTGTTGCAGTGATCGTGGAACTTCAATGGCTTGAGCCCAAGCTCATTTTTCAGTATGTGTTGCATCCGTTCCAACGATATGTTGAGCTCACTAGCCATTTTTCTTCCACTTCGATGCGGAGTTCGCTCAAGTCGAGCCTTCACTTTCCGAACCGTTTCTGCCGATGTTGCTGTTTTTTTATGACCACCTCCATGGCGTTTTGCAACGCTGCCAGTATCATGGTAACGTGCTATGGTTCGAAACACAAATGATTTATTCACGTTGAAGTGCTGGAGAGCTCTAACGATAGCTACTTGTGGTTTTCCAGCCAAATATAAAGCAATCACACTATCACGTTTGAATTCCATCGCGGATAAAAATTTTTCAACACAACTGAGACGAAAATAGTTTAAAAGGCTTGTCAATAATAAAATTATATCATGAACTCACAGTAATGAACAATTTGGAAATTATAGCAGTCTGAAGTTGGTTGTCAGTCAGGGTGTATATTTCGAAAATGTATGGACATTTTTTAATACGAACTAGCCAGCATCTTGGTTCTTATATAATCTACATTATTATAATTTATTTATGTACGTATGATAAGACCTTCATATGCACGTATGATAAGACCTTTGCAAGTTTAGTTTTCGAAATCTCACCATCTTAATGTATTTTGGTTAGTAACAGTTATACAGGTGAGTACTTCACATGAAATAATGTGTTTCAATATCCCAGTTGAAGTAAAAATAAGGGCTGACACTTTTGTAGTAAATCTTTGACAACACTAAAATTTTCAGTAAAACCGTTTTATTTTTGATCGTTAAGGGTATTTACTAAATATTAATTATGCACTTATTTGTTTTATGGATTCGGCAAAGTAAGTAGATTATATAACTCATATAGTAATCTTAATAACATCAAAATAAATATTTCCTTTGAATTTTTATTATTTCACCAGATGATTTATTTATGGTTGTTAAATTTCCTTAATCATGTGACATACATGATTGTCATTTTCATTGAGAAGTATTATATTATATTATTCTGCGATCAATTTAATCTTAATAACTCAATTAATTTTTCATTTCTTTCTAACATATAGTATAATAAACTAATTTTTTCCTTCATCTGAAATTTTTATTAGTAATTTTAATAATTAATAATATGTAGATACGTAGATATGTAATTTCCTTTTAATTTAATTTTCTTTATTCCTTATGATGGTCATGCAGTATATTTGAATATTCATGCAGCAGCGATTTTGTAAAATATAAAGCCTTTCACAATAAAAAAAATTATTCTGCTTTTGACATACAACTTTAAGTTACTTTCGATTTTTTAAATAATGATACAAGATTGTCTTAAGGTCCCCTTGAACTACATTAAGCTTAAGTTAATTAAATTAACCATTTCAAAAAAATCATATCTTCTTTTAGCTATACTACTTTTAGGAATAAAATTTGCTGCATGCATACTCCGTCTATGTCACTGCGTTCAATAAACCCTGTCTATGTCACAATAAGCCTTGTCTAGCTCTTTGAAACGTGATGGTTGTGGTCAGAACTGTTATCGGTTTTCTGTACATATTTTTATTGAAATTGGTGCCTGCAAATGTAATCTCTATTAGGCGATTGCAATTTCAGTGTCTTTTAAAGCTTTAGAAGCAAAACTCCCTGAGCGTTCTGACTGCGAAAGATTGTGCTAAAATTGTGATAAAATTTATCAGTTGAAATATGTTATTTAAACGTTCTCTTACTTCTCTGAGAAGACCTCAAGTTCAATTACTACTTGAATCAACCTGAATCAATTTAAATCCAGCTTTTTTGAAACAATTATTTATGGTGGTTTTTCTCTCAGAAAATCAAGGTTTTCTCGCAAATCTCATTGCCTGGAGGATTGATTTCAAAGCTATTATTCTCTTCTATAATTTTAAGAATATTTTACTATTGTACAATTTATTTTCTATAGTATGCATATATTGAAGTTATTGATAACACCTTGATTCATTGGCTGTAACTTACTTGTTGTATTTGCAATTAAATAGAAGAATATACTACCTTCTGAACAATTTGGTTTTAAAGCTTTTTACAGTACTGCTCATCAAGTACATCGTATCACAAAGGACATTAAAAACAATCTATCTGATGGAAAAATTACCGGTATAACAATTTTAGATGTTGAAAAAGCTTACCCTTACCTATTGACCTCCCGTTGTATCTTGTCAAAATTAGTCAGTCTTTACTACCATTACGAAGTTTTAAAGTGTCCAGTAATCGTTATTTTTCAGACAATAAATTAATTAATGCTGGAGTTCCACAAGAATCCGTTCTGGCTCCAGTCTTATATAACGTATATATTTCCGATTTCCCCACTCTGATAAACTGTAGTATCGCCCTGTTCGCTTGAATTTGCTCATCTGATGCAATTGGTTTCAATGTTGAAACAAACCTGCAATCAGCTATACATGCTTCCACTTCATACTGTGTTAAATGAAAAATGAGTCGTCGACTAAGACTCATGCTATCTTTTTCACTCGTAAAAGGAAAGCTTGTTTACTACCAAGCAACACACTTCTACTGAAAGGAGTTCAGAATGAGTGGAAATCGAATGGAAAGTATCTTGGTATATATTTAGACAAATACTTAACCTTTAAACTTCATGTGCAAGAAGTAATTATAAAAGTCAACACAACCATAAAAATTTCTCACCTTTCATATGCAGAAAATTGAATGACCCAAATAAATTACTGATTTTTAAGGCTATCTTTTAAGTCATTACATTCTATGGATCTCCAGTCTTGCGCAAACACCAGACAACCCAAAACAAATAATTGAAAATTATCCTAAATCTGCCTTAGTTTTTCTCTGCAAATAAACTACGTGAAGTAGCTAATATAGAAATGGTAGAAAATAGAATTGAAAAGCTTTTGCACCAATATAATATATCGTGTTTATCCTCTGACAATGACTTAATCTGAAACTTGGCATCAAAGTGACATGCAGCACTTTTTCTGTTCTTAGTTGAGTTCAACTAATCATTTATTTATTTATTTATTTATTTATTAACTCTTTATTTATTTATTTATTATTTTCCCTTGTCTTTTGCTTTATTTATTTTGTTGTTTATTAATTTACTTATTTATTTATTTACTTATTCATTTATTTATTTATCTATTTATTTATTTATTTATTTATTTATTTATTATATATTTATTATTATAAATTATTTCTTTCCTTTATTTGTACTTTTAAACACAGTTTTACAATCACTTCTCTTTTCCTTACTTTATTTTAGTGAAGGTTTTTAGTGGTTTTTCTTTAAATTTATAAAATTCTTTGATATTATTTTAAACATTTGTAATAATATTATAGTAGTAAGGTGCTTCAACCAAATCT
The DNA here is from genome assembly GCA_907269105.1 of Volucella inanis. Classification (NCBI taxonomy): domain Eukaryota; kingdom Metazoa; phylum Arthropoda; class Insecta; order Diptera; family Syrphidae; genus Volucella; species Volucella inanis. The sequence continues at coordinate 46,802,225 of OU026154.1, forward strand.
CTGTACACGAGCATTATGACTATAAATATTGTAAACATTATGTAACAATAAATAAAATAAAAAATGAAAATTATATATAATAGTTTAAGGTATTCTAACTCTGACATATTATTATGAGCTGTGCAATTACCGGGAATTAAAACATTTTATTTTTTTTTTTTTTTTGTATCTTTATACCGGTTTTTTTAATTGTGATAATAAACAGGTAAAGTTTTGATACCCTTGAAGCATTTTCGATTTTTTGATTTCCCAATTAAGAGAAGTGGCATCTTTTCAGTTACCGACATATTAGCTCAAAAAATTATGGTGAAACGATCTTTGCTTAGTTTATCACCATCACAAAGCTGACCTTTAAATGTAGAAAAACACTTGCAAAATAAACCCGTTTAATCGGCATTAGAAACTTTATCTGGAGAATAGCAATGTAATAGAGTTGGAAGATCTTCAATCCACTGATTACATACCATATTGATCAAAAAAAAAAATTTAATAACCACAGTGTGGCGCTCCCATTGTTTAGATTTCAGTCCTGTTTTTTTTTTTTTTTTTGTTAAGTTGGTACATCTGTTGTTGACAGTTCGAGATTAAAATTAGAACAATTAATTATATGTAATAAAATATATGATAATGTAAAATGTAATATATGTAAGAGGGGAAATGTAAAACATTAGTAATCCACTGCCTAACCAATAATAATGCTAATCCCAGTATAAATGATTATAATAAAGACCCAGTATATTGCATACTTTCTGGGGATAAAACACAATAAACTTTATAATCAAAGGAAGCGGACGCGTTTCATTTTGCTCCGCCTTTTTTAATATTTAATTTTCATTTTTTCATGTGGTGACCACAATACTTTTATCGATTTTCATTGACATTCCCTCTAAAGTTAAGTCGCAAAAGAGATGATTTGCCAGGCTGAATCCGATCCCACATTCATCAAAAGGATCATTATCGGAGACAAGATATGGGTTTATGAGTACAACACGCAATCCAGATCTGGCAAATGAATGGCGTTCACCAAATGAGCCGAGACCAAAAAAACCACGTCGTTTTCAGTCAAAAAGAAGGCAATGCTCACAGTTTTCATGGATTAAAACGGTGAAGTGCATCATGAATTTTTGCCAGAAGGCCATACAGTAAACAAAGAGTATTATTTTGGCGTTATGAAATTTTTGCGTGAAGCGATTCGCCGAAAGAGAACAGAATTGTGGGCAGAAAACTCGTGGATTTTGCACCATGATAGCGCACCGTCGCACAGTGCCATCATTATTCGTAATTTTTTGACAAAAAATGCAACAAATACCATCCAACAAGCACCGAGTTCACCTGATTTGGCTCCCTGTGACTTCTTTCTGTTCAATCGAGTTAAAAAATCAGTACGAAGAATGCGTTTCAGCAGCCGAGAGGAAGTAATGGAAAAATCGCAGGAAGCACTGATGGACATACTGAAAACCGAATATAAAAAATTGTTCGAGAATTGGATTAAGCGCTGGCATAAATCTGTTGCAGTCGATGGGGATTACTTTGAAAGGGAAAATATAGACTTAGATAAACTTGTATTTTTAATTTTCTGAATAAATTCCGAAATTGTTTTGATCAAGGTGGTATGCTTTTAACGTCCACGGCATTGCTTTTTCCACAGATATTTTTGAAAACTATGTATATCGTTTCTTCTCTTAAAGCCCTCTAACCATCCATTACTGCCACAGAAATTATTAATATGGAGCTTACTTGCAAATATTGAGCCTTCTTTTTAATCTTTGGACCGCTTCTCTTCATGTTGAAACACATTTTTCATATTCATGATACTCTGCTGATCTTATTCATTTAGTTTTACTTTTCCTTCAATACCCTGAGAACGAATCTTTTACTCATTTTGAATAATTCTTTAAAAGGTGGACTTTGGTACCTTAAACTCCGTGCACAATTTGTCATGCGAATTTTCATTATTATAACCAAACAAAAGCTTTAGCTTACCAGCCGCTGTTAATAAATTACACTTTTGTTTGGACATTTCGTGCACTTTTATTCACTTGTTTATCGTACAAAACCTTAGACAGTTATGTTAAACAAAGCGCCTGTGGAAGAAATTCGAATGTTTGTAAACAAACGTGTCGCAAACTGATATCCGTTAAAATATGAACAGCGTTATCAATGTTTGCAGAAGGTTTCCATATTTAAATAGCAGACTCAACTATTGAAGCAAGGAGAATGAAACTATTTAGCGAATGCAAGTTAGTTCTAAATTGGAATTACGAGTAGTGATAGAGTGGTTTAAATGCTTTCAGTGTGAAGTTTTAGTTAGCAGTTAGCAGTTTCTTTGTATTGACGCACATTGTGTGCAATTGCAATTGTGTATTTTTTTTTTTTTCAACAACCTGAAATTACACGAGAATTATCAACTAATGAATCATCAGCAGGAGGATCTATATTCTCGTGGACAACTTCGTGTGAGATGCAGGGAATTCCATTTACTAAGTGGAATGAGTTCTATGGAAATCCTGCTCTAGTTGATTAAAGTTTTTTTTTGAGGAACAACTTCTGACAATCATTTGGGCAAAAACGAACGCCCAAGGATCCAGGCTCAATACATGGAAGGAATTGACAACTCCTGAACTAAAGATTTTTTTCGGATTGCTTTTTTATACGGGTACAATTCAACTTAATCGGCTTCGGGATAATTGGAAAACAGACAATTTGTTCTTTAAACCTGTTTTATGGTGAACAAATGAGTCGAAATAGATTATAATGCAGCGGGATAGTATCGACCCTTTATACAAAATTCGGAGTGTAATTAATTATTTCAAAAGCAAAATGATCAAGTGTATTATCCTTCAAAAGAGTTGTCCTTGGACGAGAGCATGATATCGTGGAGAGGTCGGTTGAACGTCACAATTATGGTATCAAGTTGTAAATGCTTACTGGACCCGTTGGTCTAGTTCTGAAGTTTCGTGTACATGCAGGCAGTATGGACAGCGAAGTATCAGGAGAGCTGCATGTTGGAAAAGTTGTTCTGCAACTGCTAGAGGAGAAGCTTTGTCGTAGTCACGCAATCTACATGGACAACTTTTATAAAAGCTTCAGTTTGGCGAAACAGCTCCTAGACAAAAACACCTATTGTACCGGTACACTGCGCAAAGATTTGAATGAGAATACAGAGGAAGTGACTCAGAAAACTCAGAACGCGAGAACGAATTAATACTCCACGGAGGTGTTCACATCGGTAAATAGAAGGACAAGCGTCCTAGTAACTTATATTACCAGAGTGTTTGAGGCAGTCTCAAACAAACATTGACAAATCACTCCAAAACTAAGACCAGCTTCTAAAACTAAAACGCAACAATAAACCTGGACTGGTTAACTGTGGCCGGAAAAATGAGAAGTGGTTTGCACGGTTTTCAACCCTTGACCTAAATGGCAGTTATACCAGATGGAAATTAATCGAAAAGATCGTGGGAAAACGGCTTTCACTACAGGAGGTGGTTTTTTTCAATTTACGGTTATGCCGTTTGGACAGTGTAAAGCTCTAACTGCCTTCGAGTACGGGCTCTCGTGGAAAACCTGCCTAGTGTATTTGAACGATGTTATCGTCATATGCAGGACTTTCGATTAGCATCGCGAAAATCTAAAAGACGTATTTAGGAGGCTGCGTAGTGCTCATTTGAAGCTGAAGGCAGAATCGTTTGTCTTGTTTCGTCTGCAAGTAAATTATCTAGGTCACATTATATCAGCGGTAGGGTTAAAGACAAAAGTTGACCCCCAAAGATAAACACCAACTGAGAAGCTTCTTGGGACTTGCCACGTATTAAAGAAGATTCGTAAAGGATTTTGCTGAAAAAAAAAACTTACGGAAAAAGACCGACAGCTCGCGTCAAGTGGGCCAAGAGCACAATACTCTCTTGACCACAACCTCAATCTAATGTAATGGTCGAGCGATTCAATAGAACGGCAATGCCAGCAGGGCTGGGCTCGACACATGCCTCTCTTCTTAATGGCCTACCGAATCACAGTCCATAGTTTAACAGGACAAACACAATCGTAGAACTTAATTGGTGGAACAGTTCGGTTGCTAAGTGAAACAAAATTTGGATCCCCACATACGGTGCCCAAGGAGTTAAACGACTACGTGGATGACTTGCGAAACAGGATTTGTAAATTGCACGAAAAGACTATAGAAAATATGAAACTAAAGTGATTTATTTGTCTTTTTTTTTTAAAAGAACTTAACACTTGTTATGAATACACTTATAATGCTTCAGCATATGATAAGTTTTTTGGAAAATGGAATAGACAGAGAAAGAAAGATATTTGGGCTCAGTGGTTATTTCGCTTCCCATTTAATGGGGAGACTAATTTCTTCCTGGAAGTTGGAAGATTTTTAGTCAACTATTTACTCTACTTGATTTCTTTCTGAAAAAATGAATGTCTTTCGTGCGCAGTTGGGATTTAAACACTGAACCTTCCGATTTGGAAGCCAGTCACTACCACTTGAACCACAGCAGTTTAAGTAAAAAATAAGGAAAATTAAGAGGGGTTTAGAAAAGCGATTGAACTGTAAATTGAAACTGTATCCAATAAAGTGATTGTATTAAACAAGTTATATCATTTGTACCTACACAGACATTTAACATTATTGATAAATGTCTTAGTTATACAGGCTATTGCACTACAAAGTCCACGAAAAAAAAAATTGACAAATGAAATCTCAGCTATAAAGGTTTAATTATTCTAAGTAATAGAGGTATTTCAAGGCAAAAGTGTCATGGCCTCATTGTAATTGTGAGTAGAAGTAGCTTCTCACATATCCAGGCTCACTTAGCCAGGTTACACTGTATACGTATGTACCTATATATATGTACACACAAGGCTAAGGCTACGTTCAAAGAAATAAATCTAGTTTTAGGTATAGCTTAGATAGCTCTCATATGAACAATAAGTCGATAAGGTAACATAAGATACATATGCTGATTTGCACTTGTTTTTAGTTGCCTATCTTATAAGCATAAATGAATTAATTCTACAATAATAAAAATGTGCTAAACCACACCAGTTTATGTTTGTGCTTTTAATCCAATTTCGTTTTGGATTTTACATATTTTTAATATTTGCAAATATTAACATCTTTTTATAATTTATAAAATCATAGGTTATTTAAACTGTAATATAATAACCAATTTTGTGCAGTATTTCATTATATTTAAATATTTTTAATTACAATCTTCACTATTAAACCCGAAATTTTCGTTTGGGTTTTTGGGATGATGATAACTGTTATGCTAATTGTCTATTTAAAATAAAAAAAGAAAGTGCAGCAAAAATGAATGGATCACATTAAACTGGGTTAATTATCCAATTATAATTGTCCAAAAAAAGAGATGCTCTTGTTAATTTATTTTATAAATGTTTCTTTCGGCAATAGCGATCTTACACACGCTTTGCTTTTCGATTATGATTATATGCATAAATCCTTAAAAACATCTGTAGTTTGAAAAATTTTGTAATTTCCAAAATAACCAATAAACATTGCTTGTTAAACTTAACATTAGGATATACAAAAGTAATATACTTATCTGTTGGAAAAAGTACTCGTATGTGCTTATTTCAAATTGGGAGTAAACATTGCCCAAAATAGAATTTTATCAAGCAATGCAACAACAAATTAATTTGAATAATTTCATATTCACTTGCTTATCAATGCCTTTGTTTATTTTATTAACGGTCAAAGTAACATACGAGTACGTACCGCAGAATCATTATCTACTTGCTTCATTTATTTAATTTCTATTTATGTTAATTAAGAAAATTTAGCAATATGAACTCGTATATACAATAGATACATGCTTATGACTCTAAAATTTCTTCTCCATTTTCTTCTATTATGTTTCTATTGTTTCTTACGTACTGAAGAATTGCTGTTTCACCAATATTTGAAAGCCTTTAACCGCGTTGTAGATTTACGTGCATCCTAAAAACCTGTATCTGACCATATCAAACTGTGTTAGTTCTTATTTGTTTATATTATGCGTACTCGAATTTATCAGCAATAATGGGGTTAGTATTTGTACGCGAAATACGCTTATGTATAAGATTACTAATAAATGCTGCTCATAAGTAGATTCATTTGACAATGCCATCATATCCAGACGTATGTAAGTATATTATACATCAAGGAGAGTGGATTACCTTCTGCTCTATAGAGATAACCTTCATGTCATTGCACATCTATTTACTCGTATATCAGTTCGTATGTACCATATTACCACAACTCATTAGAACAATGGTTTTATATATACCAACTGTAAAGATTCAGAAGTTGATAATGGTGTACACTTTACATACCACCGGATTCGGTGCTTTCTGTTGTATACATTGCCCTTTCAGAGTATTATCTATTGAATTTTGCTAAAAGTTAGCTCGGCGTTTATTTCGTTATACAATATTCTTTCAGCTGCTAACTTAGTAGAAACGCGTTTTTGTACGCTTTTTCAAGTGAAACGAATCGATTGTTAGGTGACTTATCAATCCGGAAGTGAGTACTGTCGGTGGAATGTAGCAAACTCTTAAGAAAGTGCTATACGTTTCCGAAAAAAAAAAAAACAATTATTTGCCTAATTATTATCGGGTATCCCAGGGCGACGATAGCTGAATATGTATTAATAACGTAACGTTTATTTAATCTATTGTTAGTAGTGCTTTATTTTAATCAGTTGAAATATAGAGAATCGAAAAAACGGAAACTTTACAGTAATAGCAGGCTTTAAAAAAATTGTGAAAAATATTGTACATAAAAATTTGTCGCATGTAATGAGAATATAATACTTTGCGGTGATTTCAATAAAAATCTTTTAAAAAATGATGAAAAAGCAAATTCCACTAAAAGTCTTGCTGTTAACTATGGTCTTAATATTGTTCATAACTCCGTTCCGACACATTTCCGAGTAGGTTGTCAACCTTCACTTTTGGACTTCTTTCTTGTATCAGATGTGACCCTCGTATTATTCCACGATCAAATATCTGTACCCTTATGACCTTATATTTTTAACGTTCGACCATCACATGAATACTGAGCTCAAGAAGGTGATATAAAGGGATTTCAATAAAAATGAAGCGTCAATATACCCCTGGGATTTATGTTGGAATCTCGCTAACGTTAATGACAAATATTTTAAAGAATTCAAATCCTTCTAAATTAGCCAACTTTCGCAAAATAAGCATTCTCCCGGGTTTGTCTAAGATTCTTGAGATCGGCATAAAGAATCAACTTCAGACACATTTAGACTCACTCAATTTAACAAGCCCACATCAATCTGCTTATAGCAAAAGTCACAGTTGTAGCACTGCACTTGTAAAACTAATTGATGACATTTGTTTAAAATTTAACAAGTCCCATGTAACCTTACAATATTTTTTTGAGTTTTCAAAACATTTGGTTCGGTTAATCATGAAAAGCTCTGTCGGAAGCTTATTGATTTAGGAATAGGAGATGTAGAACTGATTCAAAATTATCTAAGAGGTAGATATCAACAGATCCATGTGAATGGCAAAGTATAAAGCAGGCTATTACTTTTCGCTCTGTTTATAAATGACCTACCCCTAGCTTGTAAACATGCGATTGTACATTTATACGCTGATGACGTCCAATTATACGATTGCAGTCTGCGAACATGTATACAGAGTTGTATCAGCCATTTAAATGAAGATCTGGATGCAGTGCGACTTTGGTTTTGTGCTTACCTATTAGGAAGTAAATTGGACAAATTGAGGAATACCCAGATGTTTATATGTCCGAAAAAGTATGTTTTTCTATTACAGTCAAAAACCTTGGCATAATTCTTAACAATTCCCCTTCAGCTACCGATCATACCGACGCTGTAATAAAGAAAATTTACACTGGGCTGCGATTATTGTGGAAATTCGCTCGTTATATACCGACTGACATTCGACTCAAACTAGTAAGATCTCTTCTTGCCTTAGAAAATTTGAACTTGCTTTTAATTCCAAAATTAGATATGTCTTACACCTGCGCAAGTTTTATCATATTTCCAGGTTTAGAAATTCCATCTTAAGGTTTTAAACTAACCGAATTAAAGCAACTGCCTATTCATTGGACGATTGATAACCAATAATGTGCCATATTACCTATACCTTAAGATACAGTTTCCGAGGTTATCTAGAACTTTAAGCATTAATCCTCCAAATTATTTCTATTTAGAAAGTAGCCGTCTGTTTTTTGTTCACTCCGTAAGACTATGGAATTCGCTTTCATCTAAAATCCGCTTGGAACAAAGAATTTCAATGATTTTTTATTTGGTTTTTTTTTAGAGAACATTGAGCCATATAGGAGACGCGCATATAACAATAATTTTGTAAATATGTACTTACATACATGCACATAAAAATATAATACTGCTTACAATTTTATTTTCATTTTTTTTCTACCATCAATTTATTTATATAAACTATAAATAAATTAAAATTATAATTTATCCACTTTTTTAGTGGACTAGTATTTGTATAACTCTACATAGTTGCTCTAAGTTTATATATATATTTAAGCTGATAAAATTAATTTACTTTTAACTATCCTTTTTGATACTTTTTTGACGTATGGACTGGTAAAAGAGCTTAGCTCTTATTTGTTCAATCTGCTTTTAATATTTTAAATAAATAAATATCAAAGTAAATAATTGAAAATTGAACTTGACGTAAGGTCTGTTCGCGTACAAATACGTTCGCGTGCTCATATTTTTCATAGTTTTTCACAGAGCGAAATGAGAGAGCAACTCATTTCCCTCGGAATTAATCAGTTTTCAGTTAGTGCAAAATAGACATTTTATTGTGTGGATTTCATACATATTTTCATTTGATCAAAAACCCTATCCTTTTTCCTTTATATTCGAAATCCACGATTTATTCCGTTACCGTTTCCTTTTATGAATGGTATTTGGTAAGTGTGTTTTTGTTTTTTTTTTTTTTCATTTTCGTCTTACTTTTGTTGTTATATGATATACAAGATACAAATGTCTCGATGGGGAACAATTATTGTGAACGGGCCTTAATTTTTTATTTTATTTTTTGTTGCTATGACATCTGTCAAACATATTCAGTATACATCAAGTCATTGAGCAAATAACATCACATTTTTTTATCGTGTTAAAAATGTCGAATTATGTACCAGAAAATGATGACTTGCGGAAAGCAATATTTTTTTGTTTTCATTTGAAGAAAAGTGCTGAATAGTCGCATCAAATGCTTGTCGATGCATATGGTGATCATGCTCTATCAGAAGCAATATGCAAAAGATGGTTTTAACGTTTCAAAGATAACGATTTTGATGTGAGAAATGAAGAACGTGGAAGACCACCAAAAAAGTTTGAAGACGCCGAATTGCAAACAATATTGGATGAAGATGACACTTTGAGTCAGAAACAAATGACAGAAATGTTAAATGTTGCACAACAAACAATTTCTGACCGTTTAAAAGCTATGAGAAAGATCTAACTCGTATTCTGTCTCTTCTAGTATTTGTATTGATCACATTATGTTACGTCTTTCAAAGCCTCAAAGTGTAGGAATTTTTAGCTCTGTTGTTGATTTGCAAGTTTTTGATCATTGTGCCACGTGTTTTAGTTTAAAATATTCTTGTTCCTCTATAAATAAAAGACGTTAGAACATTGGGGAAATGTATTAAATGAACGTAATCCTTCCATTACCTTCTCTAAGTTTATTATGACACTAGAATACCATACACTTCAATGTTCAAAAAAAATAGTAGAACAGAAGAACAAGTTAAAAAAACTCAAGCCTTGGATATCTTTTGATTTATTAAGAAAAATCAAGAATAAAAATAAATTATACAAAAGCAAAATTAATAATCCTGACAATGACAATACCTAAACTAAATATAGGGTTTTCTAATAACGACTTGACAACTTTTTTCTAAATAAAAGGCAAACCATTTGAGATATTTCAAAAACTTTATTATTGGCTTGAAGAACAATCAAAACATTTATGAATGGAATTCGACTTCGTTCATATGGCCACCGCAGGCACGTTTGCAGCGGGCGTTTCGTTGGACCCAATTTTCAACGACTCGGCCAAACATTTCGGCCGAACGGCCGCTATTTCACGTTCAATGTTGGCTCTGAGCTCTTCCAACGTCGTTGGCGTGTTGGCATAAGCCAATGACTTAACGTAGCCCCACAGAAAATAGCCAAGCGGCGTTAAATCTCACGAACGAGGAGGCCAATCGACTGGCCCATGTCTTGAGATAACACGCTCACCATACTTACTCTTCAATAAATCGATTGTAGCGTGTGCTGTGTGGCTTTTGGCACCATCCTGTTGAAACCACATGTAGTCCAAGTCTATATCTTCCAATTTGGGCCAAAAATAATCGGTGATCATGGCGCGACAACGCTGACCATTCACAGTAACGTGAATGCCCAATAACGACGCCGGCATGCAAACCGCACCAAACAGTTATTTTTGTGGATATATATTTTTATAACTCATATTTTGCTTATTGACGAACCCATTGAGCCAAAAATGAGCTTCGTCACTGAAGATGATTTTGCGATGAAATTCATCATCTTGGCGCATCTTCTCCAGAACCCAATCGGAGAACTTTACCATGATGAAAATATTGGGTTTACTGAATAAATTGACATTGACAGTTTGATGACTAGTGAAAAAGTGCGTTCACAAATTAAATTCAAAAATGTCAAGTCTCTATTGAAAAACCCTATATAAAAAAAATGTGTAAAGATATTTATAAAGATGTTTTTCTATGTAAAAACAATTACTATTTTTTTAATTTAATGAGGGTCATGGTAACCCCAAAAGGGAATGGGAACTAGTCAAAGATATATTAAATGAATCGAATCAAAAAGAACAACTCCAGAGCATAAAAAAAAATAATGCTCTTATATCAGACTCTAATATGTTAGTAGACACATTTATTAAGTTCTTTTGCTCTATAGGTGCTAAGTTAGTTTCAGATTGTACTGATTCGATTTCTAATTGCAACTGCTTTGCTCAGGAAGACTCATATCCCCAGCATTTTTTCTTTGGCCCTATAACTTCTTATGAAGTATAGAAAATTATTAAGCCTCTTAAAAACTCTAACACACAAACGTCTGATGATATTCTATGTTTTATGTTTAACAGAAGCGTTATATGTGGTGTGTTCCCAAATTGTTTAAAAAAAGCTAAAGTGATACTTTTGTATAAGAAAGGCGATAAAACCTTAATAAACAACTATAGGCCTATCTCGATATTGTCGGTTTTCTCGAAAACTTTTAAAAAAGCTGTCAAAATAAGAACGTTTTTTCAGTGAATGCCAGTTTGGCTTTCGTTCTGGTTGTTCAACTGAAGATGCCCTCCTAAAATTCTGCGCTTATTATAACGGTTTTAATAATAGGAACCTAACCGCTGCACTCTTCATAGACATAACAAAAGCATTTGATACTGTAGATCATGACATACTTCTAAGTAAGCTCTACAAATGTGGTATTAGAGGTATTATTCATGATTGGTTTCGATCCTACATTTCCAACAGAGTACAAAGATTAAAAATTAGTGACGTCTTTATTTCTCTTCGTTCTGCTCCTGTAGGTGTTCCTCGAGGTTCAATTCTTGGTCCTGTTCTATTTCTTATATATATTAACTCATTATTTTTACAATAATATCATAGGAAAGTCAGTGTATTTAAGGATGATATGGCGTGTGTTTTCACAAACAGTTCAGCATTAAATCTTTGTGCTGACATTAATCATGATATTGAAGCACTAAGTCATTGGTTCAAAATGCATAAAATGGTTTAAGGTGACAAAACAAAAATTATGTGAGTGGTATAGAAGTAGACTATGAACTTTTTTTGTTTCATAGTGGCAACTGTAATAGATATAAGCATAGTATGTCTGTTTGTAATTCTGGCGTAAACTCACAGACGTAATTTCAAAAAAAAATCTCTGACAAATATTTTAGTATAGTAAAAGTTGATCAGTTCAATTCAAGTACTTGACTGGAAGATGAATTCGTCAGAAAACACAACTGCGCTTAAGAAGTATCTGATGGCAGCTACTAGACAAATCTTCTTTCTGAAGTCTTACTGCTCACAGAATCTTCTTAAGCGTATTTTGTATGGTTTAGTGCATTCTAAACTGGAATATTGTTTATTTTCCTGGGGCGGTACTCACTATAATAAAATGCATCCTCTCCTAATTACCCAAAAACATGTTATTCGTATTATTCGTATTATTCGAATATTCGTATTATTATTATACAAAAACCAATGGTATAATAGCTAAGTTCTCTTTAGAAACCTTAACATTTTACCTTTGAAACATTTATATTGTTATAAAGCTTTGAAGGTATTCTTCAAAAGATCTGGCTATTTATTTAATAGACGCTCATATAATTGCCGAACTGGGATAAATGAACAAAATCTCGTCAAAGTACCTCATCACAATGTACAAATCTTTTTTATTTTTCTTACGGCAACTACTCCTAGACTCTTTAACAAATTACCTCATAATATAAAACGTATTCACAATAATTCCAGTTTCCTTAAGCAAATGAAATCATGGCTTTTAGACTTAAACTAAAGAGATGTTCTTGGTCTGCTTTGTGTATTGATACAGACAATTTTCAATTCTCATGACTTGTCTTAACTGTCTTCTTTGTTCTTTTTATTGCTTCTTATGTTAATTTCTGTTATGGTAATTTCTGTTATGTTAATTTATATTATGTTTATTTCTATTAATTATCAACTTTCATTTTTGTTACTGTTTTTTATGTTATTCTATAATAACCCCACTCATTCAATTTGTAATTAAATTTTAATCTTTTTGTAATCTTCTGCTGTCGCCTCTAGTTCCTTAAAAACTACAGATTGCAAATATTTTTTATTAATTTTTATTTATTTATTTATTTATTTATTTATTTATTTATTTATTTTTTTTTTTTTCTTATTACATTTCTTCCATATGTATACACCGTTCCTTGTACTTTCTATTTGTAGCGTATTTGTAACAAAAAAATAAATAAATCTTTTCATACTACGTACTATATTTTCGGAACATTCGATACTATACACTGTCCAACATAAATTAGCAGTACACTTCTTATGGGGATTTTTTTCAAAATCAATAGCGTGCCATATTTTTGCACCATACAAAATTGTAAGAAACCCCCCATAAAAAGTATTTACCCGCCAGTGAATTTCCAATTGCATCGACCCAACATACCTTTATTGTTTGTTATTTGTTGATTGAAATAAAAGAAAACATTTAATCAAATAATTTAAATAATTAGTTTTGTTTAGTTTGCTTCAATTAATTCGTACTCTTTATTTGCGTCTGTCCGCAATTATATTCAACATCCGAATGAAAGGACCAACGGTATATTAATCAATATATTTTTATCTCTAAATCTATGCATATTATTCTATTACAATATTTATTGTGACATCTATGTTCAAACCTCTACATCGCCATCTTCCCAAAGAAGCGAACCGGCTCGAATCGTACCGATTTGTCTTTTGGCAATCGATTCTGATCTGATTCTGATGGTCGCAAGTGTTTAAGTTCTGAGGGATGTGGACTGGTAATTTTGATTCTATTATAGTTAATTTCGTATATGTTTTTAAAAAAAATCTCTTAATTTGTCAGCAAAAATCATCCAGTTCTGTAGTGGTTGAAAAGGTGTAGTCCCATGGCACTTTAATGTTTTCTCTATAAAGGAGCTCAGAAGGAGTGTATTTTAAGTTTTCCTTAAGAGATGTGCGAATGCCTAAAAAGATTAAGGGAAGTTGCAGTGACCAATTCACTTTGTTTCCAAATGCCCTAATTGATGTTTTTAATTGGGGGTGAAACCATTCCACCATTCCGTTGGCTTGTGGGTAATATGCGGTCGTGCGAAGACTAGTTGTGTCCAGGAATTTTGTCAATTCCTTGAATAGCTTCGATTCGAATTGTGTACCTGGGTCGGTAGTTATCCTATTGGGCACTCCGAAGCGACAAACATGTTCTTGGACATAAGTCCTTGCAACAGTTTCCGCGCTTATATCCTGAATAGGATAGGCCTCAGGCCACCGGGAGAATCGATCAACAAATTCATGATAGAATTTCAATTGCCTGAAGCCGTGATTTCGTTTGCCCCACGAAAATAAAGATAAGAATCACGATAAGAAAGAAAATCTTTTCTTTTTGGCACGGAATGCAATCTCTTGCCCAGTTGTTTATATCGTGGTTCATTTTCGACCAGAAATATATTTTTGTAATCTTTTTTCGTGTAGTTCGAATTCCCGGGTGAAACTAACCATGTATAGTTTGGAAAACTGAATTTCTGATGTTTTTTGAAAGATATGGTCGTTGAGCTTTAGTGGATGGTTCGCACCAGAGTGAAAGGTCATAGGCTGGTATTTTAATGAGCTCTAACTTTATTTTAGATCTATATATTTTCTTTCAACGTCGTTAGCTCCTTGTCCGCTATTTGAGATTTAACAAACAATTCGACGCCGGGCAAAGTTAATTGTATTGAGTCAGTGTTCGGGCTTGAACGAGTATCTGCCACTATTTAACGAACCTTTGACGTATTTAATATCGCTTGTAAATTGAGATATATAATCAAGCTGACGTTCTTGTCTCGGGCTTCGTTTTGTTTTTGTATTTAAAGCGAATGTGAGAGGTTTGTGGTCTGTGAAAATATAAACGTCTTGCCCTTTTATACAATTTTGAAAGTGCTGTATTCACAGGTAAATTGGTAGTAGCTCTCTGTCGAAGGCTGAGTATCGAGACTGTGTTGGTTTTAATTTATTGCTTAAAAAAGAAACGTTCCCATCCGTCCCCTCTACATTGCTGTAGTACTGCACCGATATCTGTGTTAGATGCGTTTTCGTAATGCTAAGCATGGTCCTCAGGGTAGTTTAAGAGAGTTGCCTTAGATAGTCCTAGCTTTGCTTTAATGAATGCTTCTTTACATTCGGTGGGCCATGTGAAAATATTAAGCTTGTTTTTATATTTTTTTCCAGTGCAGTCAAGTGGCTGTAAATAGGAGTTTATATCCGTGCCAAGTTAGGTATAAATCGGTGGTATTAGTTTGCCATACCTACAAATCTTTGTGTGCTCTTAACGGATGTTGATTCAGGGAAATTGTCTATAGCCTTAACTCTATCTTTAGATGGTTTTATAATGTCCTTTAAAATATCGAAACCTAAAAATTGTAGAGTGGAAACTCCAAATGTGATTTTTGAGGCTTTTATACGTAACCCGTAATCGCACATACGTTGAAACAAGAGTCTTAAATGCCTGTCGTACTCTTCGTCCGTGTTGCTGGCCATAAGAATATCGTCTTTGTAAACGAATACAAAGTTTTACCCTTGTGTAATCTGGTGCATGAACCGTATCTGTCAGGGGCCATGTGAAGGGGAGATGCGCATGGTGATGATGATGGCTTGAAAATACCGAACTCTCCCAAGTAATCAAACTTCTCCTCAGCAATTTTGAGCTTTGTATTGTTTTATTGTCTTGGCCGTGGATTTTGAAGTTTTCCTTTTTTTTAGGATATGGTAGACCACTGAATGTTTGACGGGGAAATTAAAATTAGGGGATTCCATAAGTGAAGGATATTCGATAATGATACTATTATATGTATTTTTGTTTCACAGAACAAAACGAGGACTTGTTATGTTTGTCGAATAATGTATGCCTGTCACTTTTGTGTTTGGCTTTGGGTCGATGAGTCTTACATTTTTAACATCTACTACCAAACCTTTGACTTTAAGGTAATCTGCGCTTTTTATAAGTTTGATGACTGAGCAATCGAAGCTTGAGCTTGTTCGAAGAAATTTCGTTCCAAAAACATTGATTGCCGAACTGTTAACTGCAGATATGATTTGATCAGGTTTATTTGTATTGGTTGTAAGGTAGGAATGCGGATTAGCGAATATATCTGAACCAGAATCTATTAGGAATGTGATGCGTGACATGGGATCCGTAATAAGAAGACGGCTTTGTAAATATATGGTTGTACTCCCATTTGCCATCTTAATGGCAGCTGTTTTTAGTTTAAGTTTTGACCAAAACTACAAGGATTGGAACATTTTTTAGCTGCATTCCCAAATTTAAAATGAAACCAACATACTCTGTAGTTTGTTGTTGTTTCTCACATTGTATTTATTTCCTGAAACAGATCTATAGCGTGTACTACTTGTAGAGCCGGGTGTTCTATTACGACTACGTGGATAGTTGACCCTTGAGATCTAGCTTTGAAAGCATGGATTTAATTTCCTTTATTTCGGTTTGTAAAATTTGATTTGTTTTGGTAAGTTCACAAATATTTTCTGAATTGGAGGGGGGTGAAAATGTTGAGGTATTTTGTTACTGATATACTTCGAATACATCGTCGGACACTTCAAGTAGTTCTTTTGTCTTTGTTTTTGAGCTGGCTTTGATTGAAACCTGAACAAGAGCGGGTAAACGCCGTTTCCTCAGTTCGAAGATAAGGCTGTCGGCTACAATCATAGATTGACCAGCAAGTGACTGAAGTCTTCTGTAGAACTCCGTTGGCCTCGATTTGCTTGCTTTCGCTCATCGAATGGCTTTCAATAAGCGCTTTCTTTAAATTTGTATATGGGGTTGAAGGCTCTTTGATTAGGATGTCATAAACACTAGCGGCCACGTCTTAGGGAAATGACTGAACCACATAGTGGAATTTTATTTGTTCTACAATTATATTGCGGATTAGGAATTGTGACTCGACTTGTATGATCCATATGACCGGCATTTGGTCCAAAATTCGGGTAATTTAATCGAAGACGGGGTTTTGTAGAGGCTCTTTAACTATTATAAACTTTTTTACAAAACAAAACAAAAAAAAAGGCAAATGCTCAATAGTATATGATACTATTAAATAAATATTTATGAGTATGGATACGTATTTTAAGCTATGGTGTATTAGATGGATGGACGTGTTACGGCAGATGTGTATAAAATGTGGTTTGGCAATGGTGTAGATGTAAGATTGCGTAATGAAATATGACGAGATGTATGTATATGACATTGGAGGTTTAAAATGGCGTGATGAGAAATGACGAGATGGAAATGAGGCAGTTGTGAAAATTTTATCTTATATGTATATGTATATATATGTATTTGTATGTATATTAAGCTGTTTTTTTGCATGATTAGAATGGATCCTATTTATGTAGTTGTGGTTATTCGAAGCTATATATATGTACGTGCCTGTTATCAGAGCTAAACATGCACTTCAGGCATTAATGCAATCACTAGGTGGTGCTCAGATCTGGCTGAGCACTCTTTCCGTTTCTAGGGAGGGGAGATCTTTTCAGAATCGACGCTCCTTATACAACAATGAAAAGAAATCTAATAGTGAGTCCAGGTATAATTATAAGAGATCGTCGAATAAGAATAGTTATAAAGAGAGACAGGCAAATAGGAAACAAGACAAACGAGTCGGGTCTTTCTTTCGCTCGAAAGAAAACAGCAAATGACTCAGAAGTGTTCAGGGGAAGGCAACTAAGGAAAACCTTTTCGGTACAGATCACCTCTCGTTTGCTTGACAGCAAATATTTTAAAAAGATTCGCTACAGATCCATCCCAAAGGTTGGATGCCCAGTTAAAGGAGATGAAGGAACTTGGTATTCTAGAGACCCCTACATTCCAGTCCAAGTTTCGTTTCAAAAATGTTTCTCATAAGCAAGCCCAACGGAGGAGTTCGCCCTATATTCGACCTCAGAGCACTGAACGAATATGTAATAGAAAGATCTTTCAAGATAATCTCTCACGCCTCAGTCCCAGACTATAAATAGATATATTACAGGCTTACTTTCATGTGCCAATGTCGGAGGGTCACCGAGCTTTTCTGAGAGTGGTGTACAGAGGCGAACTATTACAACTTACATGCCTACCATTTGGTCTGTCTTCAGCCCTCAAATTATTCTCAGCCATAACATGTTGGATTGCGGAAGTCCTTCGAAACAGGGGGATAAGAGTTTTAGTTTATCTGGACGATTTTCTGTTGGTGGCCCAGGAGATCTCGAAGCTTACAGTTCAGGTTGCGGATAAACTTCAAATCAAATGAAATTTGGATGATAAATTTCAAAAAAATCTTTCCTAACACCGAAGCAAGCAATATAATTTTTAGGCATTCAGTGGAATTCAAAGGAGAATATCATGAGTATCCTAGAAGAAAAGAGGGAGAAGATCGGGATTTCTCTACACGCGCTCTCTCAATTTTGCAACCTGCGACAACTACAGAAGATATTAGGACAGTTGAATTTTGCAAGCTTCGTGATCCCAAGAGGGAGATTAAACTGTCGTTGCCTTCAGATATTTCTTCGAAAGTTCATCAGACGCACAAGGCAAAGACTCCCAATCCCCCGGATGGCGTTGGGGGAAGTCAATTTGTGGTTCGGAGCCACAGACATGGTCGCACCAATACACAGATCGGCAGTTACCGATTTCTTAGTCACAAATGCGGCAGCCTTCGGATGGGGTGCTCAGTTAAACAGCAATGTCAGGTCAGTGGTCGGACAAACAGTTCAGATGGCACTCCAATATGAAGGAGATGTATGCGGTATACAAAGCAATAAGTTGACGAGCAGATCATCTACGGGGAGCACACATCTTACTGCAGACAGACAACCGTACACTTGTGGCTTACATTCGCAGGGAAGTTGGAACCAGGTCAATCGGCCTATTAGATCTGACTTATCGGTTTCTTCAGCTGGTAGACAAATACAATATAACCATATCTGCCTTCCGTGAAGGTACAATGGGATAGCAGACCGACTTTCAAGGGGTCGACCAATACCCGAATGGCATATTCTCCGGGCAGTAAGGGCTTCCATCTTCGAAAGGTGCGGCGTACCCGACATCGATCTGCTTGCTTCAAGAAAAACAGCTGTTGTCAAAAGATATGTTTCTATAGATTGCACAGATCGTGCAGCCGAATTCTTCAACGCATTCAGTCGCGATTGAAATTATCGGCTTGGCTGGGTATTCCCACCACCAAATCTTATTCCGAAAGTTTTGGCTCATCTAAACCGAGCGCGGGGACACTATCTCATTGCAGCTCCCCAATATAATCATGGGGGATGGATGACCGACTTGAGAGCTTGAGCGTTGGAGCCACCAGAAACAATCAACAACCTGCAAGATGTTCTAGTAGATGTGACAACAGGGCGACCACCTCCACGTGTAGAACATTTGAGCCTGAATGTATGGAAAGTTGGGGGTGGAGTAATCAGATAAAAAGGTGGTCAAATGAAGAAAAACAATTGTTTAAGAGAGGATGGAGAGATTCTACTTTAAAAACGTACGTGCCTGCTATCAGAGCTTGGATAACATGGTGCAAAGTAAACAATTTCAGCTGTAATTCTCCAACGGGTTCGATTGGTACTTAGTACTTAGCTCATTTATTTTTGAAAGAATATTATTCACTAAACACCATTCTTGTTCACAAATCCGCGATTTCAACCTTTTGTGGTTCGAGTGCAGTACAGAGCCCTTCTGCACATTTCTTGGTAAAACAGATTGTAAAGGCAATAGCATTAGCAAGACCCCCGACCAGAAAACTAAGAACTTGGGACCCACGAGTAGTAGTTGATTGGCTTAAGACGGCAGAGAGCAAGGAGACCCTATTTGAAGCTTCCAGAAGAGCAGCAGTTATCTTGCAGCTTGCATCTGGACGAAGAGTTCACGATTTAACATTGTTGAAAGTTTCGGATGACTATTTAAATGCTGGTGATGGAGAGATTATATAACATCCAGCGTTTGGTTCCAAGACCGACTCAGCTACGCATAGATAGTCGAGTTTGAGACTAATTGAAGATCCTTTGCCCTGTATCTTATATAGGGCATCTCGTTAAGCTATCTTAGAGTAGAAGAGCTCATGTAAAAAATCTTGATAGTCTGTTCATGACTGTAAATGGGCTAGTGAAACCAGCATCGGGAACGATAATCGGTGGTTGGATACGCTCAGTATTACGAGAGGCGGGAATAAAAGCTACACTGGGCGGGCAGCAGTGGCATCCTTAGGCTGGCTACAGAATCATCCGGTTGATGAGATTCTTTCAAGAGGGAATTGGAAAGCGGAAAAGACTTTTAGAAGACACTACTGCAGTGACGTTGATTCCAATTTTTTCGATAAAAAAAACAACATTTTTAGGCCAGTATAATTTTATGAAATTAATGTATTATTTTACGATGAGTTTATGAATTATAAGAATTTGTTTTTTCCAGCACAGAGTAGCAAATTTAATGCAAACAAGCAATTCTTACTGGTAAAGACTCACTGCAGTTGAGTCTTGCAGTGTTTGACAGCTACGCAGACTCCCACTGGGCGTCAATTTCTAGGGGAATTAAAGGTGATCATGTATGGACTAAAGGCGAATATACAATGGCTTCTTCAACAGCAACGCTGTGTTTTCTATAGGCATATAATATTGGTTTTATTTTAGTGTAAGTCCGTCATATTAAACTTAACTCACGCAATGTAAATGTATGTGTGTATTTAAAAAATAAATATATGTAAGTATGTATAAGTATTTTAAACTAATCTGGTGTATTAGATGGATGGACGTGTTACGGCAGATGTGTATAAAATGTGGCAGTTGTGAAAATTTTAACTTATATGTATATGTATATATAACACATGGGCTGAAAAGTCAGTGCCGTTTTATAGAAAAACACAAATTTCAAAATTCAACTTTATTTATCAATATAGTTGCCTTCGAGGGCGATATACTGATTGAAACGTTTTTTCAATCTTTCGATACCAGTTTTGTAGTACGATTTCGGTTTAGCCTCAAAATAGGCCTCTGTTTACTCTGATTACTTCTTCATCGGTCTTAAATCTCTTTCCGGCGAGCATTCTTTTGAGGTCTGCGAACAGAAAATAGTCGCTGGGGGCCAATACTGAAGAATACGGTGGGTGGGGAAGCAATTCGTAGCCGAATTCATTCAATTTTGCCATCGTTTTCATC
The DNA here is from genome assembly GCA_907269105.1 of Volucella inanis. Classification (NCBI taxonomy): domain Eukaryota; kingdom Metazoa; phylum Arthropoda; class Insecta; order Diptera; family Syrphidae; genus Volucella; species Volucella inanis. The sequence goes on from OU026154.1 coordinate 46,823,241, forward strand.
GACTTGTGACACGGTGCATTCTCTTGATAAAACAGCACTTTCTTTTTCTTCAATTCAATTCAATTCAATTCTTTTTCAATCCACTTGCGAATGGTTCGTTCGGCTGGTGCAGAGTCCAGGTAACACTTATCAAGCCATTTCTTTGAATCCATTTTTTTTTTTTTTCACAATAACAAAAGTTTCTTCACTCACAACACTATATCTCGAGTACTTATCGTCTGATAGCTGTCAAATTTATACACGTATCTTTTGAAGGTTGGTACTAAATGAAAATAGTATGGATTTAATTCAAGTGGCGCCCTGTCTTAGAAACGGCCCCTGGACTTTTCAGCCCATGTATTACATATGTATATGTATGTATACTAAGCTGTTTTTTATGTTTTCTTTTGCATGATTAGAACTGATCCTATTGATGTAGTTATGGTTATTCGAAGCTGTTTGGAAGACTGATGATTCCTGTTGAATGCTGCTCGAGTTTGAAATGGTGCTACTTCCGGTATGTGTCCAACTGCGTGGTTTTGATGTGTAAGCGTATGCGTTGTATTAAATTAATTATTCAGTATAAATAACAACGATCGGGGTCACCAATATTGTTTGTTATTTGTTGACAAAAATAAAACAAAACATTTAATCAAACCATTCACAATAATTAATTTTATTTTTACAATGCTTGAATAAATACGTATCTATATTCAGCTATACTCAACATCCGAATAAAGGGACGAACGGTATATTAATCAATATATTTTTATCTCTAAATCTATGCATATTATTCTATTAAAATAATTATTGCGCTATCTATGTTCAAGCCTTATTCAGCGCACATCTGATTGTCACTGATTGGCTGTGGCTGCTGCTATTCAACCCCTATTAAATTAATGTGCATTAAGAGTTACCAGTGCCCGTTTGGTAAGTTTTTTCCTTGAGTTTCTGTTGAGGAGCTTTTGGTTTTAGAGCTTTGAAAACAGTTCGTAATGATGAGTGTATCGTAGAGATCTTGTCTTGATCATTTGCATTTTTTTAAATGCGTGGAAAATACGTTAAAATGCAGTTACAAAATTGTAAGCTGTTTTCTTTAAGGAAAAAGTTTATTTGCGTAGGTTTTCGTAGGGCGCGGTCAGTTTTTTGATGTTACTTGTACCTATATTACTAAATTTGGATTGTGATAGTAATGTAAAGTTAAGTGTTTTTATGTAAATTATATTTTTAAAAGGTAATCCTTTATAAGGAGATATCCTTCAAAAACACGCCTTTTAACTTACCTCTTGGTGGTGTGGAAAAAGATATTATTTATATATCTATATTTATATTTATAAAAAATAAAACAAATTATGTAAATGAAAATTACAATCTAAGAAAAGGACGGTAAGCCTACATACTATTCTTTCATATTTTTGCTAATTTGAAATGCTAAGTACGAAATCCATGTAAGAGCTTTTGTTGGAATAGCACCTTACGGAAACCAAAAGAATTCGAATGAGAGACAAACATCCCTATCTTCCCTGTACTACCAATTTATGTCGGACAGAGTATAGTTGTTTATGTTTATGTTTTTATTATTCAAATTAAAGGGTTTACAAATACATATGCACTACCCACAAAGCATAGGCTTACTGCAGGAAATCAAACTGTAAGATATTCAAATTTGAACTTTAAGTTTAAAGAATAATATTACTTATATGAATTCAAAAAAATTTAAGAGAACAAAATTATTGAAGAAAAATAATTGTTTTACACTTAAATACACAACACAACTTTGTAGATTATTATATTATCGATTTATGAAAGCAAAAATTTCCTAATCTCTTTTCTTTAATTAATAATGCTTATCAGTCTCAAAGGAAAATCATCTAAAACGTGGGGGATCATGTAGTTAAGTTGACCCTTGCCATAAGCATTCTTGAACCTAGGTGTTTGCTGCATACCTCTACCCTTTCGTCTAGTGTTTACTTAATGTAAAATTGGTTTCAGGAATCTTTCATCTTTGCCGTACTCAATTACGGCCACCATCTTGAAGATTTGCTCTACAGTAAGAACTTTGAAATTATTCTCGTCCCGCCTCACACCTTGCTGCATTACTTTTAATATAACATATTTGCTTGCAGCTTTTGCACTTTATCGAAATGGTATTTTGCTGCACTTCCCCATTCCAATATTCCATAGCTTAGTTTGGACTCCACTAATGCGTCATATATGTTACTTTTTTATGCACTGTAATAGTTGAGCATTTCTTCAGATATGCTGTCGAATTCCAAGATATTTGTATTCTTCCAAAACTTCTATTTGCTCAGTTTTCGCATGCGGACACTCGGATTTCCGAAAATGAATAACAGATTTTGTTGACCAACACCGTCTTCCCCTATTGTGCATGAGCTTAGTTTTTTTTTTTTGCGTATATTACAAGTCCCATGTCATGACACCACTTTATAGCTTCCCAGAAATACTTCTGCAGCTTAGGTTAGAGTGACCAACCCATATTAGACATATTAGTCCGTTGTGCTGCCACGTGTATCTATGATGCCCTAACTCAAGGGACCAATTTGAGCTTACGATGAAGCGCAAGAAACTGTTAACGTCTGTATTTTTTAGATCGTTTAAGTCGTTGTAGAATAAGGCTCCTAGGTGGATTTTTCTTCTCTGGGAGAGAGCTGGACATGTACAGAGAAGGTGGAGGATTGTCTTCTCTTCCTCCTCGTCCAAGCGCCAAGCCTTGTTGAATGCTTGCCTATAAGACAGTGTCCAGTGATGACACATATAATAGCGCTGAGATGTTTACTATTTAGAAGAATCGGACTCTTGAACGATTCAGATCCAGCTTTGGCCAGATCTGTTTAGTCGCTAGACATGTTGGCCCACCGGTCCATCTAAAGTCTGTTCTTTTATTAGCATCCAGTTTAAATAATAATTTGCACGTAGCGATTGGTATACCTATGTTGCCCTTTTCCGCTAGAATAGGTAGAATGGTTGCTATTTTGGTGAGTTCATCGGCCCTACAATCCCCTGGAATGTCTCTGTGGCCCGGCACCTAACAAAGGTGAAAGTTGATATGCTCTGACATCTCCGTAAGAGATGATGGCCATTCAAGGGCGGTTTTAGAAGTTAGTGAGACCGAGTCCAGTGACTTAATAGCGGCTTGACTATTCGAAAAGATGTGGACATCATTTGCAGATATCACGTTTTTCTTCAGCCAAGACAGAGCTTCTTTAGTTGCCAAAATTTTCATCTGGAACACGCTACAGTGATTTGGAAGACGGAAGGAGAGGCTACCGACCCCACTATCGGTTTTAGATCCACCCGTATAGAAATGGATAGACTTATCATCCATAAAAGCATCTTCCTCCCAGAAGGATCTAGAGGGAAAGCTCGCATGAAAGACTTTGTCAAACCGAAGTTTAGGTATTGTGTAAGCGATGTTCTCTTAGTGGATTACTAATATATTAAGAATATTAGCGTGGCTAAATACATTTATCCACTGTGTAGTTGCTTTAAGGCAAATAGCTGCAGTCGCAACTACCTGCAGATTTGATAGAGCAGTCGTGATTGCGGATGTGTCGACGTTGTTAAAGGCGCCCTCTTTGTCTAGGAAAGTAACCATTGTGTACTCTTTGTATTGTAGGGATCGTTCGACGTGGCTAGTTAGCGAATGCAGAGCCGTTTTCACCAATTTTCCTTTACAGTAAGCATGTTGAGCCGTTTACAAATGTCTGTGATCAATTTTAGCTCGAATATGGATATAAATTAGTCGTTCAAGAGTTGTTAGAAGGAAAGATGATAGACTTATAGGGGTTGAGGCCTTGGGAAAAAAAATGAAAACTACATTAACTTCTCTCCATGACAGCGGAATGTAGATCAATTCTACACAGCTCCTCATGATACTCTTCAGCGTAGGCACCAAAACCTAATTGAGTGACAGGGTGAATTCCTTGACTTTCATGTCAAGCTTATTGGTGTTACACGGGGGACTTGAGAGTTCAGAGGATAGTGTTTTTGACAGTATTCCTCTGTATTTTAGCCAATCAGCTTTCCGATAGTTTCGGTTTTATTGGAGTCCTTCGATTTTGAAAATGAACTCAAGAGCTCATCTTCTCGTCTAATCGTGTAGGATCTCTTTTTATTTCGTCATCGATTTCCATTTCCGACAGAGTGTCAGAAGAGAAAGACACAGCTTAATAGTCGCCTCGGATAAATTGGAGTCTTCGCTTTCCATTTCTAGAAAGGATATCGACGCTCCCAGATCCTAGGTTGTATTTGCACTTAAGGGGAGTTAAGGGAGGAGGAGGTTGCTTATCAGCATCCAGCTCTACCTTTTTGTTGAACCTAAGCTGTAGTGCCTCGAACCCGAACCGGATCATGCCTTTAGTCTGCGCTAGAGGGTTAAGGGATTCCCTATTGATCACAATCAACGCTCATCTACAAGAGCCCCTTAGCTTCTCTAGTTTCGCGACTTTCCAGTCATGAGTCGGAAGGATTGGGTTACTGAATCTGATGATCTCCAAAATGGAGATACTTTCTGGAGAGAAAGACTCGACTGGAAGCCAGGTGCGGGTTCTAAGTTTACTATTGCCAGCGCTCAGGTGTGATCGATCTGTCGGTATCGCTTCTATCAATTACTGCAATCGTCAAAGTGTCTTTTAGGACTTCGCTGTAGGACCTCAGAGATGTGGTATTGGATGGCCCAGGGGTGTTTGCAGTTTTGGACCTTTTGGGAACCGACACGGTTTCCTCCAACGATCTTTGGCGCTTAAAAAAATTTCTGTTTTTAGAGCAGTGGACAATCCATCATTTAGGATTTTGTTGACCCACTAGATCTTGCTCGTTATCTCCGCACTTCTTTCCACCTCCGGAATAGATCCGAAGGTTTTAATGATGCGTGATACATTTCGGCGTCTTGAGTAGAACGCCTTTGATGGGTCTTGTCGATGCGGCTGAGCCCCTGATTTCCTTAGGGGAAGGAGTTTTTGCAGCAGCGACAGGTCTGTGGCTTGCCACAAACTTGCTGCTACTATGGGTGGAGGAAGATATAGGACCATGGCCTGCCACAGTCTCATCTCTCCCTAAAAGTTTAGTTTAAGGCTCCCACGAGTAGAGGAGAAAGGGTGATCCATCTGTACAGAGATCCGCTGTATACAGTTAAGGCTAGCTAATCCGAAGATCGCCAGGTATCCAAATACTCCGTTAGCGACTGAGCTATTTTTAGAGATGCTGGGTCCTCAGCCAGGTTGTTCATCGGAACTTTTCATATGATATCTTGATTTCAGGAGGGAAAAGGAGAGGGAGCATCCTTTGATTTCAGGACTCGTCTGGAGAAATTTCTCGATATTCATTTATCTTACTCAACCCCTACAACTCGACAAGTTCGATGCTCAGGTAAGGGTTCGAAGCATGTATGTTGAAGTACGATTGCCATATCATCGGCATATGCGAATGAAATACTAATCTTTCAGATTTAAAGAAGTTCGTTCGTATACAGGATAATTAATACGGGCCCTAGTTTTAAGCCTTGTGGAACCCCATATCCGACTTCCTTCCACTCACTCAATTCGCCTGTTATTTTCACTTTAAAACCTCTGTTATTTAGATAATTACATAACCAATCTGCTAAAACCCCTCTTATTCCAGCATGATTCAGGATGTCCATTAATTTACGGTGATTCAAAGTATCAAATGCCTTGCTAAAGTCGGTGAACATTACCAATATGTGATGATTTACATTCAGACTCTGATTGACTAAATCTGCAAGTTCGCCAAGTAGTTTTCCTGTGCTTTCCCGAACTGGTTCTTCGTTATGGTTTTCTCCTTGTTTAAAAACCTCCAAAGTCTTCTGGTCACAGCTTCTTCAAGACATTTTTCAATTGTTGGTAATATAAAAATAGGCCTATAGTTCCCTAAAGCCCTCTTTTCACCACTTTTGTATATTGGTCTTACAATTGTCGTCTTAAGAATAGTCGGAATTTGTAGCTCATATAGACACCTATTTACGATTTTGCTTAAAACAGGGGCGAAAACGTTTGCATTATTTTTGAGGTCGCATGCCCTTATGCTATCTGCACGTGGGGATTTTTTGATTTTGATAGATTGCAGGATCATATACATTTCGGCTTTATTTGTTTCCTCCACAAATATCGAGTTGGGAGTAGTCGTAGATATGTGATTCGAAGTTTTAATGCTGCAGCTTGTTTGCTAAACAGCAAACATATGACATTTTTGTTTGAGCCACAATGTTTTATAATGAAGTTGTATAAATTGTTTTTTCTTCTTCCTAATAATTCATTTATTATTTCCCAAGATTCTTTTGGGTTATTATTCGCTTAGTCAAAACGATTTTTGTAAAAGGATGACTTTTGTACAATATAAAGATTTCATTATTTATTTGGTTTCGCAGTACTTTGTATTCTGCTTCATAAGATTCACAGATATACTTTCATATGCATAGGTCATTAAAAGTATCTACTCGTTCATAACATAAATTATATCATTTTTAAGAAACATAACAATCCCTCCGCCCCTTGTTCGTTTTGGGTTTATGAATTCTGGTTTATGAAAACCTTTGATCTAAAAAACTTCGTTTTCTTCATCCTCAAAATTTGTTTCAACTAAAACAATGACACTTATATAATCAACTAATTTATTAATATTGCTGACAAAGTTATCCCAGTTTTTGCGAAGTAATCTTGTGTTTAGATAATTACAGCTAAAATTCATTAATTTCTATGCTGTTAAATCCACTCCATATTCGATATCTATTATTACCTTATTAATTTTTTCTGCGTCATCCATTGTTACAAAAATAATTGTTGATTATCTCACTCTGACAAATTGGAATTCTTACACACGCATAATTTTATTTCCATCTTCTATTGTGCTTATTTGCAAAGTGGTGGTGTTCTCGCTTTTTCTTGCCAGAAAATTGCCAGAAGCCTTCCCACACAAATGACCATCCTTCTTTTTTTGCTTGTTGCTTCGCTGTCCAAAACAACAGTTTGTTTACTTGTGTCAGCTGGTTGCTGATGAATACATTAATATCATCCGCTGCTGGATTTGGCAAATATATGACCTTCCAAAGTTTAATCTTAACTTCACGCGCTTTCTTCATAGGAGTGGATTTGCACGATGCAATGATTATTGATTTTTCTGTGTTGTTTGGTTTTGTTCTGTACACGTCGCTTATGTCAGTGTCTTCTATTTTGCAGTTTACCGCTTTTCCTATGTTCTTTATGATTATGATCAAACATTGTCCTACACATTTGACAAGTCCAGGTATCTTTCTTAGAACCCATGTTCCGCTAAGATTTTTCGGTGTTGTTAGTGTATTCAAAATGAAGGTATTGCAAGCAACTATTGCATTTAGCATAACTTCCTTCCGGGGCAGGGGCAAGTTCATTGTTGCAGCTTTCTCACTTAGTCATTGTCGTAGAAGAAAAAAAATGTATGTAAAAAATTAACATTAGTTATGTGAAATGACAATAATTGAGTACAGGTTGTTTTGCAGATTTTAATAGATGTAGCTCTTGGTACTCTTTGGGTTGCTCATGAGCCCAAATAAAGCTGATTATTATCGTATCCATTGAGCCAGAAATGGGCTTCATCATTGAACAGAATTTCACGATAAAACAACGGATTTTTATTGAGTTTTTCCAGAGCCCATTCACTGAACATATGACGCAAATTCAAGTCGCCTGGCTTCAATTCTCGCACAAGTTGAATTTTGTACCTGTACCGGTCTAACCGGTCGAGTACCATCCACTAATGTAAGCTGGAACTCAAATTTGCGGATAGTATTGGCTATAGTGGTTTTAGTAATACAGCTGAACAATTAGGAGACACTGTTGTGGTGTGAATCTTTCCATGATGACTTGCCAAACGATACTGAACAAAAAGGAATCATGCGTAATCTGTCAAAAAAGCCTATTGAAAATCAAACGTCACGATGAATCACCTCATAGAATCGAAAACCCAAGTCTAAAAGTGCGAACCCCATATTTTATTTTATACCCCTCAAACTAAACTAAAACTAGCTCATGTTTGGTGCCAACATATGGTCCTTCTGAGCCAGATAGTGTGTGTGAATTCTTAAAGAATAAAATAAATATCAAAAAATCAAAAAGTTCAAATTTTTTATTTAAGTACATACCATACATATGCATACCCTTGACATTTTGTACAGTGCTAATCGGGATTTCCGAGCCGTGCAACAAATAATTTTACTCATCAGCTGAAGGCATAAACCGGAAGTCCTCATTTTTTCATCTCTTTCATTGTCCTTTTTATTTTTGAAAAAAAAGAAGTTGCAAGTATGTCCTTTGGGAAACTCCAAAATTTACTTTTGGCACAAATAGAGCTTGATCATGCCAATTTCAAAACGACAGAAAAAGAATCTCGCCGTACTTCAAATTTCCTTTTGAGTCGTCTTTCAATGTTAGAATGTTGCTACAGAGAAGCCGTACAAAGAAGAAATAATGTCAGGAAAGCTGGAAATTGTATGATTAAAGAGGATTTAATCGTGGTCTACGAAAAAATGCAATCCAAACCTGGATTATCGCAGTGATCTGTTGGATGCTATTGATAGGAGATCTCAGAATTAGAGGGACGACGCAGTGGCGAAAAGCACTAAACTTCGGCTTCCAAAACTTAATATTCCCGAATTTTCGGGATCATATTCAAAATGGCGATCTTCGCATGACATCTTTGTTTCATTATTCCTTGATAATAAATCAATCAGTGAAATTCAAAAACTGCATTATTTGAAGTCAAGTCTCACCAGTGAAGCAGCAAGACTTCTTCAACATATGTCCATAGATGCAAAAAACTACGACAAGGCTTAGAAACTTTTAACAGACAAGTTCGATCACAAAAGAGTATTGGTAAATGCTGAACTCACGTTTTTTTTTAGTCAACCTGCGATAGTAAAAGAGTCTGCACAAGTTATTTAATCTTTGTTAGCAAGCAAGGAACGTCTCAGTCGAAGGTAGCGCCTAAGGTGTTTCTTACGAAAACACAGTTTAAGCAATTTACATGCAAATTGTGTCATCAAGGGCAACATTCACTTCGAAAATGCAACCAATTTTTGGGAATGGACGTGTAGCATAGGAGCCACACTGTTCTCAAAATAAAGTCTGTGAAAACTGTTTCCCATACAGCCATTTCTTGCAGCAAAAGTTGTTACTTCTGCCACCAGCGACACTACACACTTTTATATTTTGAACAAATACACAAACATCTGCACCGCACAATTATTTAGTGCCACAGATAAAGCACAACATAGAGAATACGCTGCAGCAGGTGGTCGTGAATCCCAACGCAACTGTTTTCATCCAGCTAGCGGTAAACAGCGAAACCCAAACAATCGTAACGCCTTTTATGTTCCTCAACGAGTTAACACGAGCATTTTGTTGGCTACCGCAGTTGTTTAAGTGCAGTCAGTTGATGGTAGATTTGTCGAGTTAAGGGCCTTAATCGACTCTTATTCTTTATCTCCGAATCGCTGTACAACTGCTCGGAATAAAAAAAGGCGGACTTATATTGAAATATCGGGGCTGGGGAAGGTCAGCAACGGCGCTTCCCAGAGTTATGTCGACATAACATACATGCCGTACGTATTTAAGTCGTTAATTGGGCTTCTTCCAACCCGGGGTGTTCTATTAGATAGCTGAAATCATATCTCCGGTTTACAACTAGCAGATCCGTCTTTTCATGTTCCTTCAACAATAGACCTTCTTTTCGGTACCAACGTCATTTCAGGAGTGATGAAGTTGAAGAACCCATCGCACAGAAAACCCAACTTGGATGAGTGTTACTGGAAAAAGTCTTAGAAATTCCTCGAAGGCTTCAAAGTTTTGTACAGCTGGTGGATCTTGATGTACAAATGCGTAACTTTTGGTAGATGGAAGAGGTTTCGTTTCCAATTCAAGTATCGGATGAGGAAATCGAATGCGAACGACATTTTACCACACACACACAAGATACCTATCCGACGGCAGTTCAGCTTTAGGACATGCCCAGGAAATCGCGCTAAAACGATTCACGTATCTGGAACGACGTTCGCAAAAAGATGAGAATGACGCCGTTTTGAAATCACCCTACCACTTGTTTCTCCCACATCATGCTGTGGTGAAGGAAATTAGTTACACGACAAAAGGAAGTGTTGGTGTCGACGCAGCATCAGAAAGCACCGATGGTACCTCCTTAAATGATCATCTCATGGTGGGCCTTAAGCTTAAGATTTATTTATTCAACATAATAAATTGCACATTATAATCATTGAGAAAAAAACTGAATAAAATAAGGCATGACATTTATGTCTTCTGCCTGAGTAACAACATTTTCATAAGTTGTACAATATACAATAACATATTAATCATTGAACGAAATTTTAAATGCATTTTAATAACATTTTCATGTGCTTTTGGTTAAGCGAAAGTAGTTTAGTTAAAACAAAAATAGGTTTTATTAATATTTTTTGGGCTTTTAGTTTAGCTGAAACAGAAATGTATTTTTAGAGTATAAAGACTTTTAGTTTAGTTAAAAACAAATTATAAATGTTAACAATTTTGTTTGTTAAAAATTTTCGTTCTGTAAGCACTGGCTTCGAAGTAATACTTAAACAATTGTATCCAGTTTGAACCGTTAAAATAATATTTAACCTCATCAATATTAAGAATGTTCGTCCTAAAGTAGAAATGTCTCAACTCTTTCAGTACCGGACACACGCCAATGAAATGCAATACGTCTTCCCTCTCATGTAAGTTGCAAAGAGTGCAATTGCTAGTCCTTTCGTTTCGATGTGGTACATAAGTTAGTTTAACCATATCTCCTCTAATTTTAATAATTATTCCAATCATAAAACTGGAATAGCTGCTTTTGAAGTAATTGTTTTGATTTATTTTATAATTAACCTTCGAATAGTATTGCCTCTCTGTACCTCCCTAAGCTTAAGACAGACTTCATCAAAGTCATTTTGAGGTGGAGGAAATACTAGTACACCTTCACCGCAGGCGTTAAGAAGATGTACCGACAAGTTTGAGTAAGAGGAAGAGATGTATGTCGACGATTTATTAAGTGAGGCCGAATCGGTTAAAGAAGCGCGACAGAATCGAAATGAAGTCCGGGAAATCCTCGATTCAGCTGGGTTGAAACTCCGAAAACGGACATCGAATCACAAGGAGTTGATCAGCGACATTCCTAAACAGGATCGGGAAAGTAAGTTCGAGCTCCCTCTTGGTTCTTCGGAACATGTCAAGACCTTGGACATCAGATGGTTTCTAGCAACAGACTCATTCTCTTTTCAGAATTTTTCGACATACGGGGAAAAGTAAGAAAGTAAGTTCGAGCTCCCTCTCGGTTCTTCGGAACATGTCAAGACCTTGGACATCAGATGGTTTCCAGCAACAGACTCATTCTCTTTTCAGAATTTTTCGACATATGGGGAAGAGATGAAAAAAAGATTAGTTTTGTCGTCGGTAGCAAAACATGTTGATCCTCTTGGATGGATAGCACCGTGTACCATTAAAGCAAAAATCTTGATGCAACAGTTTTGGAAACGACAGATTAAAAGTTTCCAGTTAAGATTGGTATCAAACAATGAACCAACCATCCGCTTTGGAAGCTAATACACTACCACTTGATATCTATCTGTCATATTTACTACGCTAGCTTCACCTTTACTCTGGTGTTTTCATGCAAATTACGAATCCTGCCCTAGTAATCCACTAAATCTTTCATCTCCTTGTGCTCCGTAGGTGGGGATTCACTTGGCAACGGAACTGTTTGACCATTTAAGATCTCGGATAGTGTATGGTCTGTTTAACTATGGGCCGTGTTTCGGTAGAATATTAAGAAAAGTGGTATGTGTCGATCCCAGTCCCGCTAGTAGCTGCCGCCGAACTTATACAGATCCTCATTCAAGGTCATATTCCATCAGATTGAGACTGTAGTGGCGTTGTCCTCATATTCCACATTTTCAGATATGGGCACACTTCCTGGAAGACTTTTCATCCAAAATTTCGCTCTTGATTGGAATTTTCCCACCCAGTTATTGATTACGGCCTTAACTTCTTAATTTTGGATTGCGAACACTTCCGCTCACTTACTGTAGTAATTTATGACCACGAGGGTGTATCGGTTGTCATTAAATGTTCGACAAACGGGCCAAAGATGTCAATGTGTATTTGTTCCAATGGTGCTCCGATATTGTATTATTGCATACTTTCCTATGACTTTACTTTTAGGCGCTTAGTAGCTGCATACCTTATGCACTTTTTCCCCCAATTCTTGACTTCTTGACTAATGTTTCCTTATTTTCGCCAACATCTTGTTTATTTCCAAATGACCTCCTGAGGTGCACTGACTCTAGACTGCGGCACGATAAGTAACATAGGAGATGTTGTTCCATCTGCACTTTCCCACTTTCTCTTTAGCAAAACATCTCGCTCACAAGGCGAGTCGCACTGTTCCCAATATGCCTTCACAGTTCGGCTCCGATTCGAAATCTTCTGCCAGCTTGGTCTTTCCTCGTGTTCCTTCCAAGACTATATTGGTTCGATGTCATTACCTGCCTGTTGGGAGAAACGGATTTCGTCTGTACTCCAACCCTCTACTCTCTCAGTTCTAATTTTTTGGGTTGCGGCCTATTCTTTCGCTTCCTTACCACTAACTACTTCTGCCAGGAGACTTTACAGTTATTTAAAGTGCCCTTGAAGACGTCCTTCTTTGTCGCAGTTCCAGGAGCGCATCCTTCGTCCCTCGAGCGGAGTGTTTTGGTGCTCGACACTAAGTCTTGCACCGGACCATTCAGCAGATGCCCCTTAACCGACGATATGTATTCCTCTGTCTGATTGGTTGCTTCTATCGCCAGAGCGAAGGTAAGTGCTTCAGCAAGGGTTCTTTTTCCGGCCTTCCTTACTACTGACTGTAGCTTTGAATATGCGATTTCGCTGATGAATGCGTTCTTTACCATTTCTTAGGTTATTTCTTGACCTGCGGTGGGGCGTGACAATGTCTAGCGTCTATTTGGAGCAGTTGCAGTGTTTCTTTTCGTTGCTATTGAACCTTTAAAATATCCCGCTTCGGGCCATCCCCAAACCGTTTCTTAACTCTGCTAAGGACCGTGTGAGGTCACTGTAATGGCAAAGTACTTCTCCACATTGTCCCAGAGGTTTTTTTTTATAATTCCGCGCGCGCACCAAGAGGATATGAATACCCTTTTACTGGCTTTTCACCAGGGCGTGGGCGGGTGGCGTAGTAGCTTTGAAACTCAGGTGTTAGGTTTCGATATTTTTCCAGAGGTGGTTGTCAAACTGGAGCCAGTGCATCCTCAACCAGTGGGTCTTAGTGCGCGCTAGTTGTTAGTTCGTTACATTTGGCCCAGCCAGCAACCACTCCAACATCAGTGTTATGTTATGTTATTCCATGAAAAGTCTTTTTCAGAGAATTGCCTCGCACGGGATTCGAACCCGCGAACCTCTGCTTGAGGGTTCGCACATGAGGCGTGGCCATCTAATGAAAGAGGCTTCAACTCTTTTCTTCTCGGAGCGCTTAAAGAACATTACCGCAGTTTCTGTTTTGGCACTGCTTCAAGCTGTTTTACCTGTTGCTCACCTTTGTTGCCCTTTGTTCAAATTTTTCGTCAACATTCTTCTCTGTTCTTTCAAATTTGTCATCGATTTCTTCGAAATTTTGCTGTAAAATGTTCTTTCGTTCTTCTAAATTATTCTTTTGTTTATCAAGTTCTTGTTGTTTGCTCGTTAAATTTTTGTTTAATACTGTTCTTCTGTGCTTCCAGATTTCTCTTTTGTTGGTCGGGACTGTTCTTCTGTTCCTCCATTTTTTGTTGGGGGCTATTCTTTGTTCATCTATTTTCGATTCACCGTCAACGTCATTAGAGTATGTATTTGGATCATGTCCATTCAAAACCTCCTAAAGTTTCTCTTGTTCAACTCGGATTTGAGTTGGACGAGGGTCGACTCCAATAGTTTTCGATATATTATAGCAAAAACACACTTTAAATTCTCTTAATTTACTTCTTAAATTCCACTTAAGAAGTAACTTGCATCTCTTGTGGAATATCGGTACTTATACTCCCCTGACATCTTTCGAGAATATTTTGTTCTATGCAGCGTTCCATTTTACCAAAATATACGGTAAAATCTTCCACTCTCTTTTCTCCAATGGTCGAATTTTCTGCTATTCAAATATGGAAATCTTTTTCTATTTAAATATATGGTAGATGACGTTGTTGAGATTTTAAATGGTCATCACAGTTTTAAGAATATTAGCGTTGCCAATTAGTTTATTTTTCCACTCTATAGTCGTTTTAAGGTGAATAGCTGTTTTATGAGACACTTGCCCGCTGAAAATATCGAGGGGTGTCAAGTGAACAGCACTGTTTCAGGCCGTCCACAATACAACCACCTCGTAGGGAATATCGGTCTTACAAACGAGACGTACGTCGTATAGCCAGTGGATAATGCGAGGTTGAGGGTTTCCAGTTTATATTAGTTTACTGTTAAAAGATCCAAATTAAAAGAGACTAGGCTGGTAAAGTTGAATGAGGGAGGGTAAATAATTGGAATTTTGTATTTCCTTCTAAAGAGAACCCGATCAGGGGGGCTTACTCCCAATCCACAACGATCGGCAAAACGAGTTAAGCAATCAATATTTTGCTGTAATAGCTCGTCGTAGATCGTATGTGGCTATCAATCAATCGTCCTAGAATTTTCAGAAGAAAAGATGATAGACTTATAGGTCTGAGGTTTTTAAGGATAACATGAGAACATTTTCCGGCTTTTCATAAGAGAATATGGATCATTTCTACGCAAGTTCTAATGATATTCACTAGCGCTGGTAAGATGATATCTAAGGATATTTTTAGCTCGCAGGTCTTATACCGTCCAGCCCAGTAGACTTATATGGTTTGAAGGTTTGCACCGCTCAAAGCAGCTTCTCTCTTGTAATTAAAGCGTGCATTTTAGTCGCGGCAGCAGTAGTCCTACTAAGGTTGCTATTGGCCGTGAAATTTAGTAATTTAATATCGTATAAATTGGTGGTATCTGAAGCCGATATTTATTAGGATTTACACAAGTTTAAACTACTTTAAAACCAAGGTTTAAGATCTAACAGAAGTTAAGGGTTAGGATAAAGGGGAATGTTGGAGAAGATCAAGTTTGAGACGGTAAGTGCTCAGCCTAAAATCTAAAAAGGAAAGGTTTGAGTTGATTTTACAGACCTTGTGGGTGATTGGTTCGTTTTAACCGTAAGAGGTGCGATGGGTTGAAATATAGAAAAGACGAGGAGATTGTAAATTAAGAGCCTTAGTCTTGAAGGAATTACAATTTTAAAGGGAGACGCAATTCACAGAACCAGAGAACAGTCAATGAATAAAGAGAATGTCAGCTACGTTTCTGCGTTTTTCGAGGGTATTCAGGTTAAGATGCTTGAGGCGGTTACGGTAGGGAAATAAGGTAAAAGTTTAATCCCAGGGTAGAAGGGCAAATCGAAGAAAACGACGTTGAATGTTTACGATTCGGGATATATGTATGAACTCGACCATCGTTTAATAATACCAAGTGATGAGTTGGCTTTAAGGATTATCTCATCAATATGCGAACGTAAGTTTAACTCTCTATTGGTCGCCAAGGGATTGAACCTGGGGTACAGGTTGACCATGCAGAAAATAAAGTCGAGGAAGAGAGTAAGCCGTAGGAAATTTCTTTTGACAACTAATGGAAAACCTATAGAGATCTTGATAAAGAATAGAGTCTTGGGGTGAAAAAATAGTTTTGGAGAACTTAGTGTCGTCAGCGTAAATGGAAAGGGGGCAGTGTTTAATAATCCTCTAAAAATCGTTTATAGTTAAATTGAAAATAGGGGATCTATATAACTGCCTTGTGGGAAACTAGAAGCAGCTAAAAACGTGGTTGAGAAGGCTGACCTAAAAATAAGATATCTTAAGACAAATTGAAAAAGAACAAATAATGAGATATTTTATCGAATGCCTTAACAAAATCTCTAAAGTCGATTTCGTTGTAGCTGGTCTACCTTTCGGAAATCCATGTTGACTGATTGATATACTCGTAAGTGACTTACACTGAAAGCTTTGCACTTTATATAAAATACTTTCGAACATTTTAGTTACCTATGTGAGAAAGCTAACAATGGGATGGTAGTTAGATACATCATTCTTTGATCCCTTATTGTGGACCTGGGTTATGAAAGAGGTGTTCCAAATTTGTGGGAATTCGCCTTGTGTTGGGAATAGATGAAATAGGAAGGAAAGTAGCGGGCTTTGTATAAAATACTTTCGAAAATTGTAGGTACCTATGTGAGAAGCTTAACAATGGGATGGTAGTTAGTTACATCTCTTTGATCCCTTATTGTGGCCCTGGGTTATAAAAGAGGTGTTCCAAATTTGGGGAAATTCGCCTTGTGTGAATGATAGATGAAATAGTGAGGAAAGTGGGGGGAAACAATTGGAGTCATACTTTTTAAGAACAATTTATTATTAAGATTTTGCAGCTTTTCTTCAATAAAGGTAGGATCAAAAGATCGAGAGTGATGGGGAGAGGCAGTAGATGATGTTTGTGTCGGGAAAAAAAGACGTAGAGACAAATAGAATTACATACCATATTCAACTGTAAAAAATGGAGACAGCATCAGTTAAGGCTAGACTAGTAAAATCAAGAGAAGATTTGCCGAGATATTAATTTTGCGAGAATTAGCTTTATGGAAGTAAGAAAAAATTATAAGGAAGAGGGAGTGAAAGTTAGTGACCAGGAGCCGGTTGAGTGATTAGGTAATCACTTAGATCGTTCAAGAGCCATCGGTTTTATCATGGATATGGCTTTGCGTTAGGGGTCAAAAAGTTTTTTTTTTGCGCATTAGTTTTGCGTTACCGTCTTTTTTTTATTACATTTCGTTCAGGGGCTAGTGCTTGTAGTAGTGCGCAGTATCTTTTTTTATTGCTTATCATAAGGACTCTCGATTTTTAAATGTAAATAAAACAAACTGTGAGATTTTTTTTACTTTTTCTTTCGTTCACTCATGTAATAATTCCCTCCATTTTGTACATGTCAATGAATAGCACAAATCGTTAGATTATTTTCATTGCATATCGTTCAATGGCTAGTGCTCACAATAGCAAGTTTCTCAGTGTTAAAATTTAAAGTCGATGATGCTGTTGATAGTAAACGGGAATCGCATAAACTGCAGTCAGATGCAAAACGCGGAGTCAACAAACAGCGAACGCGAGACACTAGACCTAAGGTAAGGCTCGTAAATCCGGAGAATTAGAAGATGATGATTCAATTTCCGAACGCCAGCGAAAAGTCCCTGTAAGCAAGCGCATCGCTGACGTTGGGCGACTTTAGAAGTTCAGAAGAGAGTAGTTTTAAAAGTTTTCTTCTCTATTTCGGCCAATCAGTTTTCCGATACTTTCGGAATGCTAGTTGGGGTCACTGAGATAGGAAATAAGAGTACATTACGTTTCACTAATATACAAGTTCTGACATTACCTTTGTCTTTTGTATAGAGCGGAACGTATTTAAGTGTCCCAATTCTACGAACCACGCCTTGTCTGCGCATAAAAAGCCGAAGCCTTTTTGGAGTGATGGAGGTCAATCTGAAGAAACCGCAGCATTACTGTAACAACCAACAATAGAAGCTTCTACAACGCTGACATTTGAGAACTACGATTCTGAAAATATGCCCAGAAGTTCATTTTGATCCTCTGATCGTAACGGATTTCTTTTTAATTCGTCGTCGTTTTCGATTCCCGAAGAGGTGTCGGAGGCGGAGACCATCGAATTGGTAATCACCTCAGAAAGATTAGAGTCATCGCTATCCATTTCATTGAAGGCTGTGATGCATACTTTGTTTAAAGGAGGAAGAGAAGGAGGTTGGTTCTCCGCGTCCACCTCTTCCTTAATGTGAACCAGATAGTTTCACCTCTGAACAAAAAATGATGTATTTTATTCGTAGCAGAAAAAAATCATTTTGAGAAAAAGGCCTTTAAATTTTTTTCGTGAAAAAAACATAATTTTGTTTAATAATTTCATTCTTTTAACTTATTTTTCTTAGCCGTTGGTACCAGGACCGAACATTTTATCGAAATCCGAGTTTCTTTAGTTGCTTGTTAATTTTTATGCTCTGCCAAAAGTATTAAATGAGAACAGGGAATGGGATGAGGTTGACAAATGTGCAAAATGGACGCTGGGTCTATTTCGGAGGTAATTTGTTCTCAATGCGATGCACTGCATTTGTTGCATCCGCTGTCAAATGTGCTGTTACACTATGGGACCAACCAGTGCTTAAGTAAAATAAGCTTTTAAAAGTACAATTTTTATTTTTTTTATTATTTATTTTTATACCAATGTCTTAATATCCTAATTATTGGTTTCAATACATTTTTAGCATTTACACTTAACCGTTATACCAAAAACATAGCCTAAAGTTATTGAAAGAAATTATGTCACGCTTACAGTTTTGTGAAGTAACTTTTTAACACCTTCATTCTTTGTTACCGCAAATGTAACTGCATAAGTGTTATATATTTTTGAAAAGCTTATAGATTCTACTTTCTGAACGAAAGCAATTGGGGCATTCTAATTTAATCCATTGAGAAATAAAACTTATATCTGAAATACCTAAAAAATGTCCGTTGTCTAATGTTTAAAGAGAGATTTGACATTTGGGTTGTTTGACGCTGTTAAAATTTACATTGCGTTTTACTATAATTATTGTTGTCATTATTATTATATTATTATTTTATTATTATTATTATTATTATTATATTTATTATTAATTTATTATTATTAAAATCTTTATTAATTAAGCGCTAGCCTTTGTGGCTTTCAGCTCTAAATAAATAAATGAAACTATGTAATATAAGTGATAAAAATTCCATAGATACATTTTATATGACTAAATTCTCATTCTGGAGGAAGTTGTAAACTTTTGTTATATTTTCATGGTTGAATGTATTCAGTAATAGGTAGACTGATTGATTTTCAGGCAAGAGGGAATTAGAGATCTGGAGATTTGGCATGGAACTTGTCCGAGAGTATGTGCAATGTCGATTATGTTATTGTAGACTGGGCATAGTGGTGGGTTGTTCTTCTTTAGCATGTGTTGTTGCGTTTGAATAGTGTTTGAAGACGGACGAAGTTGAAGTTTATTGCTTTAGAGGTGGATGTCGGGTTGATGTTTTGAGTGATCTGTTTTTGTAGATCGTGCCTTCTAAACAGGCGCATTATTGCAAGATTTTGCGGCCTTACCAGCAAGTTCGTTACCTTGTATCTGCATGTGAATTTGGACCCACAAAAGTTTTTGTTTTTTGGGGGAGGGGGTATTTTGTGAGGATATCCTTTTTAATAGAGATCCGCTTTCGGAGGTGACGGCAAGGATGCGGTGTACATTGATTTAGATCCGTGTGTGAAGATAGGTTTCCATAGATTTCGGAGGTGACGGCAAGGATGCGGTGTACATTGATTTAGATCCGTGTGTGAAGATAGGTTTCCATAGATTTAAGTTCACTAATTACTTCGAAAAAATGTGCCTTGTAAATATCGCTGTCTATATTGCCTTTTTTTATGTTCAGTCAGGGTCAGTAGAACCGACGATTGTTGTACGCACCATGGTGGGTAAGATGATGAGCAATGTTTTATTTGTTTGACAGGAAGATCAAATTCTCTTGTGCTGCATATTGTTCGAACTATACTTGATGGGAGACGCTTGATTGTATTTGATCTGATAACGGCGGTAATATCCTTGTTAATAATATTTTATAATAATAATAATAGAGTATTTCAGAAGTTTGGTAAAGCACTCTGCTTGTCTTCCCTCTAAAGTAGGAAGTCCTGTTTCTGTCATTATATTTTGTATTCTGGATGTTCGATATGCGTTGATACTCCTTCTATCTGCTTAATGATAAGTCGATTTTAGGAGGTTAAGCGTTGTTTTGGACATTTTCAATATATGAACAGTCCATAATAAATTTTACTTAAACCTAAAGCTCTGATAATATTACAAAGAGAATCTATGTGTAATTTGTTAACAGTGTTGGTTCTCCCAGCTAGGCTCTTCTTAAGGTTTATAAAATGTGGTTTAAAGTTGTATCTATTATTAAATATCACCCCTTAACATTATTCAAACTTAACATTAGTTGTAGACAAGCTATTTTATGACAAACGTGCAGTGTATTACATTTATTTAATGAAAGCTTGGCACCAGAGGTGGAGATCCAATTTAATATTTCTGTTAGTAATTTTGACAGGATAGCTTTGGCTCTTTCTGGATCATTAAGCTTACACATGATGAAAAAATCATCTGCGTAGCTGGAATGATCCAAATGTTTGTATTTTGCGACTATTGTACTTATTTCGTCAAAAGCTATAATGAAAAGAACCACCGACAAAGGAGATCCTTGAGGGATGTAATTGTGCAGTGGAATAGTTGCGGGAAAATGATTGTTAACCCTAACTGAAAATTTTCTATTCGAAAGAAAATATTTTACATAACCGAACATTTTTGGGCCGATTAGATTAATACAGCTTTTATTGAAGGCCTTTTCAAAATCTAGTGATAACAGAGTAACGTGATTTCAAGACGATAGGACATTCGAGATATACAAATCTACGTATAATAAGGCATCGGCACAACCTAGATTGATTTGATTGATTCTCACTGTGTTTGCTAGAATCGATAAACCAGAGAAGGTGTTTAGCAACTACTTTTTTCTAAAACTTTAGGAAATTGTTCGGTAGCCCCAAACTGTATTAATTGGCCTGTTAGGCTCGGGTAGGGGGATGAAGTAGCTGACTTCCAACTTTGTGGCATTATGCCAGTCTCAAGAATCTTATTGTACAAGCGACAAAGCTTTAATTCTGTTGACAGTGGTAGGTTTTTTAGCATAGGGTAAGATATGCGATCCCTGCTTGGCGTTTTGCCTTTCAAGAGGTGTTCGTTTTTTGACTGATTTGACCAATTGTGAGCAAAAAATTTGCTAATTTCTACTAGGCACAAAGAAGGGCCAGTCGGTGTTTTGATGCATTTAATGAAACGTGAAACGAAGTTCTCTGTTAAACAACGGATTTTATGTCAAATTTTTAACGGAGTTGAGTTTGGATCGATTCAGAAAGTGAACTCTTGTAAGCTTTTGGCTTTGCTAATTTTTATTTCTCTCTTTAAAGTTTTCAATGTGTGATTCCAACACAGGCCATGATGTTTGATGTGGTATGTGGAGGTTCTTTGTATGATTACAGTGTATGTTTTAAAAGAAAATCTATAATATAAATTTTACCCTTATCGCAGTTGGCCGCATCAGTTTTAAATTTGGGGGTTAGTAGCGCGTTTGGAGTAGCGGGACCTATTGCAACGTTTACAATAATTGGAAAGTGATCACTGTTGTGAAAATCCTCAAGGATTCTCCAAGAAATTCGCGGAAGAAGTTCTGGTGAGCAACAGGTGATGTCAATGTGTGGAGAAGCGAATAGCTGGTCCGTTATTTAACAGCATGAGGTTGAAGTTAAGCAGAAAAACCTCTAAAATAGCTCCCTTGGAATTCGTAGATGAAGAGCCTAAAAGAACTCCAACAGTTAATGTCACCAACAAATAAGACCGGGGCGGAGATTTGAATAAGTATGTTTTCAAATTCGTATTGTGAAAATTGTTGATCAGTTAGGGTGTAAAGAAAAACTAATGTAAATTTAAGAGATAAATTTATTTGGGCTAAATATTAGAATTAATATTGACCAAATTATGAGGAATATTGCTTTTTATTTAAGGACCAATAACTTGCTTTTCTCTTGTATTGTTATTTAAAAATAACCTTTATATGGATTGGGTTTAAGGGAAGATGAACCAAACACACAATGTGTCTCTTGAAGACATATAACACAAGGCGAAAGTTCTTTGCTCGGAAGCTGAACTACACAAGTTCTCTAACGAGCACGAGTAATTCAACCCTCGAACAGCAGAGTCTGTGTCTATGACGAGTGTACTGTTGAAATTATATGTCGCCATCGTCTGACAGTGTTTAATTGTTTGTGGTTAGGTTCGGCTGGGGTATTATTTTGAGTGAGAATTCTGTTTTTTAATAATTACAACTATTGAGGGTTTGGTTCTAGGGTATTTTATTGGAGCGGGTAGCTGATGTATTATCGGATTATTATTATATATTTTTGAAGGATTGTGCATCGACGGTTGACTCTGATTTTGTTGACGGATTTATGTCAACAAGTTGACATATTGGGTCGGAAGGTGTGTGAGTATCGTTCCTGCAGTTAATACAATGAATTCCAGAGCATTCCACGTGCGGACGGGGTAAACAGCAATATTTGCAAGTATATATTATATGAATATATTCGTCTACCTTTCAATTTACCTATCCTATTTTAATGTCATTGAGATGTTTAATGAGATCAAATGAAACGATTGCGGCACTTGTCGGGACCAGATCAAAGTTATCTTTTTTTTAATATTTTTTATGTCGATTCTTTTATACTATGTATTTTAATTCGTTCAGCAGCTCATCTTCTGGTATGACAATTATGTGCCTAGAAAAGCTTGTACCTTGAAATAAAATGAGTCCAAAAACTATTTTTGCTGGAACAGAATCGACGTATTTGGCCTTGATAAATTTTTCAGCCATAAAAAGATTAGAAACTTTTACGAGAAGATCGCCGGATCGTATTGCTTTAACCTCCAAAATGTCTTTGGAAATATATTCCAAACAACGATTTATTTGGAAAGGGTTATATGCAGAGAGTAGTTTAAGATTGTCACCTAGTTTTTTCAAATCCTGATACTGCTGTATTACTAAAACCACTATTGCCAATACCATTCGCAAATTTGAGTCCCAGTTTATATAAGTGGATGATACTCGACCGGTTAGACCACATCCAGCACGTAGTAAAGAGACTATAGCAGCTGTAGCTAAAAGTGTACGTAAAACCGTAACGAATCGATTCGTCGTCGTTCTCAGCAGATTGGCTTGGCGTATTCGATAACTTGACGTATTCGATAACTTGACGTATTTTACGTTAGGATCACGATCTAAAAGCGTACAAAATTCAACTTGTGCAAGAATTTAAGCCAGGTAACTTGAATTTGCGTCATATTTTCAGTGAATGGGCTTTGGAAAAACTCAATGAAAATCCGGTGTTTTATCGTGAAATTTTGTGCAGTGATGAAGCCCATTTCTGGCTCAATGAATACGTTAATAAACAAAATTGCCGTAGTTGGGCTGACGAGCAACCCGAAGAGTACAAAGAGCTACAATTACATCCATTGAAAACAACGGTGTGATATAGTTTATGGGCTAGTGGAATCATCATCGGTCCTCATTTCTTCGAAAATGAGGCAAATTATAATGTTACCGTCAATGGTAACCGTTATCGCGCCATGTTAACGGACAATGTGCTTCCTGAAATTCAAGCACATGGTGTCGGTGAGCTCTGGTTTCAACAAGACGGCGCTACGTGACATACAGCGCGTGAGACAATGGACTTGTTGAGAAATCATTTTGGTGAGCACTTAATTTCACGTTTTGCTAAGGTAAATTTCCCGCCTAGATCGTGCGATATCACACCTTTGGACTATTTTATATGGGGATATGTAGGATCTCAGGTCTTCATAAATAATCCATTATTAAAACATTACTCGTGTTATCCGCGAGATACCATTCGTTATGCTCGAGCGAGTCGAAATTATGACTGACAGAGACTGTACATTGCTTTTTATTCCTTAGTTCATCAGTAATTATAAGAAAAAGAAAAAATGTGCCCCAATTTACCCTCCTATATTCTAAACCTATTATTGTGTCACTTAGTCACAGCTTGATAAAGTATAATTGCTACCAATATATATTTTAACGACGGACGTGGTAAATATGATCATACGTAAATAATAACCATGTGATATACTTATGTATTTTTCATTGGTTGACAAATAAATATTCAACATATCGTGTATAACATAATTTTCTTTGCCCAAAATGCTTTTCATTAGTTTTTAAAGTATCTGCAAACATGCATATGTGTATACATAATTACATACATACTAAGTACAACTTATTTTCGCAAAATGAGTGAATTCGTGATTTCTAAACGCGACTTGTGTAAATTCTTCATTCATAATGGAACAAATATTTCGAACAACCTTAAATTACCAGCTTCAAGGATTCAAATAATCGTGCCAAATATACAAAAGAATGAATTTGCTTTCTAAATTCAATGATCGTTTGGTAAAATTAAGTAAACCTAAAGAAGGTTTTGAAAAATGTAATTCATCGTAGTTTAACGAGTCCTCATATAGTCACGATACGGACTATGAATAGAAAGGACAAATAAGAAATAATGAAGCAAATATCGCATGTCACCGAAACTGTTTTTTCCTATTCTTTCTATGAGTTTTTTAGCATTTATATTGATTTAGATCTGTCAAGTATCAATACCTATATCTAAGGTCTTATGTGGCTAAAAAAATTGCTCAATCTTTTCATCTAAAAGTGTGCTATCCACCAGCACCGAGCATTAAGGTAACTGATATTGGTTCTTCAATCAAGCTGCAAGATCGGTTAGACCATACTTTTAGGCGCATTTTGATGATTGACTCTATTTACAAGCCAAGATCGAAAAATCTCTAGCTGCGATGGCTCTCCGGGACAAAGTGAATATAAACAAATATTACCCGGATCATTTAATTTATGACTCTAACTTATTTATTGCTTCACTTATCCCTACTTTATTAGTATGAATACAAACGAGGTTTTTTGGCAAAACTGCACTTGTTCTTCAGTAAAATATTTTTGCCCGATTTCCATCGAGTTTTCAAAAGAAACTCCTAACAAAACAAGAGCTGTCGTTAATGATATACGAGTACAAATAAATACTATAAGTTCCACGCTACTCTATTAAATAATTGAATAATTGAAATCAAACATGAACTGTTTTTAACAATGATTGATGTTAAAATCAGTTTCCTTACTGATACAAGTTCTAGTGAAGAAAGGAATGACTTAAACAAAGTGAGATCCAAACCACAAAATCAAAATGCATATCAGTATGGCATTTCGACTTTGCAAGTTTGTATCATGTGTATAGGGCTGGTGTATATGATGAATATGATATTGTACATATATCGTACAATTTATTTTTCTGGAAATGGTCTGAAACTACACCTGAGAACAAGAAAGGCAAAAAGGAAAATAAAAAATATATGCAAAGCCGTTCCCGGACCGAACTGGGTTTACATATAGATAAACCACGACAAGGTAGTGGCAACAGCAATAATGGTGTGGATGAAGGGTGAATTTATTTTTAATTTATCAAATACTCTGAGTGATTGTGAGTCTCAATCGCGTAAACCAGGGAGACCTACAATGGCCTTCGATCAGTACTGTGAAAGAAGTGGGATAAGTAAAATTCGTGCTCTTCAAGCTTCTCATGCTCAGGACCTGATCGATGCTGCTGCTTCTTCATACCAGCAATTTTACAAAGACGAAGTTTTCAGCGTTGATTTTGCACTTTCAATTTTTACTCAAGCAAAACTCACAAGATAGCAATATGAAGTCATCAGGGCAGCTACGAAAAAGATTGATCATAATATTTTTCCTAGCTATAAGAAAATACAAAATACAGTGCTATCCAAACGATGTAAACATGACCGAATATTCTGCCGAAATCCCTCTGCATAGTTTGGTTGATCACACAGTTAAATGGCTCATCCGGCCAGATTGAGTTCTCTTAACCATTTTATGACGACAGTGAAACAAGAAGCGACTCAAATTTATTTATGACCTCAATAGTGCCACCGAAAATTACTCTTGCCTCAAATCAAGACGAAGATCTGAAAAATGAAATAGACAACTTGGAACCAACAACACTAGCTTATGACGATAATACCATCACGCTGAGACACATATTACATTTTACAATGCTGGACGGGAAAATAGCGTAATATGTTACCTACACAACCGCATCAAGCAATTGCTTCATGTGTGGTGCACGTCCATCTGAGATGAATGATATATCGAAATTTTAAGTAAAGAAATTCAGTTGGGCATTTCTCCACTTCATGCGAGAATAAAATTTATGGAGTATATTATTCACCTAGCCTATAAGCTTGGATTCAAGAGTTGGAAAACAACGGCAAATACTCTCCCAATAAAAATGTCTGCCAAAGAACGCATACAAAAACGGTTCATCACTAAATTTGGTATAAGGGTTGACTTTGTAAAGCAAGGATACAGTTCCACTAACACCAGAATACATTAAAAGTATTTTTCCGAAATCCTTCTTTCACAGCGGATATAACTCAAGTTAGCGAAAACCTGATTCGCCGACTTGGGGTAATATTGAAGGTAATAAATACCAAATCAGCCATTTATTCGGAAAAATTTAAGTCATATGAGACTGAAACGACGAATTTGGCTATAGGAATGTATCCGTGGTATTACATGCCCTTAACGGTGCATAAAATTTTAATTCATGGAGCCGAAATTATAAAAGCAGCAGTTTTGCCAATTGGGTTACTTTCAGAGGACACACAAGAGAGCAGAAATAAAGACTATAAGTCCTATCGACTTCACTTCACTAGTAAGTGTTCCCGCACAGCAACGAACGGGGATGTACTTCATAAACAGCTTGAGTCCTCAGTCTTCACCTTCACATCAATGACGAAGCACTCCAATTATTAATGTAATTTCAATCTGATGGTATTTTTTATTCTAAATCAAATGAAGAATCCGCAATTTGGTAGGGTTAGTGGTTTTTTAGAAACAGAGTTTTTTCGCTTTTTCGATTTTTTCTCATTTTCATAATAAAATTTATTTTAAAATATAGTTCCTTGTGCAGTTTTTCATCCTGAATCGATTGAGATAATTTTTTTCCCCGTGATATAGAGTTTTTTCTGCTTTTCGACCGATCGGTTCCACTGTGCGGCGCGTGACAAAAATGACGGTTACTCATTAAATCATTGAAATTAAAAAAAATCCTTTTAAGGGCTTATTCTTGAATGTCTAAAGTTTGGAAATATGGAAAAATAAGACTTTTTCAAATTTGTAGATAACAATAGAATATCCCCCTTAAGGAACTTCCTGTAGCTAATATATTCCAGTCGCGCTTTGCTTAGGAATATTGCAAACCGATTTATTGATCCGGGCATTGTTAAGTGGTTATGCAGTATGTACTGTTTGTCCATCCTGCAAGAGTTGCTGCAATACCAGAAGATACAACTTCAGTGGCAACATTTCCCGACGGTCTTATTTTTTCCAAAATTAAATTAATCAAAAATGTTTTGTCCGTTCCTCCAGGAGCGTCCAAAAAGTGTATATATATTTTTTTATTTATTTAATGAATACCAATTTTTTGTTTCACAGTCAAGCAGCATGTTGTAGAAGCTTTTTTTTTTTGTTTTATGAGGTTTTTCTAATGAATTCAGTACTCAGTAATGAGTTTCCATTATTACGATAGTTTACAGCGGAAGACAAAAATCAGTAATACTTTTATTTCTTGTTGATTAAAGAATCAACGCATAATTAAGTATTGTTTCATTATAATCAATTTCTGAATGAATATTTCGCACTCGATTTAAGATGTCTTCGAACAAATTATTTTTAAACTGCTACCAAATGATCAATGGCTTGGAATGACAGCAAAAATTTGCTGTAATGATATTGATGATCCAGAGACAAATGCATCAGATATGCATTCATTCCAATAGGAATTGCTTTGGAGTATTCCTAAACAGATTGGTAGCGGGAATGCAATATGACGTTTACTATTTTTAAGCTACAAAAAGATGTTGAACCTCGGAAGTGACGTAGCAGCATACACAGATAAAAGCATTCAGCTTTGTTAAGAAGACCTGTCCAATAGCAAACGCTTTCCTTACGTCGGGATAGCACTTTATATGTTAACCTTGCTTATCCTCATCGTACATTTTGTCAAAAATCTTATCTAGTATAAACTAATTTTTTCTTGCAAACCACTGGAACATTGACCCACCCGGGACCCTCGTTGCATTATGAAAGTTGAGGCGTTCACGAAATATAATATATAGTTGTAGTATGGCGGATTTCCAAAATTTCGCACATTTCTTTAAAACTTTATGAAGCTGGTGAAATTGGCGATCACGTCAATCTAGAGTCTATATATAGGTAATATACTCGTATAAGAGGACTGCAAGAGACTTCCCCGGATCAACATAACTCCGAGAAAAGAGGCTCTACAGAAATCGCAAGCGATATATCAACTAAAAGAGATTCTGGACAAATCGGACTTTCGACTACTTTTTTCTGAATTTACAGAACTGAAAGCAAATTACAACCTGATTTCAGAGAAAGTTGTGAATCTGGAAGCACGTAACAAACTTATGCAGAAGAGCACCGAGACTAAAGTTGTGTGCACCTTCCGGCAGATACCAACACCGACATAGTTGAAAAACGAGGTCCGTGTTTCCAGTGGAAAGACGACGCAAACACCGACATCGAGACGGCATATAAGATCAGCAAGCAAGGCCAACTTATAGCAACACTGATTGTCAAAATGAAATCCGGAAGCTCTGTTATTGAAGTATTTAAAAATTCGAAGAAACTAAGAGGCTCCAAAATCAATGTACACAAAGACACACTACACAATATACGTCAGCGTAAGGCCAAGTTACTTCCATCAATGAAATTTCTTCGCACAAAACAACCGAAAAAGAACATTGTTTTATGGGACGATAAACTATACGTAGTTGATAAAGTGTTTACATGGGACTTATCAGAGAGACCGCAACATGGCAATGAAGATGGTGCGAAAGAACTACAAGCTTTATTTGGTGAAATTCTTCCATATTTATTGAATTCGAAGAATGGAAATAAAAAACAATTTGTATGAAACGTCAATGTCATTTGGATCTGACAGCTCAAAAAGATAAAAACCTAATAAAGGTATGACGACAAACCAGACAGCCGCTGTAAGGAACTTGGGTGCCCACACAAGTAGGCGATCAAACGAAGCGCTTAATTGAGGGTTCCCCGTCCAGCCGATTAACGTCAAATTACACGAACTAAAAATTTTAAGTTAAAACGTAACAGGATTAAAAAATAAATTGGTTTCTGTTGAGTTTTTCAATTAAAATGAATTTGACATTTTTTTACTATTCGAAACTTATTTAATAGATTATGAAAAAATTATACATTACAATTTTTTTAAGAATTACGAGCTAAAATGCATACCTGCGGTTAACTTTTTAGTTATCGGAAGAAACTTAAAAGAATCTCTGCGTGATTTAAGATGATAGAAGGAACGTGACTACTAAAGCTTAACCTGGATGTTAAGACTCTCTTTATAGTGCCAATACAACAGCGTCTCTAAATCGGCATTCTGTGAGAAATGTTTTTCGTGTGACTCGAGAAACTTACGGTGCGCATAATCGACTTACTGAAACCACTATTGCCAATATCATTAGCAAATTTGAGTTCCAGTTTACATTAGTCGATAATACTCGACCGGTTAGACCACATCCAGAACATAGCAGCTGTAGCTGAGAGTGCACGCGAATACCGTGACGAATCGATTCGTCGTCGTTTTCAGCAGCTTGGCTTGGCGTAAGGATCTCGACCTAAAAGCGTACAAAATTCAACTTGTGCAAACATTGAAGCCAGGCGACTTGAACTTGCGTCATATTTTTAGTGAATGGGCTCTAGAAAAACTCAATGAAAATCCGGTGTCTTATCGTGAAATTTTGTTCAGTGATGAAGCCCATTTCTGGCTCAATGGATACGTTAATAAACAAAATTGCCACTTAATTTCACGTTTTACTACGGTAAATTTGCCGCCTAGACCGTGCGATATCACACCTTTGGACTATTTTATCTGGTCTGAGGTCTTCATAAATAAGCCAGCTACTATTGACGCTTTGGAATCCAACATTATTCGTGTTATCCGCGAGATACCACTCCAACGAGTCGCCCAAAATTGGACCTTCCGAAAGGACCACCTCAGACGTAGTCCTGACCAACATTTACCTGATATGATTTTCAAAAAGTAAATGCCATGAATTGTCCTTTTAACTGATAATAAAAATTTTAAGTTCACTTTCAAATCTGTGTATTTTATTTCACATTATAAATCAAACCTCACCGTATATTTAAATTCTAGCCACTGACTTCGAGATTTTAACAAATTAAGAAATGTACTAAATAACCTCGCAACAATAGAATTGCTACTTATTGGAAACTTTAATGCTTTTTTAATGAAATTAATTTGCCACTTATTTATGTAAACCGTATCTCAAAGGATAAGGTGTGTGACGCAAAAGGGGTTCAAATTCTTAAACTTTCTGAAGCCTAGGACTGCAGAGTCTTAAATGGAAGCTGCGAAGGAGATTCTTGTGGTGAATATACTTTTATGCGAGGAACTACAAACTCAGTCATAGATTACAGTTTTATATCGGGAGATTGTTGCTCTTATCTTAACGACTTTCGAGTAGGAACAAAAGCGTTTTCAAACCATATGCCCTTAGAAGTCATGTTTAAAGTTGACGACAGTTCGAATACAGCAACCACAGGCCCTCTCAGACTATTTCTCGAGCTTAGATGGAAAGATCCTTATATCTTTATAAAGCAGAATTGTCAAATTTGGGAGAAGCTGATAAAACACTGCGAATTGAAGACCTAACAATGGAAGTTATGCACGTCGCTCCGATGAACCTACCAACTAAACCCAACAGAAAAATCAGCAAACCAAAATGGTTTGATAACGAGTGCATGCGAGCTAGGGACGCGTCTTTTGTTTTTCTTAGGTTATTAAGGACGAATTGTAATAACTCATTCAAAATTTTTTACGCAACAGCAAACAAAAGCTTTAAAAACTTTCGTTATGCCAAAAAGGTAGTTTTTGATCAACAGAATATTGAGTTACTAAATAGATCGAGATCATCAGCAAAGTTATGGAAAGCCGCTATAGTTGTAAACGGAAAAATAAATGTTATTGCTTTAGGTCCCTTTTCAAAGCAGCACAAAGTTCACCATCTTTTCAATATGCAGCCCCTATGTACATTAATGAATTTCTGGACGCGCCAATAAGTGTAGCTGAAGTAAAAGTTTATAGCGAAAAATCCAAGAAGAACAAGGCCCCAGGAAGCAACCGTTTTCGTTTGAATTTCATAAAAATTGCACACCTGAATTCCTTTCAGTGGTTACCCAGGAGTTCAACCGAATATTCAAAACTGCAGATGTTACTAAATGTTTTCAAAATTCAATTATTTTTTCTTTACATAATTACCGAGGTACCATATATCTTTTCTGAATACTTCCACCAAGTTGTTCGCTGGTCTGTTCTTTAACAGAATTACACAGGTTTTAGGCAAAATTATTCCATTATAGACCAAATCTTCGCACTTGTAAACATAGAGGAGACTTAACATACAAGAGGAAACAGAAAAAGCTGTATGCATTTTTCGTTGATTTTCGTTGACTCTGTACTCTGTACCATCCGAAGCTTTTTTATAAGCTCTCTAGATACAGCATCTCGACCAATTTCGTCAAAGTATTGAGAGCTATTTACAAAGATAACGTTGCGTACGTCTGGGATGGAAGCAATCTATCAGAGGAGTATAATACAGAAATGCGGGTGAAGCAAAGCTGCGTATTGAGTACACTGTTATTCATTTTATATATAACAGATCACGTAAAAGGTGGGATTGAGATAAGTCAAAGCACAATACCAGCTCTTATGTTTGCAGACGACATCGTTTTCTCGCAGATGCGTTGAATGCAATGCAGCTAATGATCATTAGACTGGACGAATATTGTAAAACCTGGAACCTGTCGGTAAACGTATTGTCTTATCGTCTTAAGTCAAAGATGATGATATTCAGGGACGGCGGAGGTAGATAGTCTCGCAGAGAAAAGTCGAAGTTTTAAGAAGAACAGATTATGGAATAAATGTGGAAAATGAGAATCACACGCGTAAATTCAAATTCAAATTATTAATTAATGCCAAAAAAAATAATATATATATATATATATAAAGAAAAGTATTCATGAAATAATAATATTTTGTTGACCCTATAAGGACAAAAAAATTTTGGAAAAAGTTTAGCGTTATTGGCAAATTGTTTTTTTTTAGTCCTATATTCTTATTGGACTAAGGTAATGTTTTGTCGCTCTATCTCTTTGATTTCATCCCGCTCTTCATCGAACGATCGTCTTACTTCCTCGTCGATGCCGTCGGCTAGGCTAGTAAATTCTTTCTTTTTTATCCGGACACTTGTTAGAACTTCGAATGGACTCTTCTTGATGCTTCATTCTAAGAATTCATTCTAGAATTCAGCAACATTTGAAGTTTATAAGTGTAGCGATACCACTTACTCGGATCATCCATCGTTAGCTTCGCCAAAACAGAGATGATGAGACGGTTTATACACTCGACCTGTCCATTCGCGCGGGGAACACCAGTTGTAATCTGAAGATGTACGATGCCTTCTTCCTCGCAATATTCCTTGAAGCTGTTGGATGTGAACGCCGCCCCACGATCGGAACTTATTCGCGCTGGGTTTTCAAATAGCTTTTTGTGATTCCAGTTTGCTAATGACTTCCGCAGCAGTAATCCATCTGCATGGGTATATCCAAACAAAACGTGTTGATGGCACAGAAAAAGTAGGGGTAATTCTTGTTGCTTGGTTACAGATGTCCGATTTGGTCGACGTAGTAGGTGTCTAACGGTAACTCGTTCTTAGAAATCGGATGGGCGAGTGCCCATGCAGCGATCCTCGGCAAAATCCATTTCTTCTCCTTTGCCGCTTTAAATGCCGCGCAGTCGGTCACTATCTTAAATCGGAGCCCAAGCAGGTAGACTCTCAACTCCTTCAAAGCGTAGATAATTGCTAGCACCTCAAGCTCATAACTGATGTATCGCTCCTCTACTGGTGATGTCTTTTTACTATAGAAATACACTTGATAAAATTTGCCGTCGTCCGATTTCTGCAGAAACACTGCGCCATAAACCCACTTAGATGCGTCGGTGTATAGTTCGTCTCTGCCTCCTAAACATAAAGCTTCAAGACTGGTCTCGATGACAAAATCTTTTTCAGCTCGTCGAAAGCTACCTTTTCGGATGCCCCGAACTGGGCGATAAGCGAGTAGTCCTTTACAAATTTTCGGAAGTAGCCGGTAAGACCAAAGAAACATTGAATCTTCTTTGTTGAGTCTGGATCTGGAAACTTGGTAATGGCACGTATTTTGTTGGTTGATGGCTGAACTGACCTGCGTGAAACTTCAAAACCCAAATACTTGATGGAGCGACAGAGAAATTGACATTTAGACCATTTTATCTTCGACCCATAACTTTCAAATAGTGCGAGAGCCTCTTTAAGTCTGTCGAAGCCTGTTCGTGGCTTTCTCCAATAATGACCACATCGTCCAGAGATACTTTTTCTCTACTAGAGGCTTAAAAACGCGATTTATGTACTTCTGAAAGGCGAATTACAACGTCCGAATGGTACTCGAAGAAACTCCCACTGACCAGAGGGGGTTATAAAAGATGTGTACTTAATGCTTTCTTCAGATACTCTGACATGAAAAAATCGTTTTCTAAGTCTAAAGTACAAAAGACGTTAGCCTTACTGAGTGGGTCTATTTGGTCCTCTATTAGCGTCAAAGGGTAGTGGTCTCTTACGATTTCTTTATTTAGGGGACGATAGTCGACAATAAGTCGCTAAGTGCCATCCTTTTTGTTAGCTATTGTAGTTCGACTGAGCTAGCATGCTCCGAGGAATTAGGTCTAAATATGCCTTCTGACAACCATTTCTCTCTTTGTTCTTCAACAATCTTCTTTTCTAAGGGAGATAATCTTCTTGAGGGTTGTGAAATGGGAACATGGACTTCAGGATTAGTTTTATTTCTGCAGGAGTGGATTTATTTTCCCGTGGGGTGTACTTTTCAACTAATCCCTGAATTTCCTTTCTAAATCGTGGATTCCCAATATTTAAAACTGTTTGCTTGTCATTAGTTTCGAGCAGCCTACAAATCTGACAAAAAGCTTCGACTTTATTAGAGACGACTACATTGTCTGAGAATATTTATATGCTTTTGCCTACGAGGGCATCTTTTCCGATTATCAAAGGTTATTGCATGAAGCACTCTGGCAAAATGAAAACTTTAGTGGTGTAAACGCAGTTGTCTATGCGCCGAAATACTCGTATCCTAACGCCTCGACTGCGTTTTAAGAAAGTCCCCTGATAGGTAATGTCTGTTGTACAATCGCAGGGGTACCCATTCTGACGTAAATTTCGCTTCGTATTAACGCGATGTCACTCCCAGTATCCACCAGACTTTTTAACTTGTAACCGTTGACTAAAACTTCTTTTATTAAACTCGGCGTAGAAGTTTGTAAAACGTTCGCCTTCTTTTCGTCCTTTTCTTCGGGCAGGTCATCGCTTTGGGACCAAATTCGTTACAGCTGAAGCACTTCGGCTGCTGTTTGGGACAGGAAATACTTTTGTGCCCCCTGCCCCCTGATTAATGGTCTTTCGGCTTGCTACTGGTGCTTCTATTCATGCACTTGGGATGCTCTCATTGCATTTCTGATATAATGTTATTTCTTTCCTTAAATTGTTTAATAGTAGATCCGCAATACAGTATAATTTCATTATGGGGAGAATCGTTCACCATATCGATCGTATATTGTATGACGCAACTGTCGTCGATACGGCCCTTTGTCCCTAACTCCCTCATAGAAAATAAGTAATCATTAATGGACTCACCTCTTAACTGTCTCCTTTGAGGTAGCTTCTAATGGATGTCTTTTATCTTCTTTTTTTTGCGCCAATAATTGAACACCGATTTACGTGAATTTCTTTAAGAATTTTAATGTTTTGATGTATTTTGCGTTTAGTTTTACAGAAAATCTCGATTGAGCCCCCAGAGTTTGTGAAAAATGAGAATCACACACGTAAATTCAAATTAAATTTATTAAACAAAAATATAAAGAAAAGTATTGGGTCATATAAAAAGTTTCTGCGGTTTTTTGTCACTAGGTTGTGTTGTTGTTCATTTATCTGGAAACACTAATCTGATGACATGATCAAACGAACATGTGCTTGAAAGGATACATTTTTTGTAAAGACAGCTGTATAATTCGTTGCTCATGTTAAATTTATACTGATTGGAATATGAGTGAAATATCTAAAGAAATAGATTATATGATGCTTTCTTACTACAAAAAAGAAAAAAACGCTGCAAAAATATACCGAAAAATTTGTGCAGTTTACGATGAGAATGCTGTGAGTGAACATCGGACGCAGGAGTGGTTTGTTCAATTACGTTCCGGAAATGTCGATGTAAAAGATGCACCTCGCACTGGTTGGTCTGTCACTGAAAACAACTAATGGAGTAAGACCGGCATAGAAGCTGTCTGGAGATAGTGGAGGCACTAAACATCAACCGTATGACAGCTTGGAATCATCTGAAACGAGCAGGCTACTTAAAGAAATTCGACGTTTGGGTGCCACATGAATTAATGCAAAGAAATTTAATTGACCAAATAACCATCAGTGAAACGCTGCTGAAACGTAACGAAATGGAACCATTTTTGAAGTGATTCATTACGGGCGATGAAAAATGGATTAAATACGAGAATATTCAACGCAAGCTGGAAAGTTTTAATTTAATTAAATTTTTTTCGGTCTTTGCAAAACTCTCTTGAGGGGAAAAAATTGGCCGACCGAAAAGCCGCTAAAAATTACTTGCTCAAGTTTTTCACTGATAAACCACAGAAATTCTACATCGATGAAATTATGAAGCTACCCGAAAAATGACAAAAGGTCATAGATATTATAATAATGGCCAATATGTACTTGATTGAAATTGATTTTGAATAAAGAAATTTTTTTTCAAAAATGTCAAAAAATCGCGGAGACTTTTTATATAACCCAATATTCGTGGAGTAAAATCCGTCTGCTCTCTTTTTTTTCGGCCGGTGGATGACTACTATTTCATTGCATCGTTTACTTTGGCCCCTGTTGGTTGGGTGGTGAAATTCGGCGGAGCACAAAGTGATCCCACATAAATACCTCAGTGTTTTGATTACGTCTAATCTAGCAAGCACCTGGGAACATAAGTTCCACACATTACTGTAGAAAACAGGTCACCAAATTTACAAAGAATTTGTAAATTAAGCTCAGTCATCGCAATACAGGACATATTATATCAAATTGAATTATAATTTGCAGAGTAGAACCTGCTTTCTGACGAGTTACAGAACGGACATGATAAGCATTATCTGCAAGGTAAGAGGTGAACTCATAATTTTAAACTATATGCCCCATCGCCCAGAATTCCCACTATATTGTAGAAAATGCATTATAGAGGAAAACTTCTAAAAATAACACATTAAATTGGGTAATTACTTGTGTAATTAAAAAAATCGGGTAGACGGCCATAAGCCAAGCCATATAGGCTAAGTATCTAAAATTGTTAAGAATACATTTCTATTATGAAATTAATAGTCAATTAAACTAACTACTAACTATATGTAAGTAAGCATAAGAATGTGTGTATACTTAACAGTTACGTTTCGTATAAGTGGGAGGTGTGGACTTATTGTTATAAAAAACACTCCCATGTTCTGTGCAATGTCCCACGTCGGTTTTATTGGATCTCCATCTATCGTTGGCATTGTCTTTGAAAAGCCTGGATTAACTGCCAGCACATTTTCCAGAACGAAAGTGAAAGAATAGAAACATGCTAGGGCGGAAGGAGTTCAATTTTACAAGCTTCAAGTACGAGTGTAAGACAAGTAAGCAGACATTTTAATTTAAGCAAGACTTAAATATGTCTAGAGAGCTCTACTTCATCGGTTTCACCATACAACAGTACAGAAGGATTAGATAAGCCAAATTCATTAATTACATTTTGGAATGAAACTTCATAAAAGATAGAGCTTTTTAATATAAGTTTCACGTCAATGTGCTAGCGGGCATATTAAATAAAAAAATATTCGGACCATATCGGCTCCCTTAAACCAAAATGCTAATGCGTTGCATGACTTGAATATAGAATTATTGTAAAATTCTTAAAGACAACCTTGCTATGCATTCATAGCAATGATTTGCACTTCGGACATTAAGTAATTATAATAAACAATTTTAATAATAATTCTGAACAAAGGTTGTACAGTCAAAATTGCTTCTCGTTTTAAATTATGAAAATTCTTTTACACATACAATGTTTTACCAGTTGCGTCAAATTCGGTCATATCCTAAAAATTATGGTCTCGTAAATATCAGATACACTTTTTTTTAATTACAAATAGAAGGCGTAGTTAAGATGTTTATTTTCGGTAAAAAGAGTAATGAAACAAGATATAAGCTCTTCTCAAAAAAAAACAAAAAAAATTTCCTTGGGTAATTTTTGATACAATGACGCCATAGCAAAAAACTAATTATCAAAACTTAAAGTGCTCTTTTAATATGACACAATCATAGATTTAAAAGTTGTCATGTGCAAAAGAAGACAAAACAGGTCAACACAAGTCTTTACTTAAAACCGTTATTACGAAAAAGGTTTATTTCTGAACCCGCCGCACTTTAAATTTTTTCTCAAAATATAATATTGTTAGTAGTCGTGTACGTTTGAGTAATGAACCGTTATTAGTAAGTAAGTAAATTTGATTTGATTTTTTATTTCACTAATTTAACAGAAGTTTTTCGAATTTTTTTGTTTTTGCAATAAATGTTGTCAGGAATGATGCTGGAAATCTTGTTAGGGAAGTTGCTAAAAATGTTGCTAGAGATGTGTCTATGGGTATTGCTAGGGAACCTGTAACCGAAACGATTGTGGTAAAATTTAAACTATATTTTATTTGCTTATTAATATTGGTGACCATGCGGCAAATGAAGAAATTCTGTGGCAGAAGCAAAAATAAATGTTTTTGTATAGCACAAGTACCAGTCACTTGCGATCCTGGTTGAATTGTTTTCGGCTGAATATAAAGTATTTTCACGAGAGGCTCAATATATAAAAAAGGATACTTACATACATATGTATGTAGATGGCCATTTTTCTAGATTTCTACTAGAAAATCAAAAAGGACAGTTTCTAAAATTCTAGAAACCAAAGGTTTAAAAAAATGTTTTGGATTTATAATTTACTGAAAAATAAATTTTTTTATTTTAATTTTGCCAAACAAACAATTTTAATTATATATAATTGTTTTTATTTACAGCTACTGCTCCCAATGACGGTATTATACTCGCATCTTTAAGAAAGCTCTTATTAAATTTATAAAGAGTAATAAATACTTATCTCAGAAAGGGGTTAATATTGTTTATAATTTTAACTTACGTACAGCATTCACAAATCGTATCAACAAAAATCATTAAATGACGCCAGACAAGACTTTTTGGGCCTACTGGAATCACTTAATTATGAGTAATGTGACTTATTTTTGTAAGTAGTAGAAATTTATTTAATTTTCTTAAGAACTCAATTTCAAATACTAATAGGCACCATTATTTCAAGTCCATATCCACTTTTAAGGGGATCTTTAATCTGTTTATTGACATATTATACATACCATATATTCTTAGTTGGTTTTTCATTTCAGAGCTGAACTAGGGTACCAGACATAGATTTAGTCCATTGTGCTCACTTTTTTTTTAATTTAATTTTTTAGCTAACTGTATCTTAATGATCGCCCTGTGCAAAACTGTATTAATAAAATGATTGCTCTTCGTCGTTAAATCTGTTTTACGGCTAAGCTCACTTTATATTAATATGTATTATTTATGAAAAACTGTAAAAAGAAGTCTTATATTTTTTTATTTTCATAGAACGTAATACTTCCTGTGCTGTTCGTTTACTTAAGCTACTGAACCTTGTCTAACTCTTATTTGGGTGGCGAGGAGTGCAATACAAAGGTGCGATATGAAGGTATGCTAATCCTGTGTCTCTATTGGGCTACAGAAATTCGCTTTACTGGTTATGTGAGAGAAAATTCTGAATTGGCATTTCTTGACGCTGTTTTAATGGGTTTTCAGAATCAGCGGCGCACGATATTAATTTTCAACCGTTTATCTCATCCCTCTAGATCTAAAAGCTTGATTATCTTTAAAAAAGCTTGAGATAGTTAATAGTTAGATACAAAATGAGAGGTTCTAAATAACTGCTTAAGGGAACATTAGATTGTATAGGGTGTCCAGTGAAAAAAATTTCAAGTTCAAATTGTAATTGCTCTTAAATTAGCATGGTGAGGTAAGTGGTAGGGTTATCGTGTGATTTGCGGATTTGAAAGTCGCAATGAAATGCGGTGATTCGTTGTTTCGTGCGAATCGCGCCTTTTGTACTCACTTCAATATTCGTAGAGTAGGTTGCAAAGACGCAACTTATCTGGTTGTGGGTTCAAAACTTTAGACAGGAAGGGACATAATCCTACGCGACCATAAACGTCAGCAGCGACGCCAGAACATGTGGCTCAAGTTCGACGCGAAATAATGCGCAAGACGCGTAAATCGGTAAAAAAGATTGTACCTGTACTGGAAAAAAAAATTAAGAGTGTACGTTATTTTAAAATAGAAACTAAAGTTTCACCCATATAAAATCCAAATTATACAGTTTCTCAACACAAGTGACTATTCCTTGCGATAAATCTAAGCGAGCATGATGCTGGAACCTTTTCTAACAGCATGAATGCTTGAAAACATAGTTTTTACTGACAAAGCACGACAGTGTGGTTTACAGCTTCTACCCGAGGGATTGTCGGCTATTATTTTTTTTAACAAGGGAGAGGCAGTCACTGTTAACATTTATTGCCGAATGATCGACAAGTTCTTGGTATCACTACTGCAGCTGTTTCCCATTTTAAACAACAGAACGAATTTACTCAACACACAGCTAGAGTTTCAATAGAGAAGCTGAGGTACGGAGACATGCCCTGAGCACCTCGGTCATTAGACCTTAACCGTGCAACTTGTTTTATGGGGGTACCTTAATTCAATTCAATTCAAGCTCTAAAAAAAAATCATCCGCCATAATGTTGCTACCATTAAACCAACGCTTTGCTCTCACGTGTTCATAAATTTAAGAGTCTGATTGCAAAAGTGTGTTGAGAGGAATGAACGGCATATCCGAACTCAATTTTGTATAAATAATTCATCCATTAGGTAAGATTTGGCCTATTAAATAAACGAAGTTGAGAATCCAATTACTTCAAGTCTGAATTGTTTGATTTGATGAGAAAATTTGACATATGCCTGGAAGGACTGGACTGAATGGTTTAATATGCCTTGGAAGGTAAGTTGATTGAATATTTGCTTTCAAAACCCTGCACACGCTTATTACTGGTGTCGTAAGGTATGTTCTCAGTGATAGTTTTATTATGTGTATGTAACATTTGACCATGTTACAAGCATGTTCGTCCATGTTGAGAAGCCAATTCGATGGTTTACCAGCAGTGTGAGCGAAATCAAATGTGGTTTATATAATGTTCAACAAATGAAATCTTAATCCAAACTCTATTGAGTTTATCAGAGGAATGTATAGCTGTTCATAAATATTCAAAATTCAGTGATTCTGTTCATAAAATCAAGCTGGTGAATCAAATATAGCATCCGAGCCAGTTGTTGCGAAAGAAATTCCTAATTGCTCAAAAATAAAGTTTTCCTTCGTCTTTGGAAATGCAATTATTTGTATTGATAATTGTTTTTAACATTGTACATGTCAATATTATTTTAAAAATTCTAGGTAAGAATCCAAAAAATATGTAAAATTAAAATGAATGCTCGACGAATTTCGTGATTTGTTTGAAAGTTCTACGGCTGATGGTATTTATGCTTTATGGCCAACTTCCTGCACCTGCTTATTCCAAATACAATTTTTTGTTCTAATCTTATAATTTTACAATAAATCGACAGTATCTGAGCTATAAATAAAGGAACTTCCATAGAATTGACAACCGTCAATTATAGAACGATTGCTGTCGTTTCTGTTATTTTACCCACCATAGGACACATACATATTTAATTATATACCATCTATTGGTGTTTATCCAACTCCAAGCAAATGGGCAAAATTATGCCCGTGCAAAAATCTTTGAATAGTAAAGACTAACGTCAATCTTATTCTATTTATCTAAGCTATTTGAAAAAGTACTCCAGAGAAAAATGTTAAATTCTAATAACTTGTTTTCCCCTTTTCAATCTGAGTTCAATGTTG
The DNA here is from genome assembly GCA_907269105.1 of Volucella inanis. Taxonomy (NCBI): domain Eukaryota; kingdom Metazoa; phylum Arthropoda; class Insecta; order Diptera; family Syrphidae; genus Volucella; species Volucella inanis. The sequence goes on from OU026154.1 coordinate 46,864,432, forward strand.
ATCACAGAAATTTTTGCTATAAGCTTCGAACTTTGTTACGTTTCCCAAATAATCCTTCCACTCTCATCCTGACGTACTCCTAATTACGTAAGCAAGCTGTATCAATTGGCTATAGTTCGTCTGATTTTCTTTATACTTCTAAAGGTGTTCATCTGGGTTCGATTTTGGGGTCACTTTTTATCTCTCTTTATATTAATGAAATTCTTTCGTTAATATCATCTTCCTTCGCTGGGCAAATGTATGCTGATGACATGCAGTTATATCTCAGATGTCCACTTGTATTAATAGAAGATTGTGCAAATTCCATCAACTTCGACTTAGCGAAAATCTCCGATTGATATGAGAAGAATGTCCTCTTTCTGAACCCTGTAAAAATCAAATGGATTATTATCAATAAGAAACCCTTAGATCTTCGCCTTAGACCTTATTTTCCTGACATTATGATCTGTAGTTCTAAAGTTGAATATGTCGAAACTGCGAAAAATCTAGGCATAGTATAAATTCAATAGGATTCTGAGATGAGATGCCCACATCAATACGCCCGTTGGTAAGGTATATGGAATGCAAGCCAGTTCTGGATATCACAATTTTATTAACACCTTAGATCACTCTTTTGCTAGCGAAAATTCTTATCATCCCAGTTCTTACATACGGATACTACCTTTCTGTAACTGTGATGCGAATAGCCGACGAGAGCTGAATACTGCGTAAAATACTAGGGTGTTTATGTTGTTGGCCTAAAACTTTGACAGAATACCTTATTACTCAAAAACGCTATACAACATATCGATTGGTACCGGTGCACACTGGCCAATTTAGTACAAAACTAGCTGGTCATAAGTGAAAAAAAAAGTTGTTACTATTAAAAAAAATACCGGTAAACTTAAAGTCAACCACCCAAATAATGAGCAACAACCAAAAAAAAAAATTCTTTAATTCCGTTACTTTATCAGTGGGAAGTATCTCAATGCAATGCATAAAGCTTTGTTCACTCTCGATTTTGCCTTTCGCGCGTTAACAGGTGTTTATAAAGTGTTATAGTGAAAAGTAACAAAAATATCATAGTATGCTGTTGATAGTATGCTGCTTAATTAAAGTGCCGAAACTCAGCGCAGCATTCCTTTTCCTTCTTCTACAGGTATCAATCCGCCCTTTTCGGTGCGATCATTCCCTTTACGTCTACGTTACAAAAAGTCTTTTTGTTCATTCAGAGTGAAAATCTTTTTAAGTCATCAGTAACGGTTTGTGCAAGTGCTGTTTTGCAGTATGTAATGTCAAAAAAGTCAATAACTGTTCTTGATGAAGCTGCTCATAAAAAATGGAAGATGGCAAAACATGTAATTTTGTTATGGAGAACAGGGCTAGCTCAGTTTGCTATACATGCAATGCATCTCCTAAGGACATGAACAATATTGAACTTTGCTTACAAAAACCTTCTGATACCACTGCCTATTCATATGGCTTATCTTACAAAATTGAGAATGAAAGCTGGCAGACAAGATGAGCTGAAGAAAAACTAGCAGTTAAAAATAAAAAAGCATTATTACAAAATGAACTTAGATCTGAATTGAAAATCTTCGTAGATTTTCCAAAATGAGGTGAAAAAAAAACCAATGACGGCAACACGTCCCGAACATTTTTTGAGGATCCAGCACAAAAGTTGGCATTTGTTTCTACCCCAAAAATCATTTTGTGTATTAGCATCGTAACATATAAGTTCCATCTTCAAGGGAATCACATATATTGCGAATCAAAGCAAATATAATCGTAAGCAGACGACAAATTCATACCATTCTCCATTGGTTTTGTAATTTATGTCTACAGCAACTAAATCCTGGTTTGCAAATTGTCCTAGTTTAGATGGTGAGAGTAAGTTCCACCAATAAAAACGAGCTTTCGGTCTTTCCGATCGTTGGTCGTACCTAAAGTGTCGAAAATAAAGTTCTTACACATTCCCCATTTTCTTGAGTTGTCCTAGAACTCAGAAGATGGCACGCGGCAATTTCGGTATCCTGAAAATATCAAAAGTATTAGTTTCTAGGGGTGGGATTTTCATCACAGACTTGCTTAACCACTTAAGAGTCTGCTGCGTGAAGGACTTTACTCTCAGAGTTGCGTTTCCTATATCGTATCCCTCTATTTGAATGCATATATTCTTCGTTTCGGCTAGGTCCCTCAGTTGATAGACACAATGTTTGCACTCAGCTGCGTTCAGATTGTTGTCTTTGCCAGCCTTCGAAATATGGAGCACCAGAGAAGTGAAAACGGCATGCTTATACATAAGTGTGCCGGATTCGTCTTCTTTGACATTTCGGGGTTTTCTAGGAGTTTTGTTTTCCAGCGACATTCAAGTGCCGTCCATCCGAACTCCAACTTTGGTGGTTGCAAAACCAGTTTTAGTCGGATCTTCTGCGTCGAGAAAGCAACCCTCAGAGCTGTTTTTTATCTGGGATTTTTCCGTATTTGCTGAATTCCACTGTCGACCACCTTTTCTGGTCGTAGCACCGGTTTTATTCGGACACAGTCGATGAGTTTAACCACTCTATGCGATTCCTGTCCATTCGAACTGTAGTTTTCGGTGGATAGAGATCCGTTTTCATCCAGGCGAGTGCCAAAAACTTTCTATCTCTTGACTATGTTTGACAGAAAAAGAGGGCACAGTTTCAGTTACAAGGGGTTGGTTGTTTCCAGTCTGTGTCATTTTCGCTGAGCTGTTTCTTTCCTCCGTTGCCGCTGGGGGATTGAGATTTTTACCACTCGCGCATGTGCAGTGTGTTTGCGCGGTGCGTTTATACGGCGACTCAATTTCTTCTTCATCTGCCCCTTAGACGGTAGTCCTTTATAGTGCGCCTCTTCCAGGTCCCATTCCACCTATACCGTTTCTAGAGACAATCTGTCAAAACAGCAGCCTCACCAACCACTGGTCTATTCTGATGGATAGAGTTCTCCGGTACTCTCTCCATAATTCCAGCTCAATCTGCCCAACTTGTCGTAGAAAGAGCCACAGGAGTCATCGCAATCGAATGATCCAGCAGCTCTTGGACTTAAGAGATTGAGATGCCTCTAGTTGATGTACCAGGTTAACTTACTAAAGGTCTCGTTCGATAGGATATTATGGGTTATAGTGAGCAGGTTTTCGTTCTCTAGTAATTAAAAATAATCTTCCAGCCAACCTTACCACTATCCCTACCTGGTCGTATCTTGGCACTATCAACTACCCGATGACCCAGGGTAGCCAACCCGGAAAACAATTTTCTGTACCCAAGTTCAAATCTCCGTGTAGGAACATGTTTTTTTTTTCTCTCGTTTCAATTGTTCTACTTTCCACATTGCGCGATCCGACCTCATGCTTATCATAGGATAGGGGTTTGTTCTGATGAACCAGTTGAACAGAAAAAAAAAAAAAAACGGATCATGGTAGGTGGTACGAGTTTGGAGAAAACAGGCGACTGGTAGAGCGTGGGAAAATGGGAAGGCTGCGATTGATAGTGAGGGTCAGTTGGTAGGAGTCAACAAAGCAGTTCGGTAATCCGGTTAAAAATAGTCGAAAAGTCGGGAGTGCAAAAGAAAATAGATATAGAAAAAAAAACAATAGAAGAACTAGAACTAGAAGTTCTCGGGGGAAAAAAAATAGAATATGTGAAATTAAGTTTGAAAAAAAAAAAATTCAATGAAGTAACAAAAAAAAAAAATAGAAACGCATTGAATTGAAACTGTCAGATAGTTTACCGATTGTGTTACAATAGATACATTTATGGTGGTTGGAGATTTGGAGATTTGGAGATTTTTAAGTGAAGTTGAATAAAGTAGTGCTAATGCTACCTTTTTAGGAAAAATGAAGCCAGGATTGAAGAAATGGTTAAAGATCGTTATCTCGAGGAAAAGAATTTAAGTTGCAAGTATTTAAGTTATTTTAATAATTACGACTTAGATACAATAAAATTCTATTGCATACCCGAAAGATATAAAGATGTTTTTTGTTCCAATGCGAGTACATTAATCGAGTTTTGAATAGAAATAATGTATATTTATGTAATAATAATAATACATACGTAATTTCGTTGTCTTTTGACCTCGACGCGACGTGGAAAGCAGAGGAGACGAATTCGAATTGCGAAAAAACGGCGGTAATAAGGAATTCTGTAAAGGTTTTTGTTATTTGGGCCCCTTGGGAACAAGTATAACATATGATCCTTTTAGATAATATTTCGCAAGTTTTTCAATTTACTTTTCTTGTCTGGAACTGAACAATGTATGTAGTTTAGTCTGATCTTTTTAGATATTCTCATATGATGTATAGTACATATCTTCTCATCTACAGGTTTAATTTTGTTTTATTCCATTTGTCCAGTTAAACAAAAATTTAAGTCAATAGACTTAACATCTTTTATTTCAGATTAATTGATATTTTCTCTTTGAGTTGCCCCTAATCACCATCATTAATAGCTGAAGCAAAATTAATTGGGCTTAAAGTCTTTAGTGATGTAAGATATTTGAAATGGTTGAAATATTGTAATTTCAGCTGGCGATTGGCGAGTTAAGGTACTATTTCACAATGAATAATAATTTTAAATGTTATTATAACGAGTATTTTGAATTCGAAAATTGTCTATCTAGATTCTGTGAAAAATAAAATACGGGGTGGAACTTGTCATGTGACTCCCGTTGCACTAGGATGGCGATAAATCCAGCAACATTGGCATAGTAGTGAAGATCTGTTTCCTTTCCTTTCACATGTCGGAGATAATTAATATTTGAGTTCCGCTTGTTAATGAATTTAGTTTTCCATAAGTTTGAATGCATGTACAAAGGCTTTGCAGTAGATAATTTCTCTTAGACAAACAGTCCATAACAGCCTTCCGTATATTATAATGATAATTTTATGAGGTATGACATGTTACCAATGCTGTCATAAATGTGAATTTTTATGATTTTCTTCACAACAAAATTTCTAAATATAAATGAGATAAGGCTTTGAAGTACAGAAGAGCAATTCCTTAGACGAAACCGCATTCTAATGTTTCGAATAATTAATGTATGGTTTTTTTTTTTTTTATTAAAAAAGGTAGTAGTTTAACATACTTCGCGAGTATTTAATAATTCCTTTTTAATAGTCTGTAAGTTCGTATTGCAATAATAAAATTCAGGCTGTTAATACCAGCAACAGAAATATGTTCCAGCAACTATATAAAATATTTTAGAGGAACAATCAAAATTATCATATCTAAGGATCGCCCGAAGAATGAGCAAATATTGTTAACAGCAGGTATAGATCCATGAAAAGCTGTAGATGAGGATAATTTGTTTTTGATCGAAGATCCGCGGAGAGGGTAGATACCATAGGAGGGACTTTCCGGGAAGTTTATAAGGCAAATTATGTCATTAGCTTGAACTACGATCTGGAAAATCGAAAAGGTAATCAGTATAGTTCTGACGAAGTTGGTTGAAGACAAAGATATAGTTCTAGATAAATAATTCTGTTTCCGACATTCGGTAGAAAAAAGTAGGGAACAATGCACAGGTGCCTGCTTGGTTGACTTAAAGCTCCTATTCAATATCTACACAAGCGATCTTGAGAGCTCAGTTCACCACGGCACAGCGTACGAGACGACTTAATTTGATTTTATTATAAATACATTAAAAACAACTAAGGCATATCCTTTTGAGCGAACTAACAATAGTAGCAAAAACATAATTTTAAAATAATGTAATAGCAAAAAGTTAAGTAATCATTTCATACATTCATTTCTTTGCTAAAAAAATTTAAAAAAGATAAAAAATTAAACAAAAAATATATTGACTAGAAAAAACAGAAAAGGAAGAGAAGAGTAAGGACAAGACAAGACAAGAAGAAAAGATAAAAAGCGTTACTGTGTGGAAAAATATTCAAATACGACGGTTTTAAAGTCGAAGTTTTCGACATATTTTTAATAGGTTTTTTGAATGAGTTCCAAAGTCTAAAGGTGCTGATAAAGAATACTTATATGGCTCAGTATTAATATTAAATATTCCTATTAATCTAAAAAAATTGCTACTTTGAGAACAAATATGAAGTTGTTTTCAGATACATATATTATTTTGTCTAGGAAGATGCAATTATGAGCATAAGATATTGTTGCAAGCTGCATCCAGTGATGTTTTCTGTGTAAGGTAAGACATGGTTATACTTTCTCAATCGATAAACGTAGCACACCATATTGTTAAAAACTGGTTGAAGTTTATTTCTTGATACCGAATCAAGCTGACAATAGACCGTTTCGACGTAATGTTTTCATCAGAAGTATTTTAGTTCCGATTAGAATGAGGCGAGTAGCTATCCAAAATTTAGTTTACTTGATCAGTACAAGAGAAACAACAATTTGAAGCACGATACCTTAGATACAAATGGGGTCCGTGCATTGTTTAATGAAAGAAAGGGATGATTTCTTGTTGCATATTAATTCTCAGATATCAGTATTGCTTGGGACTTAAGTGGATATGTGGTTAGTTCATTTACAACAGGCCAGTTTTGTTATAAAAAAAGTACCGAGTTTAGATCAAAATGATTAAAAATCTGCTTGGGTATTATCTTTGGAAATACATTTGACAAAGTCTGCAGAATGCTTATCGGTCGATAATCAAAGGATTCTTTTGGGTTGTTTTTTTAGCGACATGTAAAATTCTTGGCATTTTCCACGAATCCGGAAAAGCAGATTATAGAGTAGTTGATTATATGGTTGAGTCTAAGACGAATTGCAAAATTAATTTCAAAAACCGAAGAGGTATATCATCTTCACCGATCGCACTGGACTCAGTGAACCTTACTTAACAGTCGCCAGAGTAGAATATGAAGGCCCTCTCCCTGGTGATAACCTAGAAAAAGTGGTACTGGAAGCTGGAAGGCTAAAAACTTGCCTCATAATCGGGTGCGACACTAATACTCATCATATAGTATGAAGCAGTACCGACATCAAGTTAAAGCTGAGTCACTTTTTGATTTTGTTATGAGTACTAACCTCATTGTTTGCAACATTGGCAATAGCACACTTTTATTACAAGAAACCCACAGGAAGTGCTAGATATCACTCTTGTCTCCGACAACATCACTCAAATGCTTACGAACTGGATAGTATCGTCTGACACTCATTTTCAGACCACAGATAAATCCAATTCGGCATCAGTGATGCTCAGTTCCAAAACTGTCGGAAAACTGATTGGCCAAAATACAGAGAAATACTGTCAGAAACACTATCCAGTGAGCTCTCAAGTCCCCCGAATGACTCCAAAGAGCTTGACATGAAAGTCAAAGAATTCACCGTGGCACCCACTGTTTATTATTCAACCTAGAGGCAAGAAAAAGTTGCACTGGTGGACATCAGCAATGGGATGGCTTAAAAGCAGTTGCAAACATCTTCTTAACCTAGGAAAAAGCAAACAAAGAATCCTTCAAAATATATAAAAAAAAAGAACTGAGGAAGACAAAGCGACAATCCTGGAGATCATTCTACAAATCCCTTGATGACTAGTTGTTTGAAAAAAACCGATGGAACTTGGACAACCTCAAATGATAAATCACTTAACCTGCTACTGGATACTTATTTTCCAGGTAGCTCCCTATTGGCGGCCAGTACTAACCCAAGCAAGACTATTGCAACCGTGACCAAAATACAGAGTCTGATTACAAGAGACAAACTGCTTTGGGTGCTGCATGGCTTTAAACTATACAAGTCTACTGGTCCGGACGGTATAATACCTGGCGAGCTACAAAGGTCCTCAAATATTACCATGCCTACTGTTAAAAAAATTTGGTGGAAACGGCTCTGCAATCACTAACTAGCCACATCGAACGATCCCTACAATATAGATAGTACACAGAGGTTGCTTTTCGTTGCTTTCGGACGTAGAGGGCGCCTTTACCAACGTTAACTGTCAAATATTCAGGTAGACGACACAGTTCTCCGGAACTTAATGGTTATTGAACTGTTACCTGGAAGAGGAAGGTAGCAGGGAAATTGCCTATGCAGATGACCTTGCTATAGCCGTCTCAGGTAAGCATCTTAATACCATCAAAGAGGTCCTTTAGCTAAATCTTAACAGATTAACACGTTGGGCAGATTGGAGTAAACCACCATGAAACTGATTTTGTCCTCTTTTCCAGGAAATATAAAATTTCATTTATAAACCGTCCCTCAATGAACGGTTCCAGTTTAGTGTTTTCCGATACAGCAAAGTATCTGGGTTTAATTTTTGACAGAAAACTAAATTTTAAACTCTACATTCAAGAAAGAGTCAAAAAAACTACAGTAGCTTTATTCTCTTGTAAAAAAGACATTGAGAACAAATGGGGCCTTCAATCTCGCATAACCCACTGGCTATACATCTCGTTCTTAAGACCGATACTCACCTACGGGGTTGTTGTCTAGTGGACGGCCTTAGACATAGCAGTTAACTCCAGCAAACTAAGCAGAGTTCCAAGAAAAGCATGTCCATGTATAAGCGGAGCTCTACGTTCTACTCCGCGGCTTTAGATATTCTATTTTACTTGACATCCCCACAATGTCTTCAGCAGGCAAGTAACTGCGACCGCAGCTATTCGCCCCTTAAAGCGACTACTATTCTAGAAAGCCTTACAGTGAATATCTTCCTCTCAAGATCCTTTTGGAAGGAAGATGCTTTCATGGAGAACAAGTCAATCCACTTTTACACAAATGGATCTAAAACCGATAGCGTGGTTGATGATGATGTTTTCTCAGATAAGCTTAATCTAAACCTCTCCTTCCGTCTTTCAAATCACAGTACCCTGTTCCAGGCGGAAATTTTGGCGATTAAAGATGCTAAGAAAAACGTGATATCTTCAAAGGGTAGTAGCATCTTTTCGTTTCATAAAATTCTAGAACGGCCTTTGAATGCCGATGGAGATGGCAGAGTAGTTCAAGCTTCACCTTTGTTTTGGGTGTCGGGCCACAGATACATTCCAGGGAATTGGAACCACTCCACCTATTCTAGCGGAAAATGGTAGCATCGGCATACCAATCGCTATGTGCAAATTAATATTAAAGCTGGATGCTAACAAGAGAACAGACCTTGGGTGACTTTTGGACCAACATGTGTAGCCACCAAACAAATCTAGCCAAAACAGGATATGAATGGCTTTGAGTTTGATCCTTCTTAATAGGAAACATCATCATTATAGGCAAGCATGTAAGAAAACTTGGCGCCATTTTAAACGATTTCTATAAAATCTGCATGGATGAGGAGGAGGAAGAGACAGTCCTCCACCTACTTTGTACATGCGCAGCTCTCTCCCAAAGAAGAAAGCTTTACCCAGGAGTTTCACCTAGGAGCTTTCTTCTACAACGACATGTGTGATATAAGACTAATAGGCCTAAGTGCGTTGGTCTTTCCAACACCCACTCTAACCTATTCGCCTTCCTCTTGCATCGTTAAAACCGAAAAACTTCCACTCTCAGTATGTGTGTCAATGACAACCTACTATAGCATTGTGGGTGGCCGTGGCTCAAGTAGTAATGTATTGACTTGCCAATCGGACAGTTCAGTGTTCAGAACCAGCCGTCACCGAAAGACTTTTGATGAATGGTTTCCTAAATACAACATCAAGCCAATTTACACAAATTATTTAGTCTCCCCATTAAATGTTGTGTGACAACCATGGAGCGAAATAACCACTGAGCCCAAACATCTTTCTTTCTCTTTCTGTCCCATTTTCCGAAAAACTTAACACATGCTTTGGCTTCATAAGTGTAATCATAGACTTAATACACACATAATCATGTTCTTTAAAAAAAAACAACAAAACGACAAAAAAAATCTTGTCCGTAATTGTGTGAGAATTTTTTTCCTTACCGTACCAGCGCTTACACAATCTTAATGGCTTGTCAGATATATGGATAGATAAAGGCTGAACAACTTTATTATCAACTTAGCGGACCGCAGTAATGCTATAAGAAATTTCGCTTTTTTTTATCATGCGAGTACGAACCCCTCTCACGTTTTTTCAGTTCGGTTTCTGATAGAATAACGCATTCTATTTTGTTGCATGGTTCCAGTAGCGAATATGTCCATTTCCTTCAAAGCTACCATAACGTATATTGATGTGAACCAATTATAGAAATAAAGTTTACAATTTTGATCTTTGGGCATGGTTGAAGCCCAAAATAAAACTATATCCGATTAAATGCCAAGCCCGTGTATGGGACAAATTCCATCTCCAACATACAAAATAAAATCATATATCTTCGCTGACATCGCAGCTCTGGTGAACAATTTCATTCCTGGTTTATGGGGCTTTGCTGGATTGTGCTGCTGAACTTGACTTGACTTGATTTGACCTCCCCTTAAAACCATAATCTGCTCAATCACAAATTAAAATTCTTCTTGAGCCAATTCATTGAATCTAGTTTTTAGTAATTACAGCAACGGGATTATTTTATATAATTTGTCAAAATATTTTCACCTTTTTTTGTGTGTTTTGAATTTTCGCTCAGGGGAAAAAAACTTTTTATTTTTTTCAAATCGTGATCCTGACATAGCGTCAGCAATAAAATTCAATTTTAATAATTTGGACAAAATCATCCTTGTCTGAAGTATTTTTATAATAGCCATAAGCATTAGTACACCGATATAACGTCGTATTTCAAATTGTGTTTATTTCAACCCTATGCCAAATATTGCTTCAATTGATTCTTCCAAAATGTCTGCATTACCTCCATCCATCCATAGTTGTTCACCTCCTTGGGCTTCGTAGGTGGGGATCTGAATTTCGTTTGACTTGGGAACGGAACTGTTTAACCAAATTAGATCTCGGATGGTGTATGTCCTGTTGAACTATGGACCGCGATTCGGTAGGCCATTAAAAAGAGGGGTAGGTGTCAATCTCTGCCCGCTGGCATTTTCTGACAACCGTAGACAGATGCTTGCTCAAGGTCCTATTGAATCGCTCGACCATTCCGTCAGATTAAGGGTGTAGTGGAGTTGTATTTGTCTTCCTTATTCCCAGATATTGGCATACTTCAGGGAATATCTTTGATTCAAAGTTTCGCCCTTGATTAAAGTGTAGCTTCATTGGGACCCCAAATCACCCGGTTGCTGAGTTCATGTTCGGCTACGATCCCAGCCTCTTGACTAATTGCGAATACCTCCGTCCACTTTCGATGGCTATTCGTTCGAATGGTGCTCCGATATTATATCATTGCATTCATCCTGTGGCTTTACTTTTGGGCTCTTCGCAGCCGCACATGTCATCAACGATAAATATTTTTCTAGGTGTGGGGTCAGTGCACAGCTGACGCATAAGTTTTCGTAATGATTTTTCACACTCTCCAGACCACCTAAACTGATGGCGTTTTTCCATAAGTTGATGAAGGATGTTTGTAATACCAGAAAATTTTCTTACGAGTCTTCTTTAATATTTGGCAAGCCCCAAAGAGCTGCTAAATTGGAGCTGCTTCGCTCGAAGGTGGCCGGAGCGTTAGACAGTCCAATCGGGTCACCGTTAACCGCCAAAAACCACTTCCTTTATCTATCACTTGACAGTTCTTCAAGTGAACAGACGTGTAAAACAATTTTCACAAAATTAGTGATATTGCCAATAAATTTTATTAACTCATATTTTCTTTACGAGACAAAGACTGATAAAAGTGGAAAGTGATAAAATTTCGGAATATGCTCCAGCTTATGCGCTGGAGAATAAAATTAATTCAAATGCACAAATGTGAGAGAAGTAAAGAACTCAAACACTAGAGATTGGACACTCGTCATCAGCAACTTAAAACGACCTGCAAACAGCTACACTATGATAATGGGAAAAAAACAGAAACTAGTCATCAGCAATCTACACCTGATAATAATCTTCTTTCGCAATTAGCAGAACTAAGCGACATGAATAATTATTCCTTTGTCAATAGTGTAAATAATATGAGACGTGACATTCCTTCAAAGGCCAGAAATTACCAACGAACTCTAAAAAGGATGTGACAGAACGAAACAGCATTGTATATTACCCACCTATCTATATCTTTGGTGCTAATTGTACTTTATTAACTGAACTTATAAAAGTGGGTGCTCTAGAATGTAACACTCCAAATATTCAATATAATTTTGTAAATCGTAGTTATCAGAAAACAAAGGTATATGTAAATAGTGCGAGTCTGCATAATCTAATTATAAAACTTCTTAGAGGAACGGGTATAGGAGCATATTCATTTTCTCTTAAAGAGACTAAAAAAACATCTATACTTCTTAAAGGTATTGATGGGGAAAGCATTCGTGAAGCGCTACGCCAAATTGAAGGTTAGTTAAGTAAGTCGTTTATTCACTACTAGAACTAAAACACAAAATATCAAATTAAATATTTTTGTTGTTCAATTAGAAGTTGGGGAGTCCATCAAAGACTTAATCAATGCTAGAAGCTTACTGCATCATTAGATTATGCCTAGTCTATAAATATCTACAAAATCGTTTCGCCTCAATAATTATAAAATCTGCGTTCTAAGAAACATTCCCAATACTATCGAGCATTCCGCAGGGGTCTATTTTAGGTACAATTCTGTTGATAATATATTTGTACTACTATCCATATGAGAGTGTAAAAAAGAATGAAAGAGACTGGCGAAATTTTCTTTGCAGATGATACTCTAATTTTAGCTAGCGATTCGAGACCACAAATTGACCTGAACAAAATCAAATAAAAGCTTCCTTTGCTGTTAGGCAAATGAGAAATTCGGGTTAAAACTCAACTTAAGTAAATGTATTGTAATTTGCTTTCGCAATGCAAGTGGGAAAGGGTTCCGTCTAGCTGTAAAGGAAGGCAAAAAGTTTCCGCCACGTTAAAGCCCTTATTGCAGTCCAAAGCATTGCAATCAAGTACAAAAATACTCATATAAAAAAACCGTTATGCGACCCATTTTAGCCTACGGTTTTTGCGTATGGTTTACCGTCTCAATTACAACCGCAAACGAGTTGGAAAAATTTGAAAGAAGGATACTTAGATTCTGTTGTGAAAAATATCGAAGACCAGATAAGAAATGGTATCCAAATAAACTTCTTTACGAACATGCAAGTTAACACCTCTTATGACATACCTAATTAACCTTACATTAAGAAAACTTCAACGAGTAGAGTTTCATCCTAATACATTGATCAAACCTTTGTTGGATTCAAATAAAAATGAAATAAATCTTACAAAACAACGATTATTTAACAAATCTGTTTATGATTTCATTTTAACTTTTGAATCTAAGGCGTGGAGTTTGATTTTCAATAGGCTTTTTTTGACAGATCACGCGTGACTCCTATCAAACTGCTTTGTCATTTTTGTCATCATGGAAAGATTCACACCACAACAGCGTCTCCAAACTGTTCAGCTGTATTACGAAAATCAGCGTTCTCTGAGATATGTTTTTCGTGCGATTCGAGGAACTTACGGTGGGCATAATCGACCTACTGAAACTACTATTGCCAGTACCATTCGCAAATTTGAGTCCTAATTTACATTAGTGGATGATACTCGACTGGTTAGACCACATCCCATACGTAGTAAAGAGACTATAGCAGCTGTAGCTGAGAGTGTACGCGAAGACCGTGACGAATCGGTTCGTCGTCGTTTTCAGCAGATTGGCTTGGCGTGTTCGACAACTTGGCGTAGTTTACGTGAGGATTTCGGCCTAAAACCGTACAAAACTTGTGCAACAATTGAAACTAGGCGACTTGAATTTGTGACATATTTTCAGTGAAAAACTGAATGAAGATCCGGTATTTTATCGTGAAATTTTTTCAGTGATGAAGCCCATTTCTGGCTCAAAGGATACGTTAATAAACAAAATTGCCGTATTTGGACTAATGAGCAACTCGAAGAGTACCAAGAGCTACCATTACATCCATTAAAAACAACAGTATGGTGTGGTTTATGGGCTGATGGAATCGTTGGTCCATATTTCTTCAAAAATAAGGCAAATCAGAATGTAACCGTCAATGGTAACCCCTATCGCGCCATGTCAACGGACTTTGTGCTTCCTGAAATTCAAGCACATGGTGTCGGTGAGCTCTGGCTTCAACAAGACGGCGCTACGTGCCATACAGCGCGTGAGACAATGGACTTTTTTTTTAATATATAAGAAAATAAAAAATGCATTTAAACTGAAAAAAAAACTGAACAATGGACTTGTTGAGAAATCATTTTGGTGGGCACTTAATTTCAAGTTTTGCTGCGGTAAATTTGCCGCCTAGATCTTACGGACTATTTTATCTGGGGATATGTAAAGTCTCAGGTCTTCAGAAATAAGCTAGCTACGATTGACGCTCTGGAAGCCAACATTAGTCGTGTTATCCGAAAAATACCAGTCGCTATGCTCAAACGAGTCGCCCAAAATTGGACCTTCCGAATGGACCACCGACGTAGCCGTGGCCAACATTTACATGATATCATTTTTAAGAAGTTATAAAAATTTTAAGTTCGCTTCAAATTTATGTGTTTTATTTTTCATTATAATATTTTTTTATTTAATTAATAATAAAACATAAAACAAAATAAGATGTTTTAGGTATTCATTTGTCAAATATTCCTTCTTTTTTTCATATATACGACTTTTCCCCTTAAAGAAGATATTTGAGTATTGGTAATTCAGTTAAACGATTTGGTTGTTTTTTTTTTTCTTTTTTTCCCTTATAGGTCTATTTGGTCTCGAATTTGGCACCGTTTTTGGAACGCTTGGCCTTAAATTTTATTCTTTATCTGAAATTGGTTGCGGCTTTGTTTCAAAAGGTTGTGGTTCTTCAGTGGTGTCGTTTTGTTTTGGTTTTTTACTTTCAATTAATTTTGGATTTTGCCTCATATCATAATGGAATGGAATTACATATTGGGCGGCACAATACCTGAGCTTTTACGGTGTATTTTATCGATGTGATGCATCCATATGCGTCCATCATCTAACTTTACAGTATAATCAAGCGCAACAAGAACCTTCATTTCAGTTCCAAATTGGTATTTTGATTACCATATGATCGCGAACTGAAACTCGATCGTTGGCAAGCAATTTTCTAATATTGCTATGTTTTTCTTTTGTATGTTGATAAGAAGGTCTTTTAGGAAGCATTAAATCAAGACGTGAACGCATGTGTCTATTGAATATTAAAAACGATGGTGTCTCGCCTGTAGTGGCGTGAGCAGTGCGTCTATAGTTTAATAAAATGTTATACAACTTTTATTCAATTTCTTAGGGCTTGTAGTCAATAGCTAATTTTTGAAAGTTTGAACGTCTCGTTCTGCACTTCGCTTATACACGACACTTGTCGATTGTAACCTCAGTGGTTGTATTTGGTACCATATCTATTTCTGGCCATTTTTATTTTCCCATAAAGAGACCCGCGAAATCGAGGTGTACACGTTCAAATGGACTCTTGACTAATTCCCACATGTGGTTTGTAACTCTTTTTGGCTTTGGTCTCCTTGACTGTCACTTAACGCAGTTTTTTGACATATTTTCGATGTCTTAATCGATTTTATTCCACCAACAGAAACTTTGTGCTAATGATTTCATCCGAGAAAACCCAAAATCAGCTGTATAAACCTCTTCAAGGACACATTTTCTTAATGTTTTGGGACGTACACTCGCAAGCCTCGAATGTTATGTGAATTCCATTTGGTCAATGACAAAACGTTTATCTGGGCTTCTACATTTCCCGGACATAAAGGCGTTTATTAAATCCTTAAGCTCATCAACGTCTGCAGTTGCAGGTTGTAACTTTTTTGCGGAGAGAAGCAAAGTTTCGATGGCATTCATTTCAATTAATTCGATTTCACCTTTTTTGGAATACACATCGGAAAGTGGTTAACGAGATAAAGCATCAGCGTTTGAATTTGTAGATTTCAATAAAATATACCAAAGGAAAAAACGTGGTCTTTTAGCAAACACAGCTTTAGTTTAATAGTGGTTAAATGCTGAACTTAGACTAACTTTAATTTACTCTTATTCTATTTATTTTTTACTCTAATTCTTCATTCCCATATTCATTTCCCTGACATTTCTTTTTTTTTTTTTTTTGTTTACTTTCTCTTGACAACTTTTTTTTTTTAAATAAAAGCCAAACCATTTGAGATATTTCAAAAACTTTATTATTGGCTTGAAGTACAATCAAAAAATTTATGAATGGAACTCGACTTCGTTCATATAGCCACCGCGGGCACGTTTGCAGTGGTCGATTCGTTGGACCCAATTTTCACCGACTCGGCCACACATTTCGGTCGAAACAGCTACTATTTCGCGTTCAATGTTGGCTCTGAGCTCTTCCAATGTCGTCGGCGTGTTGGCATAAACCAATGACTTAACGTAGCTCCACAGAAAATAGTCAAGCGGCGTTAAATCGCACGAACGAGGCGCCCAATCGACTGGCCCATGTCTTGAGACAACACGCTCACCATACTTACTCTTCAATAAATCGATTGTAGCGTGTGCTATGTGGCTTGTGGCACCATCCTGTTGAAACCACATGTCCTCCAAGTCCATATCTTCTAATTCGGGCCAAAAACAATCGGTGATCATGGCGCGATAATTCTGACCATTCACAGTAACGTGACGATCGTTATCGTCGACGAAAAAATTTGGCCCAATAAGGCCGCCAGCATGCAAACCGCACCAAACAGTTATTTTTTGTGGATGAAGTGGTGATTCATGAAGCACATGTAGGTTTTCACCCGACCAATAACGCATATTTTAGTTATTGACGAACCCATTGAGCCAAAAATGAGCTTCGTCACTGAAGATGATTTTGCGATGAATATGACTCCGAATATCTGTAGAAAATTTTTATAATTTGCAGACGTTGCTCGTTGGTGTTCCTTACCATGATGAAAATGTTGAGTTTACTGAATAAATTGACAGTGACAGTTTGACAATTAGTGAAAGAGTGCGTTCACAAATTAAATTCAAAGTTGTCAAGTCCCTATTTTAAAACCCTATAGTACAAAAGTCTATTTATTACAAAAATAAATTTACGTAATTTAAAACAGATTCGAGAAAAACATGGGGACTGATCAATGAGTCTTTTAGGAAGAAAGAGAGCAAACATCGATGAAACAGTGGACAAACACTTTAAAACAGAGATGAGTTCACTTGCCAATAAGCTCGATGAGTTTTTCTCTTCTCAGACAGAGAAAATAACCCACAAATGCAATACAATAACATCAAATAATAGGAATGTGACAGTGGAAAATTCAATATTCGCTTACGAAGCAAACGTCATTGAGATACAAAAAATTAAAGAATCACTTGGAGAAGATAAGTCGACTTGAGTTGATGGCATCAGAGCAATTGATATCAAAAGCCATTCTGACATTTTTGCTCCAATTCTATGCAAGTTAATAAATTTGAGTACTACTCAATCAGTCATTCCGGAAAATCTAAAAACAGCAGTAGTAAGACCAATATACAAAGGTGGGAAAAAAGTACATTTAACAACTACAGGCCAATATCGATGCTCCCAGTAGTTCAAAAGTGCTTGGAAGGTGTATTAGCTAACTGGTTGCAAAGTTTTATCAAAAAACATTCTCTGATACACAAGAGCCAATATGGTTTTCAGAAAAACAAGAATACCGGAAAGTTACTGAGTGAATTTGCATATTGTGTAAATGAGAGTCTTGATAAAGGTCTCCATGTGTTAGTGCTTTACATGGATTTCAGTAAGGCATTTGATACGTTGAATCACTCTAATCTTATACAAGCATTAAAAAGCATTGGGATACATGGTAAAATTGGTGATTGGATGACTGACTACCTTCGGAACAGAACTTTCGGTGTTAAGATCAAAGATGCTTTCAGGGAGAAAAAGACAATGAAATTTTGAGTTCCACATATACTATATACAAATGAGTTACTACGAATTTTTAAACAAAGTATATCATTCGCCTTTGAAGATGATACTGCCATTGTAGTACGTCATAGATCTCTGGATACAACAATAAGAGTGATGAAAGAAGAATTTAACTTGGCTGTGAGATGGTATCATGATAACCGGTTAATTATTAACGCTTCTAAAACAAAAATGATGCACATTAGAAGTCCTCACTTTAAGTCAACAGAACAGCGGATTTATCTAGACAATTACTATTGCCCCGACAGTACAAAGGAATGCATTGAGTTAGTTGACAAATATAAATATTTGGGTGTTGTAATAGACTTTAACTTTTCTGGGATAGGCACATTTACAAACTAAGAATAGATCTCAAGAGAGATTTATTAGCCATTTCGCATTTGAAGTACCATGCTTCCAAAGAGGTCTTAAAGCAGGTGTATTATGCTCTTAAAAAGTCGAAGATACGATATGGAATAATGGCTTGGGGTAGTCCAGCTAAAACACACATTTTCAAAATACAAAAACTACAAAACGCAGCTGTTAAACACATAAATAGTATAACACAACGAGGAAATGGATAAAAATTCAAAATTCTTCGGGTAGAGGATATATTTAAAATGATCACCGCTACTTGATGACAACCGATTTACAAAACCGATACAGCATCAAGTCAACACCAGAAGACGTGCCCAAGGAATGCTACAAACTCCCAGAAACTATAATAACTACGGTAGACGCAAACTTCAATATACTGTTCCCACAATTATCAACGAATTAACTCACCAAATTTTAAATATTGTAAACTTTAGAAAAAGAAATAAAACTTGTTAAAACTTTTTTATTAAGCTTAAACGCAAGCAACTAGGTGTAACTTCAAAATTAACTTTGAACTAAATTTTAATACTAATCACAGTTATAACTTTGCTCACTTTATTATGTAATTTGCATTGAAACATAATTTTCTGCAGACAAGCTACGGCTTCGCAGATACTTATATAATTGTAAATAAGTAATAAATAAATACCTACAGGTTGGAAAAAAAAAAATAAGGAAGCACATAGTCCGTTAAAATGGCACGATAACGGTTACCATTGATTTTAATATTCTGATTTGCCTCATTTTTGAATAAATATGGACCACCAATTGTCGAACACGCCAAGCCAATCTGCTGAGAACGACGGCGAATCGATTCGTCACGGTCTTCGCGTACACTCTCAGCTACAGCTGTTTTAGTCTATTCACTACGTGCTGGTAGTGCTCTAACCGGTCGAGTTAATGTAAACTGGGACTCAAATTTGCGAATGGCAATAGTGGTTTCAGTAGGTCGATTATGCGCACAGTAATTTCCTCGAATGCAACGAAAAACATCTCTCACAGAATGCTGATTTTCGTAAAACAGCTAAAAAATTTGGAGACGCTGTTGTAGTGTGTCTCTTTCCATGATGATTTGCCAAACGATACTGAGCAAAAATGATAGGAGTCACTCGTGATCTGTCAAAGAAAGACTATTGAAAATCAAAGCTTGCGATGAATCACCCCTTATATCGCGTTTATTTATATGGTTTAAAAAGTCAATAAGTTTATTTTGTATACCCACACGTATGTGTCATGTTGTTTTTTATTTTTATTTAATAATTGTAATAATCAGCTATCCGTATTATATTACACAATTTTTATGATAAATTCTAGATATAATAATTTTTAAATCATTTGGATTTACTAGATCTCCACTTCCAAGTTGTGCCTATAAAATTAAATGATTTTCGACTCCTGGTTGAAGGTTTAAGCGGGTTAAACTGACTGAGAATTTGTGTTACTTGGTAGAATAGGAAAAGAAGATTAGGCTAAATTTATATGCAATTTAGCTTGAAGACCCTTTATTAACCTGTCGTAAGATTCAAGTATATAGAAATGTTTTGTAGATCTGAATGCTAAGTCGATCTTTGATTATAAATGTATAGGGTTTTCATTTAGCGCATTCGAATAAATATAATTTGTTTTGTTTTTATTTTATTGCATACTGTATGCATATGCATATGAAATCGCCATCGCGCCTTCACTGCGCGTGAAAGGGCTCAATTTTATAATAAATCGTCGCATTAATTGGGGTCGATATTTTTGATGGCATTGGTTATGTTGACTTTTAGGGCAACAATCGTGTGAAGCTAAGAGTCTAAAAATCATACTATCTCGTTGGATATTTGAAGTCATCGAAAGACGAGATAAACATGCCGTCGAATTTTTCGTGTAGAAAATTGATTGTTGCATCCGATGTGTTGCACATAGCCTCGTCTTGTTGAGACTACATGTCATTGAGATGTATATCTTCCAATCTAGGACACAACAAATTGGTAGTCCTCTCCCTGTACCACTCGGCGGTGATAGTTATGGTGGTGCCAGCTCTATTTTGGGAGAAGTATGGGCCAACGACCCCGCCGGATCAAAGTTTACACTAAAAAGTGACTTTTTCTGGATGCATTTGCATCTGATTGGTCTCATTTTGATTGTTATCTCCCCAAATGCGACAATTTTGCTTATTAACGTAGCCATTCATCTAAAAATGTACCTTGCCTTACTCTGTTGTTATCCATAATAATTTTCCCAACTTAATTACAGGAAATTTGACCGCTGCAGCTTTTCTATAGTGTCAAAGTGCGAGCGCTCTTATTAAAAAACCCGTTTTGTGGGTTACTCGTTACCGGAAACGACCATGTTAGGGAAACTTCTAAACTTAACTGCCTTAAGGGTTATCCAACGTCCTTGATAGCTTCTAAGCTTAATATGTAGACATCTCATACTTACGAGGCTGTTTGATGAAAACTCGAATTAGAAATGACAACGCAACTTTTTCAGGTTTTGACAATTTATTTGTCAATATAATCCCCTTTCAACTCGATAGACTTTTCCCAGCGGTGCTGCAACTTTTTAAACCCCTCCGTATAGTACGACTTTTGTTGGCCTGCAAAATAATCCTCCGCGGCGGCGATGAATTCCTCGTTTGACCCGTACTTCTTTTCGGCGAGCAATTTCTTAAGCTTTGGGAACAAAACAAGGAGCACGTTCACAGCGTAAAACACATTGTTTCGATTGTTCTTTGGTCTCTGGTGTATACCAATGAATTCATATCTTATCGACGGTCACGAAACGACGCATAAACTCCTCTGAATTTCGATTAAGTAGGGCCAAACACGCCTTTGAAGTGGTCTCACGATTGTTCTTGTTCTCTGGTATGAGCAAACGCTGTACCTTTTGCGCAGACAGCCTTCTCATGCCCAAAATTTCGTGCAGGATATAACTAACGCGTTCAGTTAAGATGCCTGTTATCTCAGCCAACTCGCAAATTTTCACTCGACGGTCCGCCAAGTCGAGATGTGGTAAACATCTGGGCGCGATACATCAAAAACTGACGTGCGGCCACGGCGAAACTCTGCGAACCAATGCTAAGCGGTTGTATGGGAAGGTAATTCGATCCCATACACACCATCTTGGCTCAGTAGTGCCACCTATCTTCCAATCCGGGTATTCATCAAAAAGCCTTCTTAGAGAATATTTTGATACCTGTAAGCATATTTTATTTATTAGTTAAGTTTATAGTATATCAAAGTGAACTATATTTCCCAGATATTGAGATGTTTATTAGTAATTTATTAGTCTTCTTCTGCTGCTACTGCTAGTTTCACTATTATAAGAAAGTTTTATTATCTGTATTATTACGACAGGGTCCTTGGCATTCTTTACGAATAATAAAATTTTTTTTATCTGATGAATTACTTTAGTTGGTGAAAACCTGGTTTTAGTAATTCTTTCCATAATTACTTACGATTTGTGACGCTAATATAGAAACCGTATTACAATGTTAATACTTGGTTTGAAATATTGTTAAAGGAATTAGTTTTTTTAATGGGTTGTATTATTTGACTTTGAAGAACTTTAATAGTACTTTCAACAGCAATGCAACCTGTTTCCTAGTACTTTTTTTATAAATTAGATTTAAGCAATTTTTTTAAAAACAAATACCATCGTTTTAATTCAAGGCATTTTTGAAGGTGGACAATGGCCACAACTCAACGCGTATAATTTCCCCGTTTGAAGATTTGTATTGTTAATCTTTCAATTGAGTTTTCTCCAATTATCATATGAGAAAAATCACAACAAACATATTGCTTTTAGACATATTAAACATTTTTAGATTATCTCCTCTAAGATTCTTGAGAGACGAAGCAACGAATATTCTCTTGCATTATTTTGCGATTTGCATCGTTTATGTATAGAAGTTTAATTTATTTTTAAAAATAATATGTACTGTAACTTTTTACCTCGAAAATTTTTCACTGGATCTTTCTCTAGTTCATACTGCAATTCAAGTAATATTCTTCGATAATTATCGATTTGCTATTCCAATGATTTGGAGTGAACAAGTGAATCATTATGATGACTGTTCTTTTTGTTTAACTAAAATCAAAGGGTTTTTTTTTTTAGAAACTAAAAACTAAATAGAAAAGCCTAAAGTAGCTTCTGTGACAATGCCTATATCTCATAGTTTTTTTTTTTATAATACCGCGCGCGCACCAAGGGGATATGAATACCCTTTTCCTGATTTTTTCTCCAAGGCGCGGGCGGGTGGTGTAGTAGTTTGAAACTCAGGTGTATTAGGTTTCGATATTTTTCCCAGAAGTGGCTGTCAAACTGGACGGGACGAGCTAGTACATCCTCATTCAGTAGGTCTTAAGTTCGTGCTAGTTGTTAGTCCGTTACATTTAACCCAGCCAGCAACCACTCCAACATGAGTGTTATGCCTTCATGTCAGAGTTGACGCCGCGGGATTTAAACCCGCGACCCTCTGCTTGAGGAGTCTATGCATATACCACTACACCACCCCTTCTCATAGTGAAGAATACCTTGTGCCCACTTCAAGAACACAAGAACCATGTGCAAAGTCAAGTGATGAGAATGACCTTAAAGTAAATTATTATTTTATTATAAACTCATTGAAAAAACCACATTTTTCAGCAGCAAGAGTTTTTCGGTTCTAGACTACAAAAATGGAATCTGGTATCACCAGAAATTAAGATATATTTGCCAATTAAAAGGAACAAACATTTAGCTACTTTCTTCGCACATTGATGAATTGATTGATGAATGAATTACGGATCACTTACAGAACAAATTAATGACGTCTCTTAAGTGATGGGTCTAAAACAAGTTTAAAAGCAGTTCTTCTAAAAAAAAGGTAGCGACTATCCCTCCATACCTGTAGCATATTCAATCACTTTAAAAGAAACATACGATACTATGCAATTAGTATTAAACTTAATAGAGTATAATGACTCAAGTTGGAAAGTTTGTGTTAACTTAAAAGTGATAGTCTTGTTACTAGGATTAAAGGTTACTTTACAAAGTATTGCTGCTTTTTGTGTATATGGGATAGTTGAGCTACAGAAAAACAGTATTTGGTTAAAGATTGGCCGATGAGATCGGAATTTGTTGCTGGATCAACTGGTTTTTTGATGGATCATTTCATGTTTCGATTAAAAATACAAAGTAATATGTTAAATATGTATAAGTTTGTTCATAAGGATTGATGAAAGAAATTACACATGAGTGTTTAATGCATACAATTGTAACATATATATATATACACATATGTCTGCATGTGCACTTGTGAAGAGTGCGATTTATGTTTTAGGCTAATGCGCTTAGCTGTCGCTCTAGTTTGACTATTTGCTATTTCATATTTGATAATTTTTGTAATATATAATAGTATATATTTAAATACTTCAGCGTGATATTTAGAAGCAAAGTCTGGATGACAATGTAACCGACGTGCGTTAGAAAATACTGAATAATATATATAGTATTTATAATTGCCGAATAGTGGACATACATAGCACATAGTTAACACCAAAATATTACGCTTTTTACGTATTAACGATTATGCAATTATTTCAATATTTCCTAACGTCAACACATTGTGGTGGCGGAATATACTACAATATGATAAATTATTATCGACTTGTTTCTTCGACTTTTTTATATTGAGTAAACTCAAATGGCAAACTAAATCGGCCTGAAATATAAAACGCACCTTGTATTTTATAGCTAAACACAATTTTTTATTAATTAAAAAAAAAATTATGGCTATTGCAGTTGACGAAATCGATGGATATTTAAGCTTCTTTGGAGGGACTGCAGGAGCATTAACGTTAACAGGAATTGCGGCAGCTTCTGTATATTATTTTGCATCACGACCCGTCCCAGAAAAGCCTTTAGTGCCTTTACATGAACAATCGCCCATTCTTGAAGTAAGTATAATTTTATAAGACCAGTTAGGTACATATATGTAAGGATTTGGTTTGCAAGAAAGTAACTTCGGTTTTTTAGTCTTAAATAATATAATATCTTTTTTCTATTCTATATTTTACTATATTTCTGGTAACTTCCTGATTCCATGCTCATAGAGTTTCTGGCCTTCATTAGCACAAAACTGGACAATTTCCAATTTCATTCAGCGTTCTTCAAACTTGCAAGCAAATGAAAATCTGATGGTCCAAAGTCTGAGCTGTTCAGTTGAAATAAGCAGCTCAATAATATCACTTAATTGACCAACTTTCTTTTTATGTAGTTCAGTTTTCGATGTGGTTTATGCTGGTTCATTACGCTATAACCATGGTCGTTTTAGATTGATGTTGTTATAGAAGATCCGCTTTTTTTCTTGTTTATTTACCCTTCAACACAATTGTTGTTGGATTTTGTATATAATACAAATATTATATTTATAACTGCTTTTCTGCTCTTCAGTTATCATCTACATAAACGTTAAAAAATTACCTTAGCTTTCATATAAAAATCTAAAGAAATATTGAATTGAATTAAAAATATTTTCTAGGAAATTGTTGAATAAAACAGAAAGAAGCAAAATTATATATAAAAGAAGACAACTACTTATAAAAACTTCCAAAAGTCATTAAGAAACAAAGAAGTTATTTGAATGATGTAGATGTTATTGAAACTTCATGCAAATCAAACAAAATTTTAGTACAAATAGTGCACAATAACGTTTCTACACTATTTCCTAACATTGTCCAATTTCTATGATAAAAAAAAAATCGGGGACAATGTTCATATCAAAGGATAAAACTCATTAATCTAACCATTCACATTTTAGTAAATATATAATATTTAATTTTTATTACTACACAATATTTTCCTTATTAAGTTTTGTTTAGATCTTATTTATAATATACGATTAAACCTTAACATAAGTACATCATTGATTCCCTCTCTAACAATCCACTTAAGCTTTTTAATATCTTTTCAATCGAAACCTTAAATCTGTTTCCACATTATATGCTGCAAAATTTAATATCTTACTTTCTATAGAATGAAGGTACTGATATGAATTCGTTTGCATTCGTATTAACACATTTTGTTATACCTTAAATCTACATCAGCTAAAATGTTTGATTTATATTTAATAAAAAAAAGTCATATCTAGATTTATTACAATGTTTTTAAATTCAAAAGAATAAATGCTTTTATTTGGTTTCTTTTTATCTTTCAATACTAAACGCTTCATATTTTTATTTAAGAGAGACAATCAATTTAAATTCGGAGAGCCCCCAATATTCATCGTCATCTAGAAATCCCAAAATAGCCCTCTCGAGAGAAGGTTTTTTTTTTTGTAATGTGTAACATTTGAAATAAAATTTTTTTATTAGTACGAATTCAACCGGCGCGAAATTGCTTACTTAGTATTAACACTAAGGTTAATAGGTTATTTAAAATATATATGCATACATATCACCGTGCTTAATTAAATATCGATATTTTTTTAAATCAAAATATTGCTTTGTGTTTCTTAAAATATGTGGTTCTTATTATTATTCGATTACGTAAAAAATTAATAATTCATGCAGGGCTTGTACATCAACTTTCACCTAAAAGAAGATAATTAAATTATTTATCTAAACAGTTTTGTTTTACATAAAAAAAAAAACTAATTTGATTTAATTGGTTTAAATTTACAGAGAAAATAATATGGATTAATAAGTTATTTTTATCTTAAATGTGTTTTTAGAAAAAATAGATATGTGTTCTAAAAAATATTTAATTTCTTTTTTATTTTAGATGTATTTGACACAAAAAGTTATATCAGGAAATGTTTACATAGATACACATTTTTAGTGCAAAAATAGGTTACATGTCGCATTGCAATGAAAAGTAGAAGGTGTGAAGTCGTTTTTTTATTTTTAAGTCCTAAAACAAGACACATTATAAAATTTTTTTAATTATATTTGTAGTACATATATGTATGATATATTAAATATTAATATATATTATATTTTAAATCATTTCAAAAAGGGGCAAACTCACAAAAATACAAACAATAAATATGTTGATATGTGTAACTCTAAATCAGAAAAAAATAATTTGATTGCAATTAGATGTTATTTTAACTAAAATATTTTTTAGTGCATTTTAATCAAAGTTTTTTTAAGAATATGACTTGTTGCGGACAGGTGACCGTCATAAGGCCACCTATCGATTTGAGTAATCAAACCGATGTTTTGAAGGTAATTACAGATATTAATAAATATATTTTAGTCAACATTTTTTATTGTTTTATTACTTAAATCGCAATATTATAGACACGAAATCTTAGAATTTTTACAAAGCTTACATGGTTTTATAATATATATAGTTTTGTTTCTATTTAGCTCCGATATGACTACTTAAAATTAGAGGATCATTCCGGGGTATGCAATCATTGTAAGATTATTGTTTTTGTTTTTTTTTTTGTTCACCCAGTGTGATTAAAAAACGAATGAGTTTGAATTAATTTCACGGTTTGTTTTATCTCGGTTTCGATATTTAAAAGATAGTTTCACTGCTGTTCATTCTTATTTTATTGGGACTGTTTTTCTAAAAAATAAAACATTTACATACATACATTTCCCTTTGGTTTCCATGTGATCAATGTTATGTGATGAGCTATCTGTAAATTTGTTTAAACTTTTGAAAAATTGCTTAGACTGTTTTGCATGTTTTGCAAATTCATGTAAAAAATACACATTAAAATTAGAGATTTTTATATTATGATATTTATACATTTATACAAATTTTGGAGTGAATAATATCTGTGGTCAATGACTGACGCTGCACTCAATTTATTTTCTGGCTAAATTTTTGGTTGTATAAAAATATGTATCAAACAATTTATGTTTACAGTATAACCTCTGTATAATTGTCCCTCGAAAATAGCTTTCCGCATTTGATTTAGTAGAAAAATAGGCAAACAAAGTATGTGATAAGAAATAAAAACAGCTTATCCCGCTAAAATGCGTACCGCCTAAATAAGTTTTAGTTAATTTAACAGGCATTGGTAAGCACAAAGGGAATCGAAACTCCAGTGCTAATGCTAATTTATCTTAATCAGAAAATGGCTTTGAGAGTATAGTCCATGCTATGTATATTGTGTATAGTGGAAGAGGCATTAACAATAATAACTTTCATATAAAGCTGTTTCACACAGCATCCCAGTTATAGTAAAGAATAGAGATTTTTATAGTGGTGTGGATTCAAAGTAGCCTCGTCAATGTGAACAATAGAACTTAAGCATTTTGAGATGATATAGTTTGATACCCAGGATTACATACAGCTTCTATGTTAAAACAGTGGTAAGACATCCTAGGACCGATTTTGTCATACCTGAAAACTTATCCATTATTGTGCCCTTCCCCATGCTCATTTCAAGTGCATCAGCTAAAATTCATCGATAAATTGTAGAGCATATAGTCGTTATATACAATCAATAAGCTGTATTTATTCTAACCAACATGTATTACCAACATTCTGTTTTGTGGCATTACTTTCAACTACCATATCGATGGTCCATATATATTATTGCTTTGAGTAGTTTCCACACCGATCTGAAATATGCAGCTAGTTCGAATTCGGAACGTTAAAATGCTTAAGCACTTTCTATATAGTAGGCCAGTTGATATTGAAGTTTCTCTAAAGGTAAATTTTGCTTTCACATTCAAATAACCTAGAGTGTAAGTAATCTGGTAGTTTTGACTAACTTGATTATTCTTTTACAGGAAATAAGGCTTTAAAAAAAAAATCAACCCTGTTTGTATAAAAAAAATTAAGCAAATCTTACAGAGTACGGTTGAATATCCTGTATCGGTACAATATTAGTTTCTTGAGTATCTGGATATTATCTGTTATTTAATTGTCTTCTGAAGTCCATCCAGTGTTATTTCAATTGATGTACAATTATTTTATTCCCTGATGACAGGTATACGATATTGTTGAGAAGGAATTAAAAGATAACAAAACAATGGTGTTGAGTATTAAAATCTTTGGTCAAGTTTTGCACTTTTCATACGACGAAAGGTCAACAGAACTGCAAGACCAATTCAATTTTTTGAATTCAGTACTTTGTTTATTTTTAACTCTACAATAATAATATGTTTATTTAAAGTGTGCTTTTAATCATTTGGTTATTCGTTTTTATTATACAATATTATTAAAAAGGAAGCTTTATACGCTACGCATAAATAATTTTTTTTTTTTGTATTGAAATTATACCATCACTTCTAATATAAATGTATAAAAATTATTAGATAAGCTTTTTTAGGGAGTAACAAATTAAGGGGTTGGGCCTTTCTAGAGGCTTTTTGTAATTTTTTTTTCTGGAAAAATATAAAATATATCGAATTTACAAAGGTAGAAGTTTTTTGTACATATGATTGACTGTAAAACAAGTTTTTTATAGAATAATTTATTTAAAAATGGCGGCTGTGCAGCGTTTTTCAGATGGAAGGGTCTTCGGCCGTATCAACAGCTTCTTTAAATTTTTAAATTTGAAGAGTCACTAAATTTTTTTATTGTACATAACAACAGTTAGAGAAGTAGGTAGGATTATTTTGATATATTGATTTTTGGCCAAATGGCGCAAAATTCTCAGAAAAACTGCCAGAAAATTGTTAATAACAAATGAAGTATGCCATATAAAAAAAATCCTAAGTTCTTATTTAAATAATATATTTTTAAAGATCCAGTTAAAATTTGAAGTGATTTTTTTTAAAAAAATTGCGGTTTTGGGATAAACGCGTTTAAAATTTTAAATTTTGTTCTATAATTTGAAAAACAAGTAGGTACTTCGAGATATTTCCTAGTCATAATATTTTGGGATATCATTTTTGAAGTATTAAGAACCACTTAAAGCAAAAAAAAAAAATCGATTTTTTGAAAATCTTAGAGTGGTCTCACCCCTTAATGTATGGTGGCGACATTTTATTTAATCTATTTCTATTTATGAAAAGTTAAATATTTAACTGAAAAGATTTTCGACCGAAGAAAAATCTTAATTTACTATTGAAAATTACCATATAAACATGGAACCATAAAGGGGTTTTATTAAAAGGTGTATGCTATATAATGAGTAAAATCTTAGTAAATTTTAACTTTCTGATTATTATTTGACATTGTAATAAGACAATAATAACATTTTATTATTTTTTACCATACAATCCATATTTACACAATGGTGCCAAGAGTTTCTTGCATTTTTGAAGTCATAATGCGAACTGAATTTATCCTGTTAGATCTTTAATGGCTCTCAACCCATTTTTATTTTTTCTTCTTCTTGTACACCCAGATGGTGTACAATATTATGTGCCAATTTTTTTATTGAAAATTGTCGTTACTAGGTTTCAAGGTTTTCATCACAGATATGGATTCACTGATCTAAAAATCTAATCTTAAGCATTTTGAAAAATGTTAAAATAAAAAGGAGAACAACAATATAACCTTTTTTTGCGTAATTGTCACATTTTTTCGTATTTATTATCATATTTATCATACAAAATCCATTCGGTCCTCTTTTTTGAGATTCTGTATATCATATATATGTGAGCTCTTTTTATATTAGCAACTCCACTAAATTTAAAAAAAATATAATAAATTTACAAGTAAATTTAGTATGATACATAACATATATGTATGTATATTGCTCTCAAACATACGGTTCCAATATAAGCAAAAATCAACAGCTCGAAATATATAACTTAGAGTCTAGCAGTATATGACTGCGATGGAAAGTATATCACAATTATCACATAAATAAACGAACGTGTTAATATAAGCAAAACTTTTGGATATACATAATAAAAATACTATAAAAAATGAAAATGACGAAGGTTAATTGATGTTTTGTCACGATCATATCGAGCAGCGGTGTACGAGTGTAGTACGCATTTTATTACAAATTAACCGTTTTAATACAAATTAACACATATAGAATGTTTTGTTTATTTCAAAATCTCAAAATACAGGAAGTATTAATGCTATACAAGTAGCCATACATATTATATATGGATATGTTTGAAATGCAATATGTATCTCAAAGAAAGCCATTCAAGGTTTATATTGTAAACTATTAACTGATAAAAATTAATTATTGAAGGAGGGTGTAAAATACCATGCATCCTATTCAGCTTTTTACCAAAAAAAGACCAGCCTTAAGTATCCGTGATATTGTTAGAAATTGTTAGCTGTTTTACTCCTTTTGTTACAACAAAAAATAAGATATAAATCCTGTTGGCGATTTTGGAGAGAAAGATTTAACAGTGATTAGCTCTAAGCGCTGTATAGCAACATCGGCCTGTTAAGAAAACGGTACATCAATCACATCCAGAGCAAGCAAACACCAACCCTGCAGCCTGCACTAATTGGAGATGGTAATTGGATGAGGCCCAGGTCCTCCTCCGGCTGTAACATCACTCATAATCACAGTGATTATTTAGACATGAACAACACAGATCAACATAATACCCCGTTCCACCTACATTCATTAGGTACTGTATTCACGATTTATAAATATGACAGAATTTTCTCTTAGATCCTCTATAAGTATCATTTATATAGGGTGAATTATAGTGAGGTTTGATTTATAATACATAAATTAAATTAAAATACATAAATTTGAAAGCAAACTTAAAATTTTTATTATCGGTAAAAAGAACAGTTCATGGCATTTACTTTTCAAAAAATGATATCATATAAATGTTGACCATGACTACGTCTAAGGTGGTCCATTCAGAAGGTCCTATTTTGTGCGACTCGTTCGAGCATAGCGACTGGTATTTTTCGGATAACACGACTAATGTTGACTACGTCAATCGTAGCTGGCTTATTTCTGAAGATCTGAGACTTTACATAGCCCTAGAGAAAATAGTCCAAAGATGTGATATCGCACGAACTAGGCGGCCAATTTTCCGTAGCAAAACGTGAAATTAAGTGCTCATCAAAATGATTTCTCAACAAGTCCATTGTTCCACGCCCTGTATGGCTCATAACATCGTGTTGTTGAAACCAGAGCTCACCGAGACCATTTCAGGAAGCACATAGTCTGTTAAGATGGCGCGATAACGGTTACCATTGACGGTAACATTCTGATTTGCCTTATTTTTGAAGAAATATGGACCAATGATTCCACCCATAAACCACACCATACTGTTGTTTTTAATGGATTTAATAGGAGCTCTTGGTACTCTCGCTCATCAGCCCGAATACGGCAATTTTGTTTATTAACGTATCCATTACGTTAGCCAGAAATGTGCTTCATCACTAAACAAAATTTCACGATAAAACAGTGGATCTTCATTGAGTTTTTCCAGAGCCCATTCACTGAAAATATGACGCAAATTCAAGTCGCCTGGCTTCAATTCTTGCACAAGTTGAATTTTGTACCTCACGTATCCTCACGTAAAATACGCCAAGTTGTCGAATACGCGAAGCCAATCTGATGAGAACGACGACGAATCGATTCGTCACGGTCTTCGCGTACACTCTCAGCTACAGCTGCTATAGTCTCTTCACTACGTGCTGGATGTGGTCTTATCAATCGAGTATTATCCACTTATGTAAACTGGGACTCAAATTTGCGAATGGTATTAGCAATAGTGGTTTCAGTAGGTCGATTATGCACACCGTAAGTTCCACTATCGCACGAAAAACATTTCTCACAGAACGCTGATTTTCGTAATACAGATGAACAATTTGGAGACGCTATTGTGGTGTGAGTCTTTTCATGATGACTTGCCAAACGAAACTGAACAAAAATGACAAAGCAGAATGATAGGAGTCACGCGTAATCTGTCAAGAGAAGCCTATTGAACATCGAACCTCACGATGAATCACCCTATATTACTATGTATTCAGAAAGGGATATGAAATACATTGCAGTGTTTCATCTCAACCTAAATTGTAGGAGTAGAATGTAAACTATTTTAGAATAACTTCATGTAGTTCTAGTCATTGTGTGTTTGCTTTATATTTCTTAAAAGTTATATGT
This sequence comes from Volucella inanis, assembly GCA_907269105.1. Classification (NCBI taxonomy): domain Eukaryota; kingdom Metazoa; phylum Arthropoda; class Insecta; order Diptera; family Syrphidae; genus Volucella; species Volucella inanis. The sequence continues at coordinate 46,896,638 of OU026154.1, forward strand.
ATTAAAGTTATTCGTTGCAATCGTTTTATTGGAATAAATTACATGAAATGCCATGGAAGCATTTTTTTAAGAAGTTTGGTTAAAACTTAAAACGTCTAAGAATGCACTATTAACATAAAATTAAGAAAGATTGCTTATTCATGCCTCAGATTTTTATATTAGGTGCGCAACTAGGTTTTCGCTGTTTTTTTTTTTTTTTTGTGAAAATGCAACTTTATTGTGAAAAAATGGTTACAAATGAATTATTCAAAGTTCTGCCCATTACCAACTACAACTTTTTCCCATCTTTCTGGCAAATCCCGAATACCGTTACGGTAAAAGTCTTTATCGTTTAGGGCTATCCACGAATCAAGCGATTTTTGGATCTCTTCATATGAGCGGAACTGCTGATCGGCCAGACCATGTGCTATCGGACATGGTAATACCTTTTTCGACCCCCTGCTTGTCTTGTAGCCGTTTTTCGAACAGTGCTCAAATCCATAGCTTCAATTGAAGTCAATACTGTTCTCCAGTGATGGCTTCATTAAGTTTCAACAGTTCATAATAAATAACACTTACCAGGTTCTACCAAATACACAGCATCACCTTTGCAGCGTGAATATTCGGCCGAGCTGACGACGTATGACCGACGCATGACCGAGCAGTCCCCATGACTTTCTTCTTTTTGAGTTGATGTAACGAATCCATTCTTCATCACCCGTTACGATGCGATAAGCTTGGTTGATGACGTTTTGGATATGTCAAAATCGACCAGCATCCATTGACAAACAGCGATAACTTAGTTGCGCACATAATATATCGCTTTTATAAAAATAAACTAAAATTAAAATACAAAATATCACGGAATACAAGAAAGATAGTAAACGACACAAACCAAAAATCATCTAACAAATGTCTTCAACAAAATAAAAATATCTGGTCTCGGTGTGAAATATATGCTGGTACCGTACTGACATTGACTTTCATAAGAAGAAAAAAGCTAGAATACTGGAATGGATCGCAAAGCTCAAACAAATTTGTGTATTGAATAATCAAGTTTCTAGACGCTCACATTTTTTAAATAGAAGCAAACGAGAATATATTAGCACATTGTTTTGTAATTAATAAAAAATTTATATAACATATATGTACATCATAATATAAAATTTTAAAAATATTTGTTAAATAATTTAAAATATTCACTTATTTCAAACGAGATCCCATCGAAATGATTACGTAAAATTAAATGATGTTTTGCAGATATTCGTACTATATATAGATATGGACATATGCCGATTAAGAGCATTTGTTTCTCCATTTGTATGTTAATCGCGTATTTCTAAGGTGAAACATACATATGTATGAATGTATAATATATTCGTCCGAGTATACTTATTCGTTGTTTAGTTGTATGCGTGCTCCTTGAACAATGTATTTCTTAATTTTTGGTTCGAGTAGACTAATGATCATACTCTTGAATTAAGATTTTTTTGAACGTATAGTAATGATATAAATTACAAATGTTTATTTATGGATATTCTGATTGCCTATTCAATATCTGACATGACTCAAACGTATAGCGTGAAAAATGTTTGTAAGAGAAAATTATACAAGCAATAGAAGAGGTTTGAGTTTTAATTAATTGGATACTTTAAATCTAATGTTTGTGTTTTAATAAATGGCGTAGTCGGTCTCAAACCTATGCCTAGACCTAGCTGTCTTTGTTTATGTAGGTGGAGCCCTTTCATGAGATTCACAGCAGCTGCAGTCCTTCGTTGTAACTTTTCTTTCACACGCCAGAGATCACTCGGAAGAGAATGGACCTCTTAGATTGTTAGCGATCGGCTTAAGATGTTCAATTTATATAGCGGCAGAGATATTGTATGTAAGGTTTATTTGCTTATACTCGTACGTAATTATCGCTGTTCAAATCATCTAATTTTTTTTACTACTCCTCTGATCAAAGTTCATAGATGAACTGGTGCATATCGGTTGATCGATTAGTACGTTCTAGCTGCCAGTATCATTTTTCGTTTTTGTACGGGCTTGTGACATAACAAATTTTTCTACGATATTAAGCGACAATAAATATGGAATAAATTTTGAAGCAAAAATGCCACTTCTCCTTTCTCGGCGGCATGGGATTTTTCCTAGCATGACTTGTTCTGGTTTAGATGCTTTGTGGTATAATTCACACAAGAGTTTTAATGCGTGTCAACATGTCGTCTGACACAATGGAACTGGAATACTTTTTGCTGCAAAAATATAAAGTCTGGCAAGATGGCTAGACCCATAACCGATGTTGGATAAGGCGCTGGTTTATTTATGGTAATGTAGAATCGTTACATTGAAACGACTACCCATTTTTAAGGTTATTTATAATATTAACTTAAGTTATTTATAACTGGATATAAGAAATCAAAATATTGAAGAAAAAATTTTAAGGAATTCGATAATCTTTTACATATTATATAAGTTTATCAGATTTTTTATATTTATGCAGAAAAACATTCGTAAGATAGGTTAACAAAATAAAAGATCATCCGAAAATACCTGTGATAGAGAGTAGATACAAATACAAATCTGGCATTAAAAAATATATTAGGTTTTATAATACCTTAAGATAAATTTCAATTTACAGGAGATATAAAAATAGTTATACAAAGGCAGAATGGCTACAGAAATATAAAAGCTTTCCTTTCTGGAAATTATATTCAATCCCTTTACGAATCAAAGACCAGTGGTGTTACCTGAATGGATTCATACTAAGGCTAAAGATTTTGTATATAATAAATTGCAATTTTATTTTGATATAGTAACGAGAGATCAAATGCCTAGAAAGTACCAAGAGCTTTCTCATTCCACGACAAAAAGACAAATCTTCTTTAAATCTTCTTTCTTAATACTATCTTTGCTTTTTGAGTTATATTTACATGATGTCACTTCCATATTGACCGAAATTCATTATGTTATTACTATATCTTTGTTTTGGCATAGGTGCGAATAATTATTATGTCCATATCAAAAAACACACATCGTAGGCTGCCATTTTGTTACAAATGAAAAAAGTTGCACTCTGTTCTCACGAAATTTATGATATTAAGTTGAAAACATGATATCGGTCAAATGGCAATCTCCTGAGTTGATGCATATTTGTGTCGTTTTACGGCATTTTGAATTTTTGCTTGAGAAGTGTCTGGCTTCAAATTAGGGATTTAGTTTTCAATGTTTGCTTTCAAGTCTTGCAAGGTTTGTTGTTTGTCGTAGTAAACGCGAGATTTCAATGCCCAATGCCGGTCAGCAGGCAACAATTAGTGAAAATTGTGCACTTTATAAGGGAACGTCTTCAAATCTTTCACCAAAATACTACGCAACAAACGCCTGCTAATGTTAAATTGTGTCCAACATTGTCTAGTCGATATTTCTGACCTCTCGCTATCGTCTCTAGCACCAGCAGTAATATTCTCACTCGAATGAGCTATACGGGGTAGCCCACATATTACTTTTGAGTCCACATGTGCATACAATACATATTTCACCGAGGGCATTTAACGAAATGAATTTCTCTAACTATGATATGAATGTCAACTCAACAAGCACTGCTAGCAGGAAGGAAGACTACCTCACGCGGGTTGCTTAGTTTGGCGAGGTAAGACTTCAACAGACAACAGACACGCCATTAAGAATGCGGCTATAGAGAAATTAGATGAATTGGTTTTCTTTTTTTTATTATTATAACGTACACATTTTACTGTATTATCTGCGAAGCCTTAGGGGATTTTCAGCAGAAGAGTGTTCAAAGTTAACATTAATTTTGAGTTCCGTTTTTATAAGGCATTTGTTATTAACTTTGAAAAGAAATGTTCAAGTACAAAAAAAACTGACAATTTAAATACATTTTTTAAGAAAACAGATGTAGGAAGATTTGTCAAGTTTATCGAAATGTCATTGGAAAATTCATTCCAATATCTTGATACCAGAAATTTGCCCTTTTGTCGCCTTCGTATGTTGACTACTTGTTGAGTTGGTAGCTTATATGTATTGTCGTTTTTGAAGGCTGGCAATATCTTCAGCTTATGCAGTTTGTAAATTCTGAGGAACTGTCTGATATCATCGTCATGATGTCGTTTTACTCTTTTAACAATATTTTTAATGTTATTTAGCCTTTGCACCTGAGGCGCATTACCTCAGGCCAGTATTCCATACCTTAGATGTGATTCCACCAAGCTGCAGTAGCATTGTAGAAGAACGTCCACTGGACACCAATTGCCTAATAGCGCAAAAGCGGCTTGCCTAAGTTTTTTTGTTAGGGATTCTACATGGTAGCTCCATTTAAAGTTGTAGTCCACAATTAAATCCAGATATTTGTACGTTGAAACATTTTCTAATATTGTTGAGCATACGTCCCCATTTCCAATAATAAATGCGCCTATGCCTTGTGCAAGCAATCTTAACTTTGCATTTTAATACTAACTTTATATTTAAGTATGTGGGGTAGAGGAATATGCAGACTTTTGTAATTCTTTTATTTAAATAGAGGCCATTATCGTGACACCATGCTATGACTACATTAAATTCCTTCTGCGTTATTTTTCCAGCCGTTTCTACATTTTTGTGACTTAGGCCGTAGCATCCGTATAAGGAAAAATTCGTATTATAATTCATTCATGTTAATGATAAAAATTAGTGGGCCCAACCTTAAACCTTGTGCAACTCCTTATTTCGAAAACTCTTCGTTATGTATTTTCTGTTCTTTAGGTAGCAGTCGAACTATAGGAGTACTGGTCCCCTAATGACACAATGTATCGAATGCCTTTTAAAAATCAATAAACATAGTTCGGTAAAAATAGACATTTTAAATAGCAAAAATTCCGACACAGCTGAATTTTGATGGAGACATTGGAAACACCAGTAGAAATAAAGTGACAAAAGTCCATAGATTTCATGTGTGTTAAAAAATTATTCAAGGTTAAAGTTCAAAATTTTCGATTTTTTAATTTTTCTCGAAAGTTAAGTACAGTTTTACTAAATATCTAAAAAGAAATGTAGATCATAAAATTATTTACAAATAACTAAGTATCGCCATTCTAAAAATTGAAGGAGTTATTGTACATTCTATGTATATGAATCCACGCATTTCCACACCACCTGAGAGGTAGTGTACTTGGTGCCTTTTTTAACGTGGTTTCCCCGGTAGGCCTACTCCACGATTTGTTTAATTTAAATTTAAACCGCAGTTCTGATTTCTGTTAATACATAAATCTGATTCATACTCTTCAAATTCTACTTCAACATTCATGTCCTCTTCGTCTTCTTCTTCCTCTTCTTCTTACTGAATGTTTATAAATTGTTCAACTTAGGATAAATCAGCTGTCTCTTCATCGATATCACATGAATCTTCGTCTATTGGATTCAATTGAACTGGCCTGAATTGGCCTTGGAAATTAGTGCACGCTGGTGAACAAAGACAACCCTACTCTTCTACAGTCACATTTAGCACTACAACCTTTTTTGCAATTGCAAAAAAACGTGTTTAGGAGTTTTTTTCGGAACAGGTGGGAGTATAGTTTGAATCGGCACCAAAGTATTTATTTTCTGTTGATTTCCCACCTCAGTCTTCGGGGTTCAGTTGATTGCCTAGCCATGTCTGAACTTCAAAGTATACTCGATACAAGTGTTGATGAGCAGAAGCCGATGTTGGAGAAAGACAAGATAATTGTACTTGTTTCTCGTTCCGTGTTTTTTTTTACAGAAATAAAATGTCTATACTAGTCGGTAAAATTAATGTTTTTTTGGAGCTTCATTAACAGTAAGCAGAACCGAATTTCTTTTGTGATTATCGTTGGATGATAATTATCATTTAATAAATTAGCGCAATCAATTAAATCCTTTTTTTCAAATAATTTTATATTTTACGTTGCTAATGTAGTATCGCAGATGGCATGTAAAAATAAAAGATGGTTTTAGCATTTTGGATAAGCAGATAAACTTTTTGAAGAATATATTTCTGTTCGCTGTTGAGATTTTCCAGGTTTTAAAAAATAAATAATTTTATGAATTGGAGTCCGTGCAATAAGGACATAGTATTTACAAATCAACATCTTCACCAATCACACCAGTTGTATTTTCTGCATTGAATTGTTCAATTGTTGTTTCAATTATGAGAAAATCAACGTCATTTTGAGCTTGTTTAACTGCAATATTTTCAGTGGTCAGATGAAACGAGATTTATTATGAATATTAGCGAGAAATTGTTTTTGGTTTTCTGGAAATGTCATAAATTGATCAAAGATAATGTCGGACACATAAAGATGTTTTCGTAATCCGACGACGTTGTTCTGCAGCTTTAATGTTTTTCGTAAAGTCACTTTACCTATAAAATACTATCGTTACTCTATGACCATAGTGTCTGCGTACGTATTGAACGTATTTTTCAAAAATAACGTTGAAAGTTTCTACTCGATCCCACTCAACGTTATGTAACAGATATCCTCCATTGATATTGTAAGTAGCGTTTGTTGTATCAACTTCAACATTGACTGAGTGAAAGCAATCGTAAATGGCTTTGACTCAGGTGTTTTGAGCATTCAAAGTGCATCGAAGAGTGATAACGGCTAATTCATATTTAAAATATTTTTCAATTTCATCTTCAAACGCCTTAATGATAGTCATGCGTTGAAATAATAATAGAGGGTCAATAGGTACCTTTTCTTCGTGAACTTTAACGGTGCTACTCACGGCTAAAAGAGAGAGTACATTTTTAAAACTTTTTAATTTAACATCATTGAACGTTTGACCTATCATCTTGAACATGGAAGCAATCCCAACTTCACGAGCTTCATTTCTTCAACTTCAACTTCTAGCAATAAATACGTGTATTCACTCGAAAGGAACATTCAACACTAAAAATATTCCACTTAAGCCACTTCAAAAAAGTAGCTATATGAGCGTTGCCACGCGCACAATAGAGTAGGCAGATGTTGATCAAGGTCATGCAGGTAGAAAGGACTGGCTAAGGGACTGGATAGGGGACTGAGTTTCTTTTCAGTGTACATATATTCTTAGAATTTTATATTCTATATATATAAGAGAGGTATTTTTATTTATATTAAGTGCACTTTATTTCTACTGGTGTACCCAAAGTCTCTACGAAAATTTAGCTCTGTCTTAGTTTTTGTTATTTGATCACTATTTCTATGTCTATTTTGACCGGACGAACAATATAATTGTGTTAGTAGTTGGCTTTCATTGTTTTTGCAAAGTCTCCGATAAGCCGATTGATACTTTTTTTTTTCTAAATCCGAAATGATTTTCCTCCAAGATACCAAACTTCTCTAAATAATCGTATAGCCTCTTAAAAATTACGTCCTCTACTTATTTGAACTGATATTGGTCGGTAGTTTTCGACATCATCATAGAATTTTTAAGTTTGTCTGGTACATATGATTGCTCATACTTATCATCTTTAACAGATAGGAGCTGAAGCCGTAGCGTTATATTTGGCATCTTTTGAACGTATACCGTCTTCTCCTGATAGTTTATTTTCTTTCAATGAGCAAAGAATTTTATACATTTAACTCATGCTGACCATATTGGGTTAATAATTTTTAATATAAAAAAATTATAGTTATAATAACTACATTTTGTTCTACCATATTTATTAGTTTAATTAGATGGTTTTGGAATTGTTTATATTCTCGTTCGTAAACTTGATTTCTTCTATTGTTAATTATGTTCCGTTGATGTTTTCTTGTATACCACAGAGTACGTTGAAGATTTAACCATTTAGGTAAAGTATTGTCTGAAATTTTTATAGAAATCGTTAACCACGTTAAACACATTTAACTGTTCCCAATTTTGCTACTTTCATCAACAATATAAAAAAAAATTTGTGCGGACCGTACAATGATCAATGAGTGTACCTCCTACTAAATCTTCTCGTGTTACTGATTTGATCACACTATTAAGTCCTCTCACAGTAGTCATTGAGAAATCTCTACTAGTAAGACTATGTCATTTGCATTTATATTAACATATCCAATTACAGTTAACGGCTGTTTTTTGTCAATTTTGTCAATTTATAAATTCATTGGCGTTCAGTCTTGGTGGTCAATAAATTGCAAAAATCGTTGCTTTAAATTTTTATAATTAAAATTAAAGTAATAAATTCATAGGAAACGTAATTCATATCAATTTTTAATACCTATATCATCTTTAATGTAAACCATTTACTTTTACTTTTCTGCGTACCTCCACGTCTGTAAGTATAGTTCAGCTGTTTTGGCACTTAGATCTGTAGCTACCTGGATATGAACTAGTGTTATTATTCTTTTCTCACAGCGTCTCGCCATTTACGTGCGTAGTAATGTAGCTTGCCAAACTCAGTACGAAAAAACCAATTGAAACGGACTTATCAGCTTCTTAAGGAACTTTAACTGGTCATTATGTTTCTTCAATAACGACGTGGATGCCGCAGTTGATTTGATCACAGACACTATTCTCTTTCGAACGAGATCCTTTCGTTCGAGATGAAGAGTCTCGAACCAAAAGAAATGGTGTGGTACCACACGAACTGTAAAGAGGCTGTCGGGGTTAGAGAAATAATTGTTTGGTCCTACAGGTTTCATATCTCACAACACACTCAAAGATGCATCTCTTCAAGTTTTTACAATAATAATATAAATCATTGAAAGAAGATCCGTCGCACCTATGCAAGTATAGGCAAATAAGAGTGTGAGAAACAAATGGACAAGCAATTCACAAAGGTTCAAGGTCTTTCTTAGGCCTGTGACCAAAAATTGAGCTAAAAGGTACTACAATGTTCCAAAGGTTGTAACAATTTTTGATCGTTCGTCAAAAACATTGGAAATTCTAGCTAATCCTCCATCCCAGCACTCAATTATAATAACAATCCAGTTGCCAGCTCGTTTGACAAAGCCATTCTGCTTGCTGAACACTTGCTGTACACACACAACACCACCAGATTGTGGTTTGTTACTCCCTGCATTTAAGTTCTACAAAACTTTAATGGGACGAATACATTTTCGCCATTAGAGCGAAATGCACTAGACTGCGGACCGGCAGTCCAGTTTTCGTAGCAACAAGTCCACTGGTGATTTGATGGCATGTCACACCAAAGCTTACAACAATATGGCGGAAGCAAAATAGTTGCACTTGATATTTCTAAGACATTTAACAGATTTTGGTACCAGGCTCTTTTGTCGAAAATATGTGCATTTGGGATCAATGACTCTCTTTTTCAATGAATAAGAAATTATCTTTTGTCTTATATTGAATAGTTTCAAATCTGATATTCGCAATTTAAATGCTGGTGTGTTCCATCTGTTCTGTATCCGATAGTTTTTTTTTTTCTTTTTTTTTTTTTAATTTTTATCAATGATCTCTTGTCTGCTACTTTTAATTCAACATACTTTTTTGCTGATGACATTACTCTTTGCTTTTCATATTTGTTTTCTGAAACACGTCCCTGTGCTTTGGCTGTAGAACGGGAAAGGTAGCCTATGTCAATCTCATTAAATTCCAATATTAACAGCCTCACTATCAACACACTAGAATTTAATGCTACATGCTGTGGTTAAAGTGAAATTAAAATACCCAGCCATTATACATTAATGGCACTTGCATCATCGAAATCGAAAAACTTTCCATTCGCTATATGTATGTGTATCAATAACAACTTACGTTGGAATGACTAAGGTTAAGATAAATGACCAAAATGAAAGAAAGATGTTTGGGCTCAGTGCCCATTTCGCTCCATGGCTGACATTCTACACTTCTAAGTTCTTAGTGCGATTTGATGTATACTATGCAACCACTCATCTGTGTTTCGGGCGCGGTTGGGATTCGATTGAGAGCTAAGGTAAGTTCCCTTAATATCATGTCAAGCTCGTTGGTGTCACCCGGGGAACTTGAGAGTTCAGAGGATAATGTTTCTGACAGTATTCCTCTGTATTTTGGCAAACCAGTTTTCCGATGGTTTCGGAATGTTGGTTGGCTGGGAGGAGCATCTTTTAGGCTGAACTGGATGTACTTTTGGTCTAAAATTGAGTGTTCAGATGATGCCAACTATATAATTAGCATTTAAGTGATGTTGTCGGAGACAAGAGTGATATCCAGCACTTCCTATCGTTTTCTTGTTATAAAAGTGGGCTCATCGCCAATGTTGCAAACAATGAGGTTAGTACTTATAAAATAATCAAAAAGTGACGCACTTCTATCGTTGATGTCGGTACTGCCCCACACTGTGCGCCCAAGAACTCATTTTGTTCCTCTGATCGTATAGAATCTCTTTTTTAGTTCGTCATCGGTCACAATTAACGTGCTTCTATAAGGGCTCCTTAGTTCTTCCAATAGCCCGACTTTCCAGTTATGAGTCGAAAGGGTCGGGTTGCTGAGACTGATGATCTCCAGAGGAGGAGGGTACGGCAGGAATCCAAGTGCGGGCTCTAGGTCTGCCAGGGATATCCTCCCAAGGCACGGCTTCGAGTTTTGCAGCTGGCCAAATCTATCTTAATTCACCCATGGCTTTGGTGAGAAGATCGAGAGATCTTTGATCGGCATATGCGATAAGGTTTGCGTGGCCTTGGTGATAGCCAGCGTGGTGAGAGGTGGTCCGGGGTTTTCCCACATGATGGTTAAGAAGTTGTCTGAAAGCTTCAACTTGACCAACTGCCATCGTTCAGGTGTAACTGATCCGTCGTTGTTGTTTCTGTCGATTACCGCGATCCTTATTGCACCCTTTAAGACTTCGCTAAATGACCATAGAAATGTACTGTTGGATGGCCCAGGTGTTTTGGTGTTAATATTTCTGAGCCTTTTGGGAACCGGCACTTCTTAAGTAGAGCACCTAAGATATAGCTTGCCAGTACGGCTGAGCCCCTAATTCCTTCTTAGGAGTTTTAGTGGCAGCGCAAGTCCGTGGCTTTCCACAAACTTGCTGCTGCTAGGGGTGGAGGAAGTGATAGAACCATGAATTTCCACAGTCTTATCACTCCTGAAAAATTTAGTTTTAGGCTCGTTTGTTTGCCTTTAGTGTATGGTGCACCATAGCCTGCCACAGTTTTACCTCCGCTCAACAATCCAGGAGCCTTTCTGGTAGTCGCTGCTGTCGCCATTCTACCGCCCGGTATTAAAGGAGTACCGGCCTCGGGTTTTATTATTATTATTTTTTTTTTTTTATAAGATTTTATCAATAAAAGATCCCACGAGTAGCGAAGAAAGGATGATCCATCTGTACAGTGATCCGCTGTATAAGATGCTGGGCCCTAGGCCAGGTTGATCATCGGCACGGGTCTTATGATACCTTGATCCAGCCCAGGGGGAAAGGGATTGGTTGGGTGGGTGAAAGGGAAAAGGATGTGGGAGTATCCTTTAGTTTCGAGACTCATCTGGAGAACTTCCCGAAATTCACTGACCTTTGTCTGCCCCTACAATTCGACAAGTTTGATGCTCGGATAGAGGACCAGGGTAATCTAAAAAAAAAAACTATTAATTTGCTTTGAGATCTTTGAGACAAGAAAATATTTGATGGCATCTATTCTTTCGGGATTCAGCTTAACGCCCCCAGAAGACTTAATATGGCCAAGGAATGATACTTCTTTCTGAAGGAACAAGATTTTTGTAGTTGGATCTTTAAGTTAGTAACCTTATAGTAGTTGTTCAAAAACCGCATTAAAACTGTGTAGATGGTCTTAAAGACCGGAATAGAATAAAATAGAACTATGATGTCGTACATACATATGATCTCGTACATATATGTTTGTTAATGAAGTTAATGAAAATATAATTTGTTTCTTTAATTTATTTATTTATTTTTTTTTTCAAGGCAGATTTCCTGACCTTTATTGTTACCTGTAAACTTAAGACTAAAGGCTATTCAATACTCCACATTTATTTATTGATTATTATAGCTAAGCAAAAGCGTTGCCTTCGGTTCAATTGCTTATTCAGGTGTTTGGTCAAAAACATTTTTGTCTGCTAGGTGGATTGAACGGAAATTCGATCGTGTGAAGGACAAGTATTTTGTCTGCTAGGTGGATTGAACGGAAATTGGGTTGTGTGAATAAATTGCAAGTACAATTCAGAAAGTTGGTCTATTTCCTGTATACTCTTCCCTCTCTAAATGCGATGGTTCGCAATCGTGGTAGGATAATCAGTTGCTAGTATTCTTTTCAATTGCGGAGGAATTTAAATGTCCTTTATATGTAGGTGCTGAATAATAACTTTTGTATTTTCTCTTCTGGTAAAGATTTAATAAAACGTTAGGATTAAAAGGATGGTTTCAATGAACACTATTGTTTCATAGCTGATGAATATGTGATCTGCGTTTAACTTGGAGCAACTCAATTTGCGTTGTATTATTGATGTGTAATTCGCCCATCATCTCTACAGATAAAGAGTATGTGGGGGTTTGTTGTAAGACTGTTGGGAGGATCGTATGTGTAGACACTTCTTGCGCCCTAAATACCCTGTTATTAATGATGATATTGGTTTTTTCCTAAATTGCATGTTGCTTCTTCACATATTCACAAATTGGGGAACAACTAAGGGTATAAATGCGATAATTGTGTTACGTAGCGGAGAAGATCTACACCGGTTGATGCTCCAATTGTTCCGACTGTACATCCCATTTTTATACCCAACAACGATTCTACAACTAGCACATCGGCAGCTGTTTTAAAATCAGCTGATTCGCTCCCAGTCCTCATTTCCCATGATGTCAGCAATTCGGGTCAACAAACTATAACACTGAATATGCTGTACAATGAGTTTGTGCAAATGAAACAGGCAATACTAAACAAACTCCAAATTTTGAAGACTGTAATACGTCGTTACATAAGAGAGTGGATTTTTTGGAAATGAAACTCGATATTATGAACCAGCGAGAGAAAGAGTGTGCAGTCGACATCATTGGTATTCCCAATATCACCAATGCAAACGTACAGGAGAAAGTGAACGATTTATTGACTGTCAGCGGTGAAGAGATCAGTTGATCAGAGTCTGACTCGTGCAACGTTAAGAGAGTCAGACCGAATACTAATATCAAAAAAAAATCTATGAAACAACGTGTGCATAAGTTCTCTTCTCTTATACGTAAAAATGTTGAAATGAAAAATGCGGGAAGGCAACAAAAATATTGGAGAAGGCAGCGGCAAAAATACCAGCAGCAGTAAAATATATGTATATGAATGACTGTCTCACTTGATATTATAGATCTCTATTGAAAAAGACAAGAGAATTAAAAGACAAAGTTATTTGTAAATTTGTATAGGTCAGATAGATAGATATGTTATCAGGATAGAGTAACTAAAACTAATTCACTTGAAGACACCAATAAACTCCATCAGTTAATTATTTAAACTTCTACCTATGTCAAATTGCAATAGGTATTGTTCTTTTTTTTTTTTTTGATACTTTGAATTGTTTTTGTGTTGATCATTCAGCTAGTAATTTGTCTTCAGGTTTTCTGTTATTCATCAAAATGTACGAAGCATGAGAGCAAATTTTAATACTTTTTTCTCTCACCTCACACCTATGGTACATTTACCAGATCTATAATAATATTTTTTATCTGATATATGGATCTTTGAAGAAGAGAAGTGTGATTTTAAAGTAATACCTAATCTTACTTTTGATGCTGCTTGCAACAACTCATATGCAGTCGCGTTTTTTTTTTTTTTTTTTTTTTTTGAAATAAATTGTTAAGGTGTGTAGTTAAGAAATATAATTAGGAAAGCGCTGATATTATTATGTGAATTGCAAAGTTTCTGGTTCTCGTTACTATTTTATCTGTATTTTTAGACTGCATAAGTGTTCAGTGAAAGCTTTTTTGGAGGAATTTTCTGGTTTTTTAGAAGTTCAGAAATCTAAAAATATTGTGTTATTAGGTGATTTTAATATTAATATACTCTGTGATTAATCCGACGTCGACTGTTTTCTGGCTGTATTGTCTTCGTTTGGTTTTAAGTCTGTGCTTAATCAACCAACTCGTCATAATTCCTGTTTGGATCATATTTTTATCAGACTTAACAGAAATAATAGTGCTCACTACAAGAGTATGGCTTACGACTAAAGAATAACGGACCACAGTTTGGCTTGTTTCCAACTTAGTTGTCAAGAAGACAGATTAGCTCAATCCGAAATACGAGAATACTCCAAAATCGATTTTCGTCTTTAAAGAACTCGTTTTACTTTTGAATTTTGGGATGAAGTTTATACTGCTGTTAATCCTTCGAAAGCATTTTATTTGTTTCTTAATAAGTTGCAATATTATATTTCTATTTGTTGGAAAAAACAGAACAAAAATAGATGCAAATTAATATGCCTCAAATAGTGGATGACTATATCTCTTCTGAAGAAACCTAAAAAGAAAAAACAGCTTTGTATACTTGTCAAGAAACATCCGAATAATGCTAGGCTTAAGGAATACTATTTTATGATTTGTCGTGAGGTGAAAACAGATTTACCAATATGTGGAGACAGTCATTGTAATAAATTAGCTAGAAGCTTTGGTAATCCTAAAAGAGAATGGCAGGTTGTGAACGAGATTCTTAACAAAAATAAGTCCGGTAAATAATAATAATTCTATTGTTTCAGAACCTTTAGAAGTTGCTAATTTATTCAACAACTTCTTTTCCAACATAGGTTCTCTTCTTAATATTTCAAACATCAGTACTCCATGTGATAATAGCATAAAAGAGTCTCGTTTTCAGTCTAAAAGTTTTTTCTTTGAAGAGTTTACTCCACATGAAATCCAGAGAATAATTGTCTCACTTAATAGGTCTAACTCTACTTCTTATGACAATATCTCAAGCATAGTATTGAAAAACATAGCCTTCCAGATTTCCGATGTTCAATGTTTTTTGATGTTTTCATCTGAAACAGTCTGTTTTGGACGTCCACTGCGTGCATCATCTTCGGTGCTTGTATGACCACTTTTAAATTTTTCAATTCACTTGCGAATGGTTCGTTCGGCTGGTGCATCGGCTGCATTTTTTCCCATCAAAAAGCAATGATAAATCAACACACGAAATTGCTTTGAATACATTTTTTTTCACAGTAACAAAAGTTGCTCCACCCACAACGCTATATCTCGAGAACTAATCGTCCAACAGCTGTTAAATTTATACACGTGTCTTTTGAAGGTTGGTACTTACTAAAAATGGTATGGATTAATTTTAAGTGGTGCCCTCTCCTAGAAACTATTGGAACTCTATTGGTTATAATTTGGTTATCGGAATTAACAAGTGAATTATTAATTTTTCTTTTGATTCTCAATCCACTTCCATGCAGAGATTATGAAGTTTAACGGTCTTTTGGTTTTTTGTGGTTAAAAGTTATGAATTAAATTTTGTATTTGCTGGTATTCACAGTGAAAAGCAGGGAAATGGCGGATCGTTTTTTGTTCCGTTTTGTTCTAGAATTGGAGTATTGTTGGTCAGGAATTTTTCGTATTGGTCGACGTCAATTTCATGAATCAGTTTTAATTTGGTATCATGCGTTGTTGTTCTCTATGAAATTGAGGAGCTTGGGGATTACGAGGGTTATGAACTAGCTGCGAAGAGAAATCGCGCCTAATTGCAGGAATGGATGTAGGTTGGGATGCAGTATTTCTTCTGGAAGGAACAGGCGGTTGTGTTTGCTGGAAGGTTCTTCGAACAGTTGATTGGAAATTGTTAGCATGCTGAGCCCTAAAATCCACATTTTACAACTTACTTCAAACAAAGATGCAATGTTTGTAAGAGATCTGCTGGTAGATCTCCTTTTAGCATTCTGACAAATGTGTGAAGAGCCTTATCCCGATAGAACTGGGTCATATATATAGTTTAATGATTCTTAGCTTATGTTCATGGATCTAAGCTTGTTAAGAATAAGGGAAAAATAGTGATAGACTATCTGATAAAATTCGGGCGCTCTTGTAGAAGACTTGCCTTCTGGTACTCGAGGGTACCTAAGTCTCTCTTGTCGACGTAGTGTAAAGTTAGGCATTTGGGTATCTTTTCCCAATTTAATGGGATATTTTAGGAAATATAAGTCCATCGCATTTTATTTTGTTTTTAATAACTAAGAGAATATCATAATACTTAGCAGTGATTTTGAAGTGATTGTAGATCTTTAATATCCACTCGACGCTCTCTTTCCACGAGTTGAAATCTTCAGTTTGTCCCGGAGGCTTTTAACAACATCTGGTATTTTGTCCATATCTGAAAAATTTGCATCGTAAGTTATTTTGATGGGTTGATCAATGTCGTTATTAATATCGGACGCGGGCATCATCATCGAGTTGAAAATTTGCCGTCCTTATATTTGTAAAGTTTCTGTCACTAGTCTTGTAATAAGTATTATCATTTTTGTCAATTCAGTTGAGTATTGGTGCGGAAACGGAAGGGGGAGCATAAGTATCTTCCTGAGGTACTTACAAACGAGGTTGCCTGATGAAATTACTTGGATTTGCCATCTGTTTTTATTTATCAAAAACCGGAACTTAAAAATTGATTGTAGCAATGATAATGAGACCACTGAGACTTAGTCTAATTAATCAGAATGTAATATGGATATGATAGTAAGTTTCACTTTAATTTTGGTTATAGGTAGTAATAATTTGATATGTGTATATAATATTTTTTTTTCGTGTTTATGACGATGATATTGTTGGAGATACAGTTATTTTAATCTTTGTTTAAATAAAGTCAAACAATAGTGAATTAAAATGAGTTTAAGTTTCAAAAATAATATTACTTACAAAAATCCCTAACGATGTAGGGATTCAGGAACTGCTGGTTATTGGATAGGGCGGCTGTCCACAAATATCTGAACTCCTTTTTGTCCTTGTTTTACGGGACTACTAAGAGGCCTCTTTTCCCGTTACACAAACACTGGTTTACTGCTTCACTGTGGCTTGGTGTCCACTTTAAGTTTTCCTTTTGTTTTGTATGGCGCTTGATTGTCTCGATTTTTTGGAAGTCACAAATACTCCTTCTCAGTTTGATATGTTCTCACTTGGTTATCGTAAGAAGGTCGTCAAATTGGATTTCACACGCACTGAGCTAGTTAAACATCTTTCACGCTAACTTGGTTATTGTTAACTTACTGTGACTCGTGTTTTAGATTTAAGGGGAACACCTAGTTACAAATTTTGAAAAAAAGAGAACGATTTTTTTTTATATATTTTAATAATATCCTGAAAATTACATACCAAAATTTCAAATGAATATCTCAAATAGTTTTCGACTTACAGACTTCTAAAGAGTAGCCGCTCAGCGGTCAGAAAGTAACATTTGCTACGGGGCCTAACAGAGTTATTGTTCGGGCTCTTTCTATTGTTGACCTTCAGGTATACCGAAATGCATGAATAGGTCTACTCTTTAGGGATTTTTCGTTTATAACTCATATGTTTTTGTTGCCAGACACATTTAGTTTTACTGTGACCGTTATACTAAGGACTTCGTAAGTTATTTTAGTAAAAATGAGTGATCAACTTCTGTACTTACGATATTCCCAAGCAAAGATCAATTTCAAGAAGATGAAATTTTACAGGAAATCAACATACATTCGAGCAGTCTACCGCGAGTAAAAGTATGTCCAGTGAAAAACTATCATAAAAAAATGATAATAATATTGTGATTGATCCATAATATTATGATTGCAATATTCAATTTGTTTCGGTTTCTAAGCAATTTGCAATTTAGTTACACTTGTTAAACGAAATGTGAATTTTAATCAAGCAAATCCGCGAGGTTGAGTTGCTTGATAGATGTAAAGGTTATAATACACGAAATAATAACGAAAGCTTCAATGTTTTACTTTGGCACTCCAAAATACTTCCACAATGGTCTCAAAACTATTGAATTATCAAATTACTTTGTTACTTAAATATTCAACGACGGTTATACATCTATTTAAAAAATATTTAATGTGATGAAAGTGATAGTTGGGCCTGCAGCAAGACATTATGTCGTTAGCAAAGATGAAACAAGACTACGAGTAGCCCTTAATGGTGTATTTATTACGTGAATATATGGTACATGCGAATAAAATTAAATTGTTTTTAATTTGCATCCAGTACACAGAAATATTGTGCACACATATATATTTAATTCTTCGTTGACTTGCCCGATTATTTCATCTCTATCAGTATATACATTATCTTAAGATAAGATTTCTTCAACATTACTGATAAAATCAAAAAGCAATGACGGATTACCATCGAATGGTTGAATTTCTTTAACTGCATCTGGGATGCGAAGAGATTTAAAATCATCCATTGCGATGATTGAACTATTGTCGCCCTATTATCAATACTTCTTCCATTAATGGAATTACCTATATGTTAACTTACATACTAGACAAAAATGTTTAATCTTATTTGACAGCGACAGTTTCCTAATTTGTCTTACTGGCGATATATCTATCCTAGGACTTAGCTTATATAACCAATATATTTGCATACCATATATGATTCTCTAAAAAAATTATTGCCAAAGAACTTAGATGTTTTATCTTTTTTAACCCTTATGTTCAAACCCGGGTATCCGGGTGCCCACCGAGCTATATTTACATAAAAAAAAAACTGGAAAAAAATTAAATTTCATTTTAAGCTCCCGGGTTGTCGTTATTTAGCTCTTAAGGAAGATAATTATGATTTTACCTTTTCTTTGTGAGCATTTTATTATATTCATAATAAATTAAATAGGTCGCGAATGCAGTGATGTCCAACATATTGAGTTGTGCATCTTCTCAGCATTTGGTCCTTGGTGTCAACGCGTTTTATATTTATTATAATAATTAAAAATATCAGGTTTATTTCTTGCATTGTCACTCACAGCTGTATCCTAATGCATTGTTGATATTAAAATTACCGCTTTCTTTTTTTAGGTACGTAAGAGCACATCGTCACTTTCTCATAAAAACCAAAAACTCACGCATATTGCTCTCTCAATTTATTTGCTACCATTATAATGGAGATGTATGGTTTATTTTTTTTTTATTGTGCCAACAAAGGTTAGATTCCAGGATAGCAGGTGCTTTGCAGCGGGTAGATTTTTAAAAAATTATCCATGCAGATATTTTTTCCACTTCCTTGGTATAAAGATGCTAATTTTTTAACACTCTTTCTCCTTGATTTTTTCACGAGTATCGTTCGTTTTGCCAGTGTAAATAATACAATGCAAAGGATACGCGTTTTCAGCATCACAAATCCACCAAATTTTTATACCATACTTGGCTGGCTTTGAAGACAGATATTGAGTGAATCCTGTACGGTCTCGAAAAGTATATAATTGTTCATCGACAGTTAAATTTGGCGTAGGCTTTTACATTTGAGATAAATTTGTATTAAGCATTGTTCATAAATCACGGAGCTGCCTTATTTTCTTTTTTGCGTTGACTGCGAGTATTGCTGTCATCGAATCTTAAAAATCGTGTTATAAAATCTATTCCATCATCGTTGAGAATCTGGAAGATCTGCATTGTAATTTGCATAGGTTGACAATGCTTTCCTGTTTGTGTGCCTGACAATAATATCCACCATATTTTCTGTGATGTTTTTTGAACTTGTAGCTTATCGACAGCGTTTCTATACTGCGATGAGGCCCACTTATTAGATGGAAAACATTGTGAACGCTAGCCTGATATTAATGGGGTATTGTCTTCTTCCACTCAGTTTTATCCTTCTCAATAAAACTGCTAGTTACTGGTACTAGATATAGTAATTATTACAATATAAATTTAATGTTTGCAGACAAAAACTATTATTTCTATTATAATCAGCAAAAAATTTTCTACTACCTGTTGACTCTGCGGTTTCTACTTCGTCGTCATCCTCACTTCCACTACTTTGGGACTCATCTTCTTGCTTTTCTTTTGTATCTTCAGAAAATTGTGAATGTTCATTATCTAAATCGTTATCTGAAACTGAAATGTTTGAAATGGACTGCGGAACCGTCTTCGTCATCACTATCCGACAGTGCGCTTGAATCACTTCATTGAACATCGTATTTATATAAGCTTCTTTCTCTGCTGCACTCATTCTAAAGAATTTATAGAAATTATTATTCCAAATTATATCAAATTTACACAAAATTAATGTTAAAAAATGTACAATGTACATACGTAAAGTTTACTTACCTACCAAAATCTGCTCGACATACTTCTTCCATAATATTTTGTTTTTCACTTCGCTCAAAATTCGACTAACACATCTGAATCAACCAGAAACTCAAAGCATACTAAACTGTCTTTGCCCCTAATATGTTAGAGAAATGTTAGAAATAACCTTGACATTCCTTTTCACTTAGAGAGCAGCTGCTCTACCCGAACAATAGAAATTGCATCTGCTACCTGAGGTGACCCATATTAATTTGTAACGATATTCGCATTTCTGCAACATTTTTCGTCTTAAACTTAAGTATAAGGATTAAACTTTATTTAAAACTTAAGCTAAAAGTAGATAACCTACCTATTCTTTTTAATTTAACTTAACTAAAATTCAGGTAGCGAGCACTCGTTTTCTTTTACTCCGAGTGGTCACCATACCGATTGCATTTTCGAACGCCTGGCAGTCGTCGTCTGCACCATGCACCTAAAAAAATTGAACGAGTACGTCTAGCATTGGTCAACTCTCGGAGGCACTCTCTACGTGATAACGAGCCTCTCCACGAAAACCCGCTAGCTAACCCTAATCTAATTATACCTAGGAGGAGCTACACAAGTAGCCCACTGACCTTGGAGAGTGTATCGTCTCTATCCACTTCTTAAGGCCATTAGTATTAGGCGTACAAGCATCTACCATATATGTTTATCAAAATAAAAATACTTATCAAGCCAAATACCAAGATAACTAATTGCGCTTCTCACCGCTAGTGATAGTCCATGCTGTCCAATTATGGCCAAATTTCGCCAGTTATTTCTGGTATCCCAAGAGGCCCTTCTCAATGCAGTTCTAAATAAGATTTTTTTCTGACTTGTGAAAATTAATTTTCAACTTCTAATCATCGCAATTTAATATGATCCAAGTCACATTGCAAAAGAGAGTTAATGACTTAGATTTTTGGTACTGATATGTAAGCCACTAAATCATCTGCATACGCTATAGCGTGATTGAGGCTACTTTTTAAATCACATGTGTAAATATTGAATAGTATCGGAAAAATAGCCGAACCTTGTTGTAAGCCCTTTACTGTTAACATTTGACATGACATAAGCATATCGTAAATCATAAATTTCTGCATGCCCATTCTGGCTTTGCATTTGTTTCACTGTATGTCAAAGATCAGTTTTGACGACCTAAACCCAAACTAATTGTCCGAGATTATATTGTTATCCTCTACCCATTTCAAAAGAGCTCTGTTGACTACCTTTTCAAATACTTTGCCAATGTTCGGAAGTAAACTTTTTAATCGAAGATTAACAGGGTTGGTCCTAATTGTAGCCCTCTTGAGGATAGGGTGTACCACTGCTATTATATGCATTTTTTGGGATAAAACCATGGTTCTCAGACCGCCAATTAAGGATTTTGTTGCGCAGTTAGGAGTGATTTGCGTAAGTTCTGTTTTCAATATCGTGGTTACGGTAAACTGGATGCAGTATGCACAGTTTCGAAATTAGCGCCTAGCAACTCGACTTTCTCCTGTAAGTCTTCTACCACAAAGAAACCGTTCCCTGAGTCAACACTTTCTAGGCCCCCAGTAACAACTGTTTGTTTTCTGTCATCTGTGTGATTCGAACACATTGTATGTCATTGTGATCTTTCCGCCGGAATGATTTATTTATCTGCGGAAACACATTCATGCTCCTAGTTTTTATACGCCGGATTTTATTGCCCAGTACTTTTCTGATTTTGTCATCCCGGTAAGAGAACAACAGCAAATTTTCAAAATCGTCATCACCCTTTCGGCGGGCAATGCCAAACCTCCGAAAGTCAAATTCTGCCTATGAAAAAGCGTCTCAGGTGAGCCGTTAGGAACCGGCAATAAACAGTAGGCCCTGCTCAAGAGGAGCTTCTCACAAAGTGAGAAACACAAATGAGTACGAGAAGCTATTCCTTAGCCCTCACCGAGCTGTTGCGCCACTTATTTATTTATTTATTTACAGACTTTTTACTGACTTTAGGATTTTTATTTCAGTATTGTTCCTGTCAGAAAACCGTCTGTATAGCTGTTTCAGCCTCGAGAGCAATCTACTTTTGTGTACGTATAGTGCGTCGAATGTAGGAGCTTGGAGTTAGTATGATTGTCTTTAGAGTGTTGTATCCGAGTTTAAGTTCGCTCCATAGTTTGTTTAATTACAATGTCCATTTTTGTTAAATTTCGGTCAATCTCGTCGTTTGTCCTATTTCTGTTATTCGGAGAATAATTTACATTCCAGCTCGAATGTAAATTATGTTTCAAAGTTTCGGCAAAGCTTAACCACCATACTTTACGATAATCCGGTGCATTGCAATAAGTATTGGGTTTTGGGACCCTGATAACAGCAATAGGTTAAACTGTGCCCTCAACAAATTTCTGGTTTGGCATTCGTAACACTTGCAAGCGATGGCAAGGCGTATTTTTTTTAATGAGGTGCAATATATTAATAATTTTATTCAGTGCGAACTTATCAAGATCTTGATCTTTTTATGACTGCAAACGACTGCCGAAAATGGATTGAGAAAAAACTTTTTGTAATCAAGTCTGTAGCCGTTGATATGCAGAAGCTATTTTTTGTACCGGCTGATTAGTTAGCTGTTAGTGTCCTTTTGTGACAAACAAGTGAAGACGTCGGCTTTGCTTTAATTTTGAATGAGGTAAAACTTCTTAAAAGGCCGTAGTTTCCACCGGATTCAGCTTAAGAAACCGTTGTCCACATTTTTAAAATAGAATTTCAGAATGCATAAAATACATAATTTCGTTGAGTTCGATAAACACCAGCCAAAATTATGGCTTTTTAAAGCTAACATTTTGGAAAATCGTTGGACCAATTTCATCAGAAAAATGCGTTTATCTCGATATTTTCAACTTTTAGTTTAACTTTTTTTATTAAAACTGCTGTCTTCTCCTCATTATTTACGATTTGTATGTATAAATTTTTCACCTACAAACAACGGAAGTTTTTGGAAACCACTATTTTATTCAGGAAAATAGGTCACACAATAAATTCAATATAATTTTAAATAGTTCTTGTGGTCCTAAAAAGGACCGTTACGCTTTGAGATATGAAAACGCTTTTGTAGTAAATTTTCGAAATGTTACGCGTGCCTTTGGATGTACGTTCTAGCGCATTTGATGATTTGAGACTGCAAATTAATGTTTGGTAAAATGCCTCTTAGCTCCTCTGTCTCTGTATTATTATTATATTATTCTCTCTTGAAGCTCTTCCCGACTTGAAATCTCAGTCAAATAAACCCTTTTTGTATGGCTCCCCAGAAAAACAAATTCATTGGCATTAGATTAGGAGATCTAGGTGGCCAAGGAAAAGTACCAAATCGGCCAATCCACCGTCCATTAAATTTTTGACTTAAAAACGAAGTTACATTATTGCTACAATGGCAAGGAGCTCCATCGTGTTGGAAAACCATTCATTGCCTCTGGGCAAGAGGAACATTTTCCAGGAGTTCCGACAACTGGTCTCTCAAAAATTTTAAACAAAATGTAGAATTTAGAACATGTGGAAGTATAAATGGCCTGAATAAAGTACTACCCAATATGCCGGCCCAGTCATTCACGCTGTCTGGAGAAGTTGTTCGTGTTAAGTGAGAATTAGACACTTCACAGTAGTGGGAATTTCGTTGGTTGGTAATGCCCATTCTCGTAAACTGGATTTCGTTAGTCCATAAAATTTTTTGAATAAACTGCTCATTCTCATCTTGTTGATGCAACAGACATTGGCAAAATTCAATCCTTTTTTGGAAGTCCCCTGGCAAAAATTCTTGTACGGGCTGGTAATGAAAGGGGTTAACGCGGTTGGCTTGAAGAGCTCTATGGATAGTAGTGCTTGGCGTTTGCAACTACGCTGCAAGCCTTCTGGTGCTAATAGATGTCTGCATTCTTACAGCATTTAAAATGCTTTCTTCCTCTTCTGCTGCTGTTCTGTCTCTTCGTAACCCATATAGTATGCTGAGCCGACGGTTGAAAGGCGGTGATAAGCATTGATAAAAGTTAGCCTAGAAGGGATCCTCTGTCTAGGATACCGCCGTTGCTATTCTTATCTAACTAACCCTGCATCCCCATTACAGAAACCGTAAACGAAAATTATATCGGCGCATTGATGAATCGAAAACATTTTTTCTTAAACATTTGTTAAACACTTTACTCGTTCACTCTTAATCAGTACATAAAGTAACATCGGCACATTTCACAAAATAGCGGAAAATTTACTTTTGGCTTGATTCTCCAACTTTATTTTACTTGTTAACTGACAGCTTTAAGCAATTTTATTATGGCTTTTATTTGATTTATTAATTTCGTGTTCCATTTGCCTGAATTTCCGTTGTTCGTAGGTAAAAAAGTCATACATAAAAATAGTAGATAATGAAGAGAAGACAAAAGTTTTGACAAAAAAAGTTAACCTAAAGGTTGAAAATTTCGAGATAAACGCATTTTTCTGATGAAATTGGTCCAACGATTTTTCAAAATGTTAGTTTTAAAAAGCTAACATCGAATTGAACGAAATTATGTTTTTTATGCATTCTGAAATTCTCTTTCAAAAATGTGTACAAGGGTTTCTTAAGCTAATCCGTGAGAAAGCTATGGCCTTTTGAGAAGTTTTACCTCGAAATCAGAGGTTCCTCACTTTAACGACCTATAACTTGTTCATTTTTTGTTCACCATAACTTCAGGAATCTTCAGGTATCAGAACGAAAACCTAAACTGGGACACCCTGTATATATGAAACTTGCGCTTCTCGTGTCGATTTGTTAAGAGATTTGGGGATGCGCGTTCAACAAAAATTCTGGAGATCTCTCTTGCAGCTTTACGTGTTATATCTTCTCACAATAGTTCTTCTTTGTTGTGGCGCTTGGTAAATCCGCACTCGCGCCTTGGCTGCCACAATTTGGTGATTCGGGTCAATGTTGGCTACCCGGAATGTTCAGACGTCAAGAATGCCGGAGGTATTTGATTAAGTGTTTCATGATCCAAAGACCGCCATGTCTCTTTGTGTAAATTGAAATGAGGGAACCGTGTGCTTGCTATAGTGATATTTCGTCCTGCCGCAAAGTCAAAAAAATTAAGATCGTTGCCAGAGGTACTGTCGTGTAGGCTATGCCTACCAACTGTTCTACTACCAAAGATGTGTTCCTTTCCTTTACTTCAGACATTACTTATAAATCTTGTCAAGCAGCTCGTATGAACACACTTTGGAGAAGTCTTGCTAATTTAACGCAGAGGCATAAGCGCATATTTTGCTTATGTTAGCGAATTTAGCCTCGATGTGGATTATCATAAGATTTTTACTTAAATGTCGAAAGCTCAAGACTTCTTGCTGTAGTATATATCACATTTTTTCATCCTCCTTATATCAGACCCATCCCATGGCACTTCCTGGATAGTGGTGATAACTGCATGATAGCATTCAAGGGCCGCTGCTAATTGGTCGGACGGACGTGGCCTTTTAAGGAATATTTCACGTTCTGATGGGAAGGTCGTTGTCGTTTAAATATTTGCAAGAGCCTTCAACGTTTAATATATTTTTATCCCAGGCCATTAGATGTTTCATTATATCTTTTTAATTTCTTCTGTTTTGGCATAGAGCTTGGCCGTATTATTTTCGCCTACATGAATAAGGTTTTACTTATCCAGTTACCACCACTGGGAGACAGGGCAAGCACTCCGTTATAAGCTTGTTTGATGCGCTACCGGCCCAATCCAAGTTATAGGACAGTCAGCAGTTTCCCGATCAATTGCCACGCAGATCCCATTTGTTCCACTGCTTTTAAAATTTTTATCTTTAATGGTTAAATCTTTATAAGTGAACTTCCTAAGATTTTTCATGATAAATAATTTATGACATGGATGAATTCAAATAGCGTTAAATTTTATATATCCAATGATGTAGGTTTTGTCAAATGTATAGCATATATAGAATTTTGCAAATGTAAGTGGAAATGATCCAAATTGCTTTTTGTTCGGCAAAAAGGAGAGAGGTCTTTTTGAACTCAACGATGCGCTCATCTCGTTCAAAAGAAAATTTGAAAACATTTGACTTCGAACTTTATATAAAGAAAAATAGAAATTTCGGATTATTGCTACATACTTTACTTATGGCTTTGATGCCATCGCACATATCGCGTAACATTCCTTTAAATGTATGTTAAGGGTGGTTCATCGTAAGGTTTGATTTACAATGTAAAATAAAATATAAAAGTTTAAAAGTGTACTTACAATTTTTACTATTGGTAAAAAAATTATTGATGGCATTTACTTCTCAAAAATGATCTTATGTAAATATAGGCCACGACTATGTCTCAGGTGGTCCATTCGGAAGGACAAATTTTGGGCGACTCGTTTGAGCATAGCGACTGGTATCTCGCGGATAACACGAGTAATGTTGGATTCGAAAGGGTCAATCGTAACTGCCTTATTCTTGAAGACCTGAGACTTTACATATCCCCAGAGAAAATAGTCCAAAGGTGTGATATCACACGATCTAGGCGGCGAATTTACCGTAGCAAAATGTGAAATTAAGTGCTCACTAAAACGATTTCTCAACAAGTTCATTGTTTCACGCGCTGTATGGCCCGTAGCGCTGTCTTGTTGAAACCAGAGCTCACCGAGACCATGTGCTTGCATTTTAGGAAGCACATAGTTCGTTAACATGGCGCGATAACGGTTACCATTGACGGTACCATTCTCATTTCTGAAGAAGTATGGACCAATGATTCCACCAGCCCATAAACCACACCATACTGTTGTTTTTAATGGATATAATGGAAGCTCTTGGTACTCTTTGGGTCACTCATCAGCAAATACAGCAATTTTGTTTATTAACGTAACCATTAAGCCAGAAATGGGCTTCATCACTGAACAAATTTTCACGATAAAATATCGGATATTCATTGAGTTTTCCCAGAGCCCATTTACTGAAAATATGACGCAAATTCAAGTCGCCTGGCTTCAATTCTTGCACAAGTTGAATTTTGTACGCTTTTAGGCCGAGATTCTCACGTAAAATACGCAAGTTGTCGAATACGCCAGGCCAAGCTGCTGAGAATGACGACGAATCGACTCATCACGGTCTTCTCAGCTACAGCTGCTATAGTCTCTATAGTGCTGGATGTGGTCTAACTGGTCGAGTATCATCATGGTAATAGTGTTTTCTCACAGAACGCTGATTTTTGTAATACGCTGCTATGGTGTGAGTCTTTTATGATGGCTTGCAAACGATACTGAACCAAAATGACAAAGCAGTTTGATAGGAGTCACGCGTGATCTGTCAAAAAAAGCCTATTAAAAATCAAACCTCACGATTTTATCACCCTGGTCTCTGGTACCTTATGAGATCCTAACGTTCTACGTGCAAGTCCTCTCGGAACTGATTCTGATATTTGGTCATGGTT
This sequence comes from Volucella inanis, assembly GCA_907269105.1. Taxonomy (NCBI): domain Eukaryota; kingdom Metazoa; phylum Arthropoda; class Insecta; order Diptera; family Syrphidae; genus Volucella; species Volucella inanis. Next base: position 46,924,167 of record OU026154.1, read on the forward strand.
ATCAGAATACTTTAAATTGCATAATTAATCAACTTACCTCCAGCAAATTTATTATTCTGTGTCGTCGACTGTTTTATGCACAGATTTGTCATTATATGTATACCAGAGGATATAAATTTATCATTATACTATCATTATACTTTAGCTGCAGTTTGATCAGTAATTATTACAGTTCTTCCTGTTATTTTTATCTTTACAAATACGAGTATATATTTATATATTTTTAAAAAGTAGTTTAACTTTCACACTTAAAATGGCTATTCATGTGTTTTTTTGAAAAATGGGATAGAAAGAAAAAGAAATATGGTTTGACTGAACGCCGAACTACCCAATTTGGGAGCCAATACACTACCACTCGAGCTACTACCCACAGTGGAACAGAAAGCAAGGCATTGCCTCTCATCATTTTATTGAACATGACTTATTTAAGTCCAAGTTTTCAGTTTTTACCCCGTCTATTGTTTTAATTATTAATCGTCCCTGATCAATCTCTGCATATATATTTTCTTGATTCGATCCCTGGTCAATTTTAAAAATATTAGCGTAATTCCTTGTGCTTCGAATTTTCGTATAGCTGCTGCTTTTTTGGTAAGATTAGCAGCTCCCCTTGTCCAATTCATTTCTAGTTTTTGTCAGAAGACATGCAAACAACTAGTCCATTATATTTCAAGTAGTTCATGCTGTATGATTTGACTAATCATAATACAAATATTGTGATATCAACATGTATTTTAATCACACGAATGCTATTAAGGTTTTCATCTCGTACCGAAATTTCTAGTTAATCTCTAGAATATCCAATTGAAATCTATAGGGCTCGTATTTGTGCTTTGAGCCTTTGGGCAGTTGGATTTTTCGATCTTAATAAATTAACTCATTGATGTACCCACTAGTAAAAAAAAAATTCAAAATTTTTTTTTCATACTCTGATTGATTTAAAAAATTTTTATTGTTTTTTATTTCTGAAATACTATGTATATTTCTAAAATAAAATTACAGTGAGGTGCATTTAAGCATATTTATTACACACACATATGTGGATATTGTTTTGACCAGAGTGTTCTTCCGTCTCCTAGTCCTTTGTTTAAACTACTTAAATTTGAATATTTTTTGATACATATTGTATTATAATTACAATTTTTTTTTATTACAGGGTCCCGAACAAATTCATGTGTCTAAATTCTACAAGGAGTCCAAAAATGGAAAATTTGTTAGCTACATTACAGATAATGTTCGAACTCTTTATCAGACATTTCGCGAAGGGGCATATGCTTCTAACAATGGACCTTGTCTTGGGTGGCGAGAATGCTTGACTTCACCATATCAAGTAATTGAAAACAGAAACTTTCATGTACAAATTTTAAAAATTTTGTTTTTTTTAGTGGATGAATTATGATGAAGCACTACTTCGGGCCAAAAATTTCGGGTCCGGAATGATCTCATTAGGCCTTAAACCGAAACAATTAATTGGCATATACTCTCAAAATCGTCCAGAATGGATACTTTTCGAACAGGGTTGCTATTCGTACTCTTTGGTGGTAGTTCCTTTATATGATACTCTTGGACCCGACGCATGCGCTTTTATAATCCGTCAAACAGAAATGAGCATTGTAATCGTTGAAGATGATATCAAAGCAAATATGCTATTAGAGAAAGCACCCAGAACTATGAGAATGCTTGTCACTATAAGAGGAGTAAGACCTAAGACAATAGAACGAGCAAGAAGTCGTGGTGTTCAAATACTTACATTCGAGGAAGTTGAAAAACTAGGAGCAAAAGGCAATTATGCAGAAGTTCCTCCCACACCTGAAGAACTATGTACTGTTTGTTACACTTCTGGGACTACGGGCAATCCAAAAGGTGTAATGCTAACTCATGGAAATGTTGTTGCTGGAGTTTGTGCTGTTATATTGCAACTTGGTAATACGATTTATTTTTGAAAACATATGAAAAATCCAAATTTGAGATGAAACTTTAAGCTAACCATTGCGTGCAATTAACATGCAAAAAGCACAGTTTTAAGTCTAAAAACAATACTATAGTAGTATATTACAAATCTATATTTTTTCAAATTTGAGTCAATTGATTGAACCATTCAATTTTCTAAATAACAATATGTATATGTGGATTAAACGACGTCTCAGTAATTGCATGTGGATTTTCTTAACTCCAAATGCGATGATTTTACTTAATAACGTAGCCATTCAACCAAGAATGAACGCTTTTCGCTGAAAAAAATTTTGTTATGAAAAAGTGGATCAATAGCAATCTCGTTTTCGGTCCATTCATCGCACCTACGACACTACGTTGGTTATGCAGCTTTAATTTCTATAAATTGAACCATGTTAGCTCCTGAACTAGGATCTTTCTCCAAAATCGTCCATAAAATTGATTGACACAGCACTATTTACTGTGCATGATGGCAAACCAATTCATTCAGGTCATCCTCAATACTAGGTTCCACACAATTGCTTCTTGCGCAGTGTGTGCGGATCAGTGTGTGGACATAGCGCACTGAAAATTTTATGAAAATAATCATGACTTTAGAAGTAAGTTGATATATTTTGGAAGCGTTGTTCTGGAGTACGAATACTATGGTGAAATGTCAAATAAAACTGAATACAAATCAGATGTCAGCTTTCAAATTGGCTGTCTTTAGAAAAAGTGTTTCTGATTTAAATCATTTATAAACCTCTAAAAATCACCCATTTCATATAAGTATGTTGCATATAATGTACTATAAAATCCAGTTGTATTGCGATTGAAGTTTGTTGCTGCATGTTTTTACTGTACTTCGCTTTTCAAATTCAAAATTTTGGACTATCGTTTTCAGCACCATATTGCTTTCGATATTCTCGATTTCCATTATTTTCTTTTCGGGTTTTCCTTCATTAAAGTGCTTGATAAATCGAAATAGCAGCTGGGCCTCGGTTGGCTAAAGTTGCCACACTAGCTTAGTGATATGTGCACAGAATCAAGGTTCAGTAATCAATTCGGTATATATGTATATTGAATATATATATATAATATACATTAAGTATCACATTGTATAGTATACTAATACCATATTGCAAAATTGACATTTCTCGGTTTCAAGCATACCATAAGTGTGTCTTATAAGATTTCTTAAGTTTATGGTATATTTCATCTGGTAACGTACGAAAAAATTAATGAACAACAAAATGCAATGTTCCATTGCCAGAAACTTGCCCGTGTCCTTGTTCTAATATTGGAGTACTTTTACTTCCTAAACTTAAAATTTACGATTATCTGCTATTATCTGCTTTAAACTGTTGCAACGTTTATTATTTATCAAAGTTCATTTCCTTTTTGTAGTCAGTGACTATTGTTATTTTTTTTTTTTAATTTTTAAGGTGATCATAAGATACGAGCTGGAGATATAATGATTTCATTCTTGCCACTAGCACATATGTTTGAAAGATGCTGTGAAAATGGGATGTATTATGTGGGTGGAGCAGTGGGATTTTATTCTGGTGATGTAAAAGAATTAACTAATGATATAAGAGTCTTAAAGCCAACAGTTATGCCAGCTGTTCCAAGACTTCTTAACAGAGTTTATGATAAAATTCAAAATGAAATTGCAAACTCGTCAATTAAACGAACGCTTTTCCGAATGGCCTTAAATTCCAAAGAAAATGAGATTCGTAGGGGTATATTAAGACGAAATGGATTTTGGGATAAGGTAGTTTTTAAGAAAGTCCACCAAGGTAATTTGTCATAATTGTTATATTTGAAATAGTAATTAAAATAGTTATTTTGACAAGCTTTCGGTGGAAATCTTCGGCTGATGGTTGTCGGATCAGCTCCTCTTGCTGGACATGTATTAACATTTATGCGGTGTGCTCTAGGCTGCCTTGTTGTAGAAGGTTATGGACAAACGGAATGCACCGGTGCAATAACTCTTACAGTGCAAGGAGATTTTGTGCCTGATCATGTCGGACCTCCAGTGTCTTGTAATGCTGTTAAAGTAAAATATTTCTTTATTTTTTTTTCGAAAAAATATATTATTATGCATTTTTCTTAAATATGAACAAGCTTGTAGATGTTCCCGAGATGGAATATTTTGCTAGTCAAAATACAGGGGAAGTGTGTGTTCGAGGTTCAAATGTATTCCATGGGTAAGTGAAGGAATTGAAATACGGTATTCAGTCGCAGTTAAAACAAAGTATTTTTAAAGATACTATAAAGATCCTCAAAAAACAAGTGAGGCAATTGATTCTGAGGGATGGCATCATACTGGGGATGTAGGAAAATGGCTTTCAAATGGAACTCTTAAGATCATTGATAGAAGAAAGCACATTTTTAAACTAAGCCAAGGAGAATACATTGTGCCTGAAAAAATTGAGAACATCTACCTTACTAGTCAGTATGTCAACCAAGTATTCGTTTACGGCGAAAGTTTAAAGGTAAATTAAGATATACTCGTACATATAAATTCCTAAATGATTTCAACCAAAATACACCATGATATTATAACTTATTCGATTGAAAGTCATATTTATATTTACTAAAATGAAATCATTACATAAAGGTAGGTAAGGAATGTTTTAATAATGATCCATCTATATATGTTTCTTTTTTTAATATTCGGGTTTTCTTCATATCTAAGAAATATGTATAAGACAATTTCACTCTTAGGAAGACAATTGGTTTGTACTCATATTATTGAATTTGTTTTTTAAGCAATACCTTGATTTTGCTAAAAGTGCTTAGATACGAGTAGATAGATATCATATTTATTTCTCAGTTAAATTTACAAAAGCACACATTTTACAATACAGATATGAAATATAGTTTAACATAAATTTCATTTAACTGAAAAATTTTTATTCAGAAAGAAAAAACACGTTATTTAATAAAATTATCTGATTAGAATTCAATTAAAAATTTATATAACGAATATAATACAAGTTATTAACAAGTAACATCGCACGAAAAACATTTCTCACAGAATACTGATTTTCGTAATACAGCTAAGCAATTTGGAGACGTTGTTATGATGTGAATCTCTCCTTGATGACCACCAAACAATACTGAACAAAAATGACAAAGCAGCAAATCATCCCTAATAATCTACCGGCAAAAATTAAAAAAAATTCCAAAAAGCTCTTATCCAAAAAATAAAAAAAATAAACGTACAAAAAATATTTAGAGAAAAGCACTCTCTCTCACTCAACTTGATTCTCGACGCATTGCACATATTCGATGACAATATCCAATTTACATTTTCACTTATTTTTTGAAGATCGCAGAATTTTTTTTTTTTTTATTGGATTGCTTCATGAAAACAGATGACAAAGTGGAAAATAAAAGAACAAAAAATTTTTTTCATCAAATGATGTTTCCTTTTATTTTTATTTGTCGTTTTTTTTTTTTCCTAAACCCAGAAACATTTTGGAGCGGGGGCTTAACTATTTACATTTTTTAAACAATATCTAAGATATTTCTATGGAAAATTCAGTTTGGTCAATTTTTTTCCAATAAATTCCTCATATGATGCGACTAAAGCCTAGGTTAAGTTAAGAGAAGGAAAAATTGTATAGGAGGGGGTCTATTCCCCTCGTGTAGGCGATAGGGGCAATTTAGTAGAAAAAAGACCTAAAATGGAAAAATATATATAAAAAAATAACTAAGGCACATATATTAGAATAACGTGCTATTCTAATTTTTTAAACTTACATTTCATTATTCAATCTTATTTTAATTTCAAGTTTTTGTTATGAACGGTTTTTGAAAATTTTTTTCAAATTGATTTTTAAAAATAATTTTTTTTCGTAAAATTGAATTTTTAGCAACTAGTTAACTTAAATCTTAGTTTTTCTCTTGCTTTTCGATTTTTTAAAAATTCATGAGCGGAATTATTTTTTTGTATGGCCGATCTTTAAAAATTGTCAAATTTAGAGAACCACTATCAATGCAGTCAAAAACTTGATCAATTTTACAAAGAAAAAATGTTGTGGAATCTGCAACTTCCTTTGAACAGTTCATTAAACCACAAGTCTCTATAACCGTGCACTTACAGTTCTATTGTACTAAAAATTTGACTCGCATTTTATCGAAATCAGTAGGGAATATGTGTTGACACGTGCGAAACTCCTAACAGGCTTTAAACTTTTCTATTAGAAGATCCTGCCTTTACTGTAATTTCCAATTCGGAAAGAATTTGTACAATATTATATATTTTTTAATAAAATTATTTTCAAATCTTTACCTAAAAAGCCATTTTCGGTTACAAAGTAATTAAAAATAAGCTTCCAATTAGAAAATAAACTCCTGACCATAAAAAAACAAACCTTCTTACCAATGTTCGAATTTCGCCTTAAGCCTAACTCTTTAACCAAAGTTCTCTTTTTATTTCGATTTCATCAAAAAGTGCCACAACATTGATCTTTTTTCTCCCATCCATTAACTTAATATTTAATTTTAATTCCTCAATAGCATTATTGATAAACCAAGGTTGAAGAAATTTTTTGGGGGCCTATCGATGTAAATTTTTGACACATGGGGTATGTTAAAATTCAACTTATCTCATAAAAATGAATAGGTAGATTGCGAAACATTGAAAATATTTTGTGCAAGCCACTTAACTTCATCACTATATTCTGTGCCGCTTACGTATGAGCAACTTGCAAAATATTTTTTATATTTAATGAGCTTATATAAGTTTTAATGGTACTTAAGTTAGTAACATGATTAATCGTTCTTTTTTCGTACGGTTTCATTTTTTTTTAAAGGATCTTTAAGTTTTTTTTTTTTAATTTTTGTTTTGCTTGTACATGGCAGTAGTTTTATTAAAATTTTCGCATTTTGAACAAATAGATACATTGCTGCACAAAGAATTCCTTCTCTGTGGCAATTCTTCTAAACAAAAAAATCTCAGGATCATCATTATCGACATAAACGTTTAAGTTCAACGATGAAACAGCTCATTTTTTTAATAATTTATTTTCAATATTTTGAGGGAAAAAGTTAAGATTACAAATAAATAATAATTTTCTGGAATTATTTACATTTATACCGCATTTGTCCCATAGGCAAATCCAGAAATTATTAATACCTATCTTTTTAAAAGTTATATGTATTCGAAGTTTCAGCAGCCATTATAAGATTCATCCTAAACCTAGAATCAATTTTATACGACGAAAATATGCCAGTATCATCAGCGCATGCTGCGGCTTAGCATTTCGGTAAATGTGACAAAAATGAACAGTGCGCCTGCCGCGTAATTTTACGTTGTATTGCTTTTTTATTGAAGATAGGTAATAGGTTAGGTTAGGTTAGAGTGGATGTTGCAAAATTCAAATCAATTAGGTCATTTGGTGAATTGATCCATTGTGATGCCATGTGGATCTGTGATCCTCCTATTTTTGGAACCAATTTGAGCTTCTGACGAAGCATAGGCGACTTTTGACGTCTGTATTGTTTAGATCTATTTTCTTGGGAGGGAGATGGGCATGTATAGAGTCAGTGATGGATTGTTTTGCCCTCCTCCTCATGCATGCAGCTTCTGCAGAAGTCGTTTTTAAAAACGGTAGGATAGAGAGAGTGGTTCCAATTTTGGCGAGTTTCTTACAGTTACTTGAATTTCAATTTCAAAAATTAAATAATATAATAAATAAATTAATTAAAATTTAAATATAAAATTGAAAACAAAAGAGAGAGATTTATAAAGTGCAATCAAGCCATACATACACCCAATTATATAAAATGAAAATTAAACCAAAAAAGTAAGCTCAGTTAAGACTGGAAGAGTGTTCGTGGCAATCTGAACCATACGGTCTAATTTTGATCAAAAACTTCACATGATTTCGCAAATTATTCCACAGTTTGACAGCATACACAAGTATGATAAATTGTCTTCGCGATGTCAAGCAGGTATGTTTGATGTACCGATTAGATACACAGAAAGTAATTTTGTGGATCAGATAGTCAGGTTGCTTCAAGTGAATATTTTAAATAAAATAGTTGAACGCAGCACCGTTACTTACAAAAATTGTCTAAGTTATACCCAAGAAAATGGCACGTTCTTGTTAAGAAATGATCGAACATGCGAAAGTTAAAGACAAACCGAGAAATTGTATTGAAAGCAATCTGGAGACTTTGAAATGAATACGTAAGAGTCACAACGCTAAAGATATAATTGGCTCCACCATAGCCATGTAAGTCCAGAGAATCCTACTTGGTGACAGGCCCTATGTTTTGCCGAAAGCTCCTTTGCACTGTCAGAGCACCAACAGCGCCTTAGAGGCTTTTGACGTGACATGTTTAGTCCATATAATTTTATTATCCAGAACGACACCCAGATACTTAGCTTCATTGAAGAATTGGATCGGAGAGGATTGAATGAATCTAGTGCACCAGCCGCCGATTACATCGAGCAGAACCTGACCTAGAGTTTACATATGCGAGTTGAACAAGTAGGGTTTTATAATGGTGTAAGTGTGTTTCTACTGCACGTGTTTATAGTAAATCATTGTTCGTTTATTCAACTAGCTTGCAGAAAGCGCAAAAAATCATAACAAATAACATGTAACTATCAATTAAAAAAAAAAAAGTAAATTTGAAAAAAAATTGCAGTTGAAAGCACTAAAAAAAGTAGAAAATGCTGAAAATTTAGAAAATACCCGAATGATAAGGAGAACTTCGTGGACAAATCCAGTTTTATCAACCCGATCGAAATTCGAAGTAGAAAACAATTTCTTTGACCAGTATTTTATGGGGTGATGGCTATCTCAGGCAGTTCGATGCTCAGAGTAAAGGTAGATAGATAATAAGTATATAGACATTTTTGAAGGTGGGAAAGTAAACCGATGCAGGAACTACGATTTTTAGCTATCTTTCAGCACTTACACATCTATCATATATGTATAGTTACATATGCACCTCTATGTAAGATTCCTGCAAATTCAGCTACCAAAGGAAAGGTGATTTCATCCGGAATTAGGAACGCTCCCCTTTCTAAACCATTCAATTGTATGAGTCGATATTTTTCGTGTACACATATATTTAGTTAATCTTATCTATTAATTAATTTCGAACCTGAAATAATTTCGTGGTATAGAAAAACAATTTCAAGGCGCTAAGGCTTTTCGCAAATAAGTAACGAGAATTTCTTGGAAACAATTTTATTTATGCATCTACAACAATATTATCACTTTCAAAGTATTCTTCATATTAAACACTTATGCCAGCGCTTCTTCCAGTCCCCACTTTCTGAAACTCGATCTTTGGGATAATATTTGGTTTCCTCAGCGATTTAAGGGATCTCATTTCTTTTTATTTTTGGAAAGAGGAAAAAATCACACGGGATTATATCAGGCGAATATGGAGGCTGAGGCATGTCGCCAAAAATTCAGGAACAAGCAATGAAGTGGGTGCAGGTGCTTTATCGTGGTGTAAAAGCCATAAATTGTTTCGACACAAATTCGGGAGTTTTCTTCAGATTGCTTCCCGCAAACGACATTAATCTTATAGGTAGTACTCCTTATACCGCATAATTTAATGTAAATTTTCTGATCCATTTTTCAAACGAATCAAAAATCGCCACTCGCAAACAAATACACTCAACCTTCTTCACAATTGCCGACTGACTAATCACCCAATATGGCTCCCAGTATATAGATGCGTGTAAGACATGTTTACCAACATAACTACAAAAAATTCCGCGTATCCAATAAATACAACCCTCGTAATATAAAACTTCCCGTTATTTTTTGAACAAACTTCGTATATTGTTGCACATATAAAAGAAAGATGAGATAGGTATTCAAGCACGTTATTTAATAGTAATGCATTCTGCAAGAAATCAATTTTATTACCAACGAAACCCGTGATATATGTAAGCAATTTAACCGTTCACCTGAAAAATAAACTTATTTCAAATCATTTTAATTGATATTTTAATTGATACTTCTAAAATCTGTGCACACCATAAGCAAAAAAAGGTATTGGTGGAGAACTGTGATAACAGTATTTTATTACATAAATTGAACCTTCCGATAGAATGTGGTTTTTGAGAGGTTTTTTCACGCCTCAATAAAAAAACATCATTCATTCATTAAATTATTTATTACTTCTTTTATTTACATTATAATATTTCTAATGTGCATATCTGCATTGCTTCTACACCGATTTTGGGGTTTTTATTTAATACTTACGGAACAAGTTCTCTTATTTCGCATTTTTTTGTCATTAATCTTGTTATTTTGTCCACATTTAACTTAGATCTACGACTTTTTGTCGACTCCAGATGGCGGGAGAGTTAGAAACATTTTTTTATAGTTTGAAGATTTAACTTTCGATGATTTACCTTTACCTATGTAAATGGTGGTGTAATCAGAAAGCTAAAATATTGTAGTTGCATTATAGTTGTTAAGCTATCACTGCTCTACAGCACAAACACTATTTTACATCTAATATATAACTCCGTAACTTTGGACGTTTTTTCGTAAAACTTATCTCAAGTCAAGTAAGTTCAATATGAACCGAAAGATTTTAAAGAAACCTTTAATTTCTGAGCGAAAATTTTATTTTTTTTTTATTTTTTTAGAATTACAAAGTTCGCAACCTATGCAATATATGGTGGTCTTTCCCTTCCTGCCACACGAATTCTGAAAAGTGGCCATTGTTCCTTGTTCATAAAAGTTATGGCAAATTTTTTCTGCTTCAGAAATGAATAATCCTTGTTTGTGTGCGTGGTTTTATTGTATCGTATATATAATGTAAATACATTTTGACGTGCCGAAACTAACATTTACCTCACTTCCACTTGCTATCATCAGAAAACCTTAATTAAACTATAAAGCTCACACCTAGATAATATGATATTTATTTAAAAAAAACACAAACTGGTATATCACGTCAGCAAACATCAACAGTTCAATGTGGAACATAACTGCCTTTCGACTTCCAGTTACATGGTTTAATGAATGAATAAAGTGCATTTGTACCTTATTGTATTTTGCTCGAATGATTGTGATAGAATTCGAATTATTCGAATAGAAATAAGAAAATATGTAGAGGTAACCAATAAGAGCATATATCATATAAGTATAAATAGATTTGTCTTACACTGACAATAAGTCTTATATTTTGTACAGTGCGGGGCTTATGTTTGTAATGTATATAAATGTTAATATATTGATACTGAGATATGTATATATTCTTATTAAAAATGTGTAAACTGTTCTTTTTTTAGAGCTGCATAGTTGCTGTAGTTGTGCCTGATGTAGATGTTCTTAAAGCCTGGGCACAAGAAAATGCAGTAAAAGGAACCTTGTCGGTTCTGTGTAACAATTCCTCTGTGAAAAAGCTAATTATGACCGACATGCTGTCTTGGGGAAAGCAAAGTGGATTAAAGTCATTTGAGCAGGTATGTTATATTCATATTTTCTCTGTAGCCTTTTACTACCTCACACCTAAATACGTTTTGCTTCCAATTTAGTAACAAATTAGGAATTTCAGTAAACTGATAAAAAAAAACAAACCTCGCGTCTTGAACCTCCTGGTTTAGAAAATTATTGTATTTGATATGATATATTGAAATAATTGATACCAATAGTTTTATGTAGGTTATATCATACCAAAATTTTTATTTATTTTTAGCTTAAGAAGTAAAATATAATCAATAGTACTAACGAACGTTTTTATGTAATATTCTCTCAATTGGGTTTTTTGGTAAATTAATCTGAAAAGTAACACCAGCATTTGCTGATCATTAAATACTGATGATTCTGGACCATTTTTTTCAAAATGTTCGTGAAATGTCTTGTAAAAAGTTAGAAAAACAGCACTTGGAAATCATGCATATAAAACCATCTGCTTTTGGTTATTAAGGTCCACGCGTTTTGGACATAATTAGTGACATAGTTGTAAAGTTCCTTGCTTTTTAATAGTCGATAGCTGTCCTTATGCTTAGTTGTGTTAGAATCTCTCTCTCTCTCCCTCTCTCTAAACAGCCATATAATACTTAATAAATTTGTCAAAAGTTCAAGAAATTAATTGATTATAAGTTTTTGGGTGTTGCCATGCAGGACTAAAGCCAAAGTTCCTACACATCATGAATTGTCATAATACGGCAAACTCACCACAAGGACTACAGAGTAAGACTTGCAAAGTACTCTTACAATACAATGATATTTTGGCTGAATTCGATTTTTTTTTTCTTTCCTTCTTATATAGGTATGTATAATGTTTTCTATATGTTGGCTTAAAAAATGTTTTCCGAAGAAAGTCTTTTCGCACTTTAATACAATTTAAATCGAAAGTAGATTCATCCGGAATAATAATTCAAACCAGGGCTACTATGGGTGGCCGTGGGTCAAATGATAGTAGACTCGCTTCCAAATCGGAAGGTTCGGTGTTCGAATCCCCATCCTCGCTCGAAAGACATTCGTTTTTTTTCCAGTTAACGAAAATCAAGTAAGATGAGCAGTTGACTAGAGATCAACAATAAGCCAACTTTCACCAATAATTTAGTCTTGGCATTAAATGTTGTATGCCACCAATGAAGCGATATAACCACTGACTCCAAACACCTTCCCCCTCTCTCTCTCTCTCTCTCTCTCTCTCTCTCTCTCTCTTTCTCTATATCCAATTTTTCAAAAAACATAACACGTCCTCTGTCATTTTATGAATAGTAATACCCTCTTCAGTATTAAGTTCTTCCTGAGAAAAAAAAGAAAAAAAATGATGATACCTAAATAATAGGCAATGATACGAAAGTAAAAGGAATTCGCATAATACAATATACGAGTGGCCATAGATTCCTTGCTTAAATCCATTAACTGTAATGGATTTCATTTGTATTCCTTTTATCAAAATTGTTGTGTAAATTGTCTAAGGATTCCGTAAGATGCTCGGGTCATGTTATTATTGCCCCGTCCTCAGTTTTTGAATTCGTTCCAAAATTTATGTTTTTTCATGATTGGGTTGGTCACAAATCTAAGCCTGGAAAATATCCGGATGTCAGCAACGCTCTCTCTGCTGACTACTAACAGCAATTATATGCCTTCAATTAAAAACGTTTCTTAACTTAATCGTTTTTTTTTATAATTCCGCTCGCACAAAGGTAGTAGTTTGAAACTCAGGTGTATTAGGTTTCGATATTTTTCCCAGATGTGGTTGTCAAACTGGAGCCAGTGCATCCTCAACCAGTGGGCCTTAGTACGTGCTAGTTGTTAGTTCGTTACAGTTAGCCCAACCAGCAACCAACCCAACATCAGTGTTATGCCTTCATGTCAGAGTTGATGCCGACGGGTTTACATATAACTACATACAAATTCCATGAAAAGATTTTTTTTCAGAGAACTGCCTCGCACGGGATTCGAACCCGTGACCCTCTGCTTGAGGAGTGTATGCAATACCACTACACCACGGCCACCTCATATTTAAAGAGGTTCTAATCGTCTTAAATTTAATAAAAAATAAGAACTGTGTTTGAGTCTTTAATTATTTTAAGTTAGTTATTGTAATTTTTTATTAGTTTTTAAGTTTTGCTCGAGTGTTACCAGTCGAATGAATAAAAAAAAATCTATAGGACGTCAAATATCAGTCATGACATTTGCGGTTCATTTGACAACACAGAAGCGCATTGATTCAGTGATGCCAATGCTGAACAACAAAATTATTACAACTCGGCCAATCCTGATTTTGATCGACACGATCATAATACATAAGAAATAATCGCAACAAATTAGTAACACAAATCGAATGAGTTATACCTTGTAGAAATATGCATTAATGGATCACCAAAATCAGACCATAAACGAATACGCGAAGCTTCGATAACCCCATCATAAGGTTTCTGTGACATAGGGCAATTATCAATGTCACGGTTAATATATCTGCCATTCGGAAAGACTATGTATTCGATAAGGTCCACGAAAGGGCGGAATGAACTTTTTTTTGTTCCAACGGTTGTATCCACAGTTCGTATCATAACAAAATCATTTTCGGAGAACATAAGATGTTGCTTATGAGACTTATCGTAACGCGATTTACTAGCTGATTGAAAAGAAACGATTCGTGAGGCAAAACTAATAAAAATCTAAATGTTCTGCAATTGTATGAAAATCGCATCCTTTGTGATGGATACCCATCAACAACATATTCGGAGTCTCTTTTGTAACAGAGTGAACGGAACTATTTAGAGCCTATTCCGCTTCTATTAAAAACTTGGTCCAATCGGCGTGTGATATTGGCTCCGTAAGCTTATAGTAGATAACATAGAATTGATTAGTTCACTAACACGCTCCACTTGACCATTCGCCTGCGGGGCAGCGGAAGCAACTCGGACATGTTCAATAGGGTACAAGTAGCGTTTGATAATTCGATTGCGATGGAATGGAATAGGTTATACACGACAGACAATTGCGGATAAATCGTTCAACTTTCGACTGCATTTTCGGAAACCCATTAAGTAAACGTATTTGATCAATGCATTTAGCAACACAAAAATGACAAATTTTTTCATGTGCATGTCGTATCACATTAGTGTCCATTTCTTGGGGAACGTAGAATAAACGTGGATTATCAGTAACATATAAAACAATACCATCTTCTAAGATATAGAAGACTTGTTACGAATATTCATAATATCCAGAAACAAAAGATGTATACGGAATTGACACGGAATCCATTCTTATGGTGGTGAAAATCATTTTTAAAATCCAATGTCGATGTATTTATTTAATGGTTTATAGTCGACGAATATTCGCTTAGTGCCATCTTTTTCAGAGGAAGAACAATGGGAAATGCATAAGGTGAATTGCTAGGTCGAATAAAACCCTTATTCAGAAATTGCTGAATTTGGACACCGACAATCGGCTTATCGGCAAATGACAGTAACGGACAACTTTGAATGAGACTAATTAAACTGCAGGTGTCTAAAAGAGGAAACAAAGTATTACAATGAGGAAAAAAAGATGAATGGAAAAGCAAAACGTACGTGATTTTCCTCCTCAATAGTGTCCTCATTCGATTCGGTTTGCTGTACAGCATTTATATTTAAGGTGACTTCATAAGGATTATTCGGAGTCAGGATCGGGCAATGGCGAATTGTGTGTTGAGTTGAACCATATCGGAAGCATGATCCCTGTTGACGTTTTGGCTCCGGACACTTTGTGAAAATATTATCAACCCCGAAACCCCGAAGCTATCGATGTTGACTGAATATTTGATTTCGATGAGCCTTCAATTTCAGACGGAGTTCGGATGAATGACGATTGGCACAAGTAGACGGAACGGATGAACTTTCACGTAACTGCAAGTATCGATGTGACAATTGTTTCAATTGAGTCATCGTAGTAGCAGGATACAAAACAGCAATATGCGAAGAACGAACCTGAAATCTATCGATAATAAATTGTACGGTCTGTTGTTCGTCTATCTTGGCTCGCGACGCATCTAAAGAATGTATCCCATAACGGTCGTATTAACGAGACGAAATGTATGATTCTTAAGTCCATCGATAATGTCAACAACGGAATACCTAGACATGACCAAAATTTTGCTAACAGATTGGAGCGAAATTCGTCGTATGTTTCGGAATTAACGGTGCGTAAAAACAGTACGGCGTCGATGTCGGTCTTCATCAGTCATCGAACACATCGTAATCCAAATAAAACATCGCCTTTGACAGAGTCACACACGCGTTCAAAATCGGGAAGCCTTTTTATTAACATCGTAATTATCAGAACCACTGAACGGAACGACGGAATGTTTAACTTCTTTGAAAGATGGAAGGACACTTTGTTTAATCGGATCTTCATTGGCCAATTCTTGGCGTAATTGGTTCAATTTGGGACGCTTTTGGAGTAATCAGATTTTCGGTCGATATCTTTTTCTTCGTATTGCAACGGAGTTTTTGCAATCGGACGCGGCGGAACCGGCGCATTGGGATCGACACTGTTATCAATGAGATTTCCTCATTGACAAGAGACACCCTTCGACAATAGCCAGTTGGCAAGCGCATCATATGCTTTATCTTTTGGCGGAGCCATATTAAATTTTCCGGAAAATTTAGAAAAAAATCAACCGAATAAACGATGAATTAATTAATAACGACGCAAAACGCACGTAAATCACAAAACTGCAGCTGATGATACGTGATGGTACGGATAATGCACTCGTTTGCACTTGGTAATGGATGCGATCGAATAATTTAGAGAAAAAAAAAATAATTTCAATACCGGCGGAAATGTTGACGAAGAATGATCGGATGGAATTTATTTTATCAAAGTTTATTTAATTTCCGGATAGTTTCGAAATTTGTAGTACGGTACGTAGGTGTCACACATGAGACATCCAAATTACTCGAAAAACGCGATATCGCGAAAAATGTTTCAAACAAAAGTCACAAGGTTCTGAAGGGGACATAAGATGGTGACCACGAGTTTGACCTTGAGACCAATTTTCAAGGTCAAAGAAATTCACTTTTGATTTTTCAAATGATAATTCCTGATTTTCATTGCTCAGTCGTATTCCTCAATGGGGCACACGACTTTGTCTCAAAGGTCTTATTCATTCAGTGCTAGATACCAGTGCACTTTCACGACTAAATCATTAATAGGTTTCCAACGTTGTTAGGGTGTTAGAAGGTCGAGATTTATTTTGAGGAAGTCATTATTGCCTCGAGTGAAGTTAAAACTCAAAGAAATTTCAGATAGAGACAAATTGTCCTAAGCTTATCTGAGAGTATATGATGTGCACTCTACCCTTTTTTTCTACTTGAACGGAACTGTACTTCATTTAGAAGTTCGATATTTGTTTTGAGGAACTGATTATTATTAGTAACGTTTTCCAAATTAATAATGCAGGCTATTTCAATTCAAGAGAAAATTTAAATGATATTGATTTATGGAGAAAGTGTAAAGAACATCGATGGTGCAGTTGCTGTTTACGCCCAACGTTTCCCAGACCAGATACGATCGCGCGCTTCCTTTCATCGGGTCATCCAATAATTCACTGGTGAAGAAAGTGTGCAACCAAAGAAAAGGAATCGGTCAGATAGGGTGGCTGTTGAGGACAATGAAATAGCAGTGTTAGCTGCCGTTGCACACGATCCTCGCATTAGCACTCGCCAAATAAGTCGTGAATCAGAAATTTCTCAAACGACTGTCTGTAAGATATTACATCGGCATAAATACAATCCTTATCATGTTTCAATGAATCAAGAACTTTCTAGTGAGGATTTTCGCAACCGGGTTTCCTTTTATCAATGGGCACTTCAGGAAATTGAACGAGACCCCCTTTTCTTCGCCAAGGTGTTATTCTCTGATGAGTCGACTTTCACCAATCACGGTACGGTCAATCGACATAATATGCATTACTCGGCTACCGAAAACCCTTTTTGGTTGCGACAAGTTGAACGCCAGCACCCTTGGAATGTTAATGTTTGGGCGGAAATTATTGGGGATAAATTAATAGGTCCATATTTTATTGAAGGCAACTTGAATGGCGAAAAGTATGCAAACTTCTTGCGGGACCATCTTCCAGTATTACTAGAAGAACTGCCATTGGAGTTGCGACAAACAATGTGGTTTCAACATTATGGTTGTCCAGCCCATTATTCCCAAGTAGCCCGGGGCGTATTAAACAATGTTTACCATCAACGATGGATCAGACGGGAGAGTCCGAGGCAATGGCCTGCTAGATCACCTGATCTTACGTCACTTGATTTCTTCTTGTTAAATCTACTTAAAAAGTGAGGTTTACAGAAAAAACCAACAACACGTGAGGACAAGAAAAAACAAATAACTTAAGCTTCTCAGTTCTGTTGGTTCGCTTAGAGCGCGGATAGACAAGTGTATTGAAGTGAATGGTCACATTTTCGAGCATTTGTTGAAAGTCTCGGGAAATAAACGTCGAAATGGGAAGAATTTAATGATTCAACAGTGGGAGGAAAGGGGACCCACTCTAATTAATCATCCCGAAGGAAACAAAATACTGCTACGTCCACGTCGTTGTTTCTAGGTTATGCTAAACGCAGTATGTGAAAACAAATGACCAGCCTACGAGCAATACGACTGAGCAATGAAAATAAGGAATTATCATTTGAAAAATCAGAACCTTGTGACTTTTGTCTGAAACATTTTTCGCGATAGTTCGTATCAAAAAATAGGGGTTCCCCTTAAAAAGTCAAAAGTGACCTTCGTTTGACATGGACCGACATATCGTGACAACTATATTACCGTATGAGTTATATTTACTGATATCTATAAATTAACACATAGGAACTTATCAACACATCCATACGTACATATATGCTTTCAAGGTTCGTTCTATAAATTGTAAGTATCAACCGGCACAGTCACTAACATTTGAAATCGTTCTTATTTTTCAATACAATCCTCTTTTACCTTAATAGGCGTATTACTAGTACACTGAGAAACTCACTTTTTAGTATCCTATTCAAAAAATTAGTTATTTTTTGCTTTTAAAATGTGTATTTATCACCGCCTTTACTTCTTCATCATCGTAAAACCTATTTCTTAAAGTTGTTCTTAAATTAACGTATAGCTAATAGCTACTTCGTAGTGATTCATTTCTTCGAAGTCAGATTCTTTCACAGAAGTTTTAGAAACATCCTCCTTGTGAACCGATACGCTATCGTGAAGAAGTAACATATGAGTATCTGCCGTCACATTTGTCCTTTGGTTGTCTCCTCAAATTCTTTAGAGCAACTGCGTAGGCTGTTTTGTTTATGGTCCGCACAGAATTCTCAACTTTTTTCACATTTTTATTGTTATTTCTGCCCCTTTTAAATATATGTATTTGACCACTTTTCTTGTAAATATTTTAATAATATGGTAGTGTGGTGCTCGATTTTCTTAAAATTGTCGTGTCAGTCAGTCATGGTTAGCTCTTACTTCTGATTACTAGGATCACAGTTATACGAAATTTTTGAATTAGAATAATGTATTATTATGTCATTACATAGTAGAATAATAAAACTATATACACCACACCTTGTATGCGTATATATAATATGTATGTACATATTAGCCTGCGCATACCTACACATATTTTTTAAATATATTTATTGTATTAATATTTTTCAGTTTTTTTTTTATTCTCTCAGGTTAAAGACATATACCTACATCCAGATCCATTTTCTGTTCAAAACGGATTACTTACTCCAACCTTCAAATCGAAAAGACCTCAACTCAAAAGTTATTTTAAGCCACAGTTGGAAGATATGTATAAAAATTTGAACTAAAAGTTATTGAGTTAAACTAATAAAAGTCCAAACCTTATTACTTATTATCTAAAAATAAAATTAAAAACTTAACAAAGAAGCAATGGAAAATTTATGAAAATATTAAAACTATTAATAAATCGACCGAATACTAACATATGTATGATATATGGTATACGTAAAAACATTCATATGTATTTTTCTGTATAAACTATTAAAAAAATGGATATACATATAATTAAAAAAGTAGGCGCAATCATTTTTAAAATTTAAAATCGATTTTATCTGAACTCAATTTAAATAAGTTTAATATAATTTTGGCCATGTTGGCCATATAATTACGTTAAAACTTGTCACTGCTACATTTTAGATTTTAGTTAAATAAAGCAAATTTCTTTTATTGTATTATACATTATTTGAAATACTATGTTTTTTTCTTTTACTACCATGCATGATTTCTTACTAACAACGAATGTTAAGTGGCGACTTATTGCATTTTCGTTTACGCAGTCAGAAGCCCTTTTTTTGTTTAATCCGATTTTTTTTTTTTTCAAAAGTAACATAAAAACTTCTTCGGAATTATTATCTTCTTTTATTTTTCAAACATATTTGCTTGCAAATTAGTTTGAACACTTAATTATAATAAATTGCCCAAAGATAGCTTATTGCACAAAATCAGAAATCTAGCTTGACACACAATACTATTTGACGTTTATACATTTTGCCATAAGATCCAGGATAGAAATTTTTATTCTCAAATGAAAACGAGAAATAAAATTTTGTTTCTGAAAAAATGAGGAGAAATGGTGTTACCACACTTTTCTTCTATGGAGCACATATAGCCCAAACGAAAACGCCATTAGATGCATTCTTAATTTCGTTGTTAGTAAGCCTCTGTTACACAATTTCCAGCACTTATCGTTCAAAACTTCTTGCGGATATAGAACTGCTAACTTTTTTTTCAGAATGCATGAACTGATCTGTGAAGAATACTAGTCAGTTTGGTTTCAGTTTGCAAACTATTGTCAATGGTGGGACGTTAAAGAGAATCGAGTTGCGGTATAAGCGTTGCATAAGTGCTGAAAATGTGCTAGCCAAATTTTCGAGTTGCTAAAACCACTCGGAATATCGAGCATATTCGTTTATAAGGCTATTGCTCGCTTCGGTGAATATTGTCTGAAGTAGAGGATAGGCCATGAAGTGGTCGCCCACGCATTGTAAAGGCAGTATGTGAACGAATTCAGAAAAATTCCTTTAAGAAGCAGAATATTATGTCCAAGGAATTGGGTATATCAACCATATCCATGTCTGACTGACTCCTCAACTAAAAAAAATTAGGCTGGAAAGATGCAAGCGACTTTTGCAGTGGCACGCTGACAATGGCAATGAAAACATTTTCTTAACGGATGAGAAAATTTTTACCGTGGAAGAAGTTTTCAACAAACAAAATGACAACATTTGTACCACTTCATCTCAAGAAGCGAAAAAAGTTGTTCCAAGGGTTCAAGGTGAATATTATCCCGCTTCCAAAATGCTTTGGTGGGGGGTCTCTCACAATGGTGTCACATCCCTCCATTTCTGTGAAAAAGGCGTGAAAACTGCTGCAAAGGTTTTCCAAGAAGATGTACTAGAGGGTGTTCAGTGGATACGGAACAGGATTAATTAGGTAATTAATTGCTCCAGCCCACAAAGCCAAAACCACGTGGCTCATAGTCAATATTCCTGGCTTTATAGCAGCAGAAGATTGTCCGTCGTTGAGTCCAAATCTGAATCCACTGGATTATGGTTTTATAGTTAGAATTGGAGAATATGAACTGCAGGACTCCCTCAGATATTTGGAAAGCCTTAAAATAGTATTAACTAGAGCAGCGTCCACGATCTCCATGGAAACCGTACGTACTGGAGCTCAATAGGCACACCGTTATAGGCTTATATTAGGCTATTAAAGCAAAAGTTCTCCAACCTCATCCCGTATGTCAGGTGCCAACGTGGTAAGCTCACTAGTTTCAGATCAACGTATAAGTTCAGTAAGAGAGTCTAATAGAATGTTATCTTCTCCCACATTTTCTTCGAATGTAGTTGACGATACAACAGCAAACACAACTACTATGTTCGATCATCTATCTTCATTTAAATCATCTATTACATCCGATTATATACTGGTGTACGTAGCATTGACATTGATACAACGTTACTCAAATGCTTCAAATTTGTGAAGAATACTCGTACGTGTAATATTCACAAAACACAACTCAAACATGTCAACTTGGTATTGGATTAGCTCTCTTTTTACTTAAAATCTGATCGATGGCAGAGTAGAGTTTAGATTCGCCTGTTTCGTTTTGGGTCAAAAAATATAACGGCCACTGACATTAACGAAGACAAAAGTTAAACATTTCTATATTCTACGACATCCACTGTTGTCAGAATTATCACAATGATGACGGAGTGGGATCGAAGGCAGTTGAATTTTTCGTAGCTTCTGCTAACTGTCCCTATGCAATTATCGCTTCTATTGAAACTTAACTGCCCTGAGGTTTACACACGAGAAATTTTCATCCCAGAAGTGATATAAAATCGCCTATGCAATTTACCTACTATAGTAGTAAAAAAGAGAAAGCAACACACAAACCTGAAATTACTAGCAGGACAACTAGCAGCCTAACTCATAAGCAAAATTCGCCAGCCATTAATACTAGTTCGCTCTTGTGTACATATGCACAACGCATGTAAATCCTACTAGTTTATCTCACTTGTGTAAACACTAGGTGAATGAAGATAAAAGCTCTTCGGAATTGTTTGACGATTCCTTTGAAGTTTTTATTGTAGATGTCCATGTCGACAGATCTAATACGTGGTAGTGGTTTTTCCCTGCGGTGAAATCAGACAAGTTTCACTTGTAACACTTGGGCTGAAAAGTCCAAGTAAAACACAAAATTTTTGCAAAATTCTACTTTATTTATTAATATAGTTGCCTTCGAAGGCGATACACTGATTGAAAGGATCTTTCAATCTTTTAATTACCAGTTTTGTAGTATGATTTTGGTTTAGCCTCAAAATAGGCCTCTGTTTCGGCGATTACTTCTTCATCGGTCTTAAATCTCTTTCCGGCGAGCATTCTTTTGAGGTCTGCGAACAGGAAATAGTCGCTGGGGGCAAATCTGGGTCCCATGGTGGGCTGGGAAGCAATTCGTATCCGAATTCATTCAATTTTGCCATCGTTTTCATCGACTTGTGACACGGTGTATTGTCTTGATGAAACAGCACTTTCTTTTTCTTCAAATGCGGCCGTTTTTCTACGATTTCGTCCTTCAAACACTCCAACAACGCAGTGTAATAGTCGCTTTTGATAGTCTGCCCCTTTTGGAGATAGTCGATGAAAATTATTCCATGTGTATCCCAAAATACAGATGCCATAACCTTGTTAGCCGACTGTTGAGTTTTTGGTCGTTTTGGACGAGGTTAGTCGCCTGCTCGCCACTTAGCAGACTGCCGACTTGACTCTGGTGTGAAGTGATGGAGCCAAGTTTCATCCATTGTCACATACCGATGCAAAAATTCGTCTTTATTGCTGTTGAACTTAAAGCTGTTCAACACTCCTCTGAATCGTCAACACGTTGGTCGACTGTGAGCAAATGCGGCACCCACTTTGAACAGAGCTTTCGCATGTCCAAATATTCGTGTATGATATATCCAACACTCTCTTTTGATATCTTCAGATCCTCAGCCATCTCGATCAACTTCACTTTACGGTCATTCGTAATCATTTTGTGGACTTTTTTGATGTTTTCATCTGAAACAGTCTCTTTTGGACGTCCACTGCGTGCATCATCTTCGGTGCTTGTATGAACACTTTTAAATTTTTCTATCCACTTGCGAATGGTTCGTTCGGCTGGTGCAGAGTCCGTTTAACACTTATCAAGCCATTACTTTGCATCGGCTGCATTTTTTCCCATCAAAAAGCAATGATAAATCAACACACGAAATTGCTTTGAATCCATTTTTTTTTTTCACAATAACAAAAGTTGCTTCACTCACAACGCTATATCTCGTGAACTAATCGTCCGATAGCTGTCAAATTTATACACGTATCTTTTGAAGGTCCACCACTTGGTATGGATTTAATTCAAGTGGGGCCCTCTCTTACAAACGACTTTTCAGCCCATATTGTGTGTATTTCAGAAATTGTGTTCTACCTATACACCTCCCAATTTTCCAGTGTAATCAAGGATTTCGTTCAAGATCGAAGAAAGAAGTAATTAGAACTGCAGAGAGATAAGGAAACATAACCCTATGGAGTTCTTTTTTTCTTTTCGTTTTCGAACATGTTGTTATCCGCGTACAACCGATCTTCAGCCAATAAATGCCAGATGAATATGAAGAGCTCGACACAGTGCGAAAACAGAAACAGCGAGAATGCTTTTAAGTAGTCAAAGGAGAAAATAATTGAAGCCTCACTTATTATGGCCAGACCTCATGGTCTGCGTTAAAAGGGAGTTCGAAATGTCTGCTTGTGCGGAGGAGAATGACAATGAGGAGAAGAAAAAAATCGAGGAAATGGCCAAGGACGCATTCATTAGGAGAATCACAGGTTCGAAACTATGGTACAGTCAGCAATAAGGATGACCGGAAAGAGAATCCTTTCTGAAGCACTTGCCTTCGCTCTGGCGGAATACATTCCGTCAGGAAAGTAGCATCTGGCGAATGCTCCTGCTCAAGACTAAGTACTTCTGGGGAGAGACGTGAGATGGGCTGCTTTAACTGCGATAAAGTAGAACATCTTCAGGAGCATTGTAAAGAACCGGTACGACGAAAGGCTTGGGAAAAAAACCGGTAGAAATGACTACCAAGAAGTCGGTCAAACTTACCGACGCCATTCAATGCACAATAAAGTCTCTTAGCAGATGTAGTCAGCGGTAAAAATGCGAAAGAAGAGGATGCAATCCAAATTATTAGGATTGAGGCAGTTGAGGGTTGAAGTACAAACGAAATCCGTTCTTTCTAACAGGCGGACAGTAACATCGAACCAATTTTGTCCTGAAAGCAACATAAGGAAAAGCAAGGCAGACAGGAGATATCGGACCAAAGCCAAAGTCTTAAGGCATCTTTAGCAAGATGGTTTGCTAAAGAGAAAATGGTAAAGTGCACTTGGAACACACATTCCACATTCCAGAGTCAGCCAAGTGCTCTATGAAATATATGACGGAACTTTAGGAGGTCATTTGGGAATAAACGAGACTTTGGAAGAGGTAAAGGAACGTTGACGATGATCTTTAGGCAGCCGATAGGCGCTGCTGCTTTTCTGTGGAGCGGAGTAGCGGGAGCGGTGCGTTGTGTGTTATATTTGAGTGTAAATGACAAGAAAAAAGGTTCAATCAGTCGATTTAAGTCCCATTTACAATACTGCGAGATGCGACACGTTGTTCGAAAAAGAGAGAGAACTTTCAAAAATATTTCCGTAACATATACTTTAATGTGTTTGTTTACAATACTATAATGCGAGTATCGCAGCTAGCATCGCAGTCAATTTCGAAAATCTGGAAAACTCTCGCATCTCGCAATGCGTGACAGGTTAATATTTTTATTTTTATTTTTTTTATTTTTTTTTTTTTTTTTCATTTTAAGCTTGTGATTTGTGAGTATTGTTTCATTTAATTAGCGTTTTGACGTATCATTGTAAACAGAAGTCTGATGTCCGAATGAGACCTTAGGATCGCATCTCGCAGTATTGTAAATAGGACTTTACTTACTATTTGCTCAGTATTGTGCTTTATTTATTTAATTAACTTAAGTTTTTGATTCAATCGTGTTGACTATTGGTGTGTTCCAGAGTAATTCAGGTAAATTTTATTAAATTTATTTGATTTAAATAAGTGTAAAATTTAAATTCGAGTTGTGTTGTAAGAGATTTTTTTGTTTTGTTTTGTTTGAATGACGGCGTCCTTCGTTGCATGTGCACGTGGGTTATTTTTTTGAATCGGCGACGTGTTGCATTGCTCCGTTCCAGCGGTACATTTTGTGTTGTTTATATTTTGGGTTGTTATGAGTCGGATGTGTGTGTTACGCATATTTTTGATTTCTGCGTTGTGTATGACATGATTGAAAAAAAGGATTGCGTGTATTTTCTGTGTGCAAGTCGTAAGGTTAATTTTAATTATTTTGATATTTGTTTATAATATTTTATATTATATTTTTGTTCCTTTTTGTGATATTTAATATTTAAATTATTTTAATTCATTGTGGATGTTGTTTTTATTTTGTTTTGGTTAAATTTTTCAATTTTATTTTAATTAATTTTATTAACTGATTTGATAATTAATTTTTCTTGAATTCAGTGTTTGATTAAGTTTGATGATTAATTATTGTTGACTGCAGTATTTAATTAAGTTTCCTCTTTGGTTTCGTTTATTGATAGCGGGCAAAGTTTTGTGATAGGTCTTTTTAATATGTGTACCTCTTTGATTTTTTATCTTGACTACGCGGTTCAGATTGTCCTTTCCTGGGTACGTTTCCTGGATGCGGCCTAAACTTCATTTCGCAGGTGAAAGTCGTTCATCCTTAAAGAGAACAAGGTCTTCTACTTGAAGTCGCATTTATACTTCAACCATTTCAGGCCTTGCTGCAACCGGACTAAATACTCTATTTGCCAATGTTTCCAGAAGTTTTGCAAATGCGCTTGTATTGCTTTCCACCTGTACGTGTATCCTTGTTTGCCTAAGGACAAGTCTGGCTCTGGTACGGCGAATAACGTCGCGTTAGTGGCGTAAGCGGCTGGAAGTCATCAGAGTTTTCGGTTAAAGGACAAAGAGGTCTCAAATTTAAACAAGCTTTAATTTACGTCAAAAGCGTGGTGAGCTCCTCAAAGGTGAGTGTACTATTTCCGACGATGCTTTTTAAGTGGTACTTTACGATCTTTACTCCAGCCTCCCACAATCCTCTAAAGTGGGGAGAAGCTGGAGGAATGAAGTTTCACTTCGTTCTTTCACCTGTTAATATGTCCGAAATTTCCTTCCAATCTTGGATCGCGGTCTTCATCAGACGACGCATTTCTGCATCGGCTAAGACTAAGTTGGTTCAGCCGTCGTTGTAGATTTGTCCACAGATTTCTCTTCGTCCTGCAAACCTTCTAAAAGCTGCTAAAAGCTTTACCGCTTCCAGGTAGATGGCTTTCGTAGCCAGCCATACAAAAACTGCTATGTACCCCTTACACTCCGCGACCTTTCCATGCTCGAACCGTGACCGGCCCTGTATAGTAAATTCCTGTTTGGGATAAAGGTCTTGACACCGTTACTCGAGGTCTTGGTAGTTCGCCCATAAGCTGTTAGGCTGCTTGACTTCGAAACTTGTAGCAAGTGGTACAATGGCTTATGTGTTTCTTTACAGCTCTTTTGATTTGAAATACCTAGTACTTTCGCCGTATAAGCTGTATTCCTTCGTGTAAAGTTCTTTCATGAGCATCGCGTATAATCAGATGTCGGAGTTCAAAAATTATCTGATATTGTTGATCGTAGGGAATGTTAGCATTCGCTAGTTTTCCGCCTACACGAAGAGTTCCTTCATCGGCGACAAATGGATTTAATGATCACGCAAGGCGTGACACTGTTTTACATAGTTGTCCAGTTCGCTGGGCGACATAAACTCGAACATGCGAAATTTGATGATCGATGAATCAGCTGCTTAATTGCATTTTCCCTCAGACCTAAACAGTGAACCTGAACTTTTCTTTTGCCTTCCTCGGTAGTGATATATGTGGGTTGTGTTGGCAGCTCGAAGATCCAAGTCGAAGTTAGAAAATTCGGGTCGTTCCACCATAGTTTACCCCCAACTAGTGCCGATGGTAGTGAACCTCTGGATGTTAAATCTGCGGGATTGAACTGTGTTGGAGTGTGTTTCCATACATTGGTGTCTGTCAGCTGCTGGATCTCTTATACTCGTTTCCGAAAAAAAGTCTCCCACCATGAATCCGGTGCTTGAATCCATGCCAGAGTGATGGTTGAGTCGGTCCATGGATGCATCCTGATGTTTTTCATCTGAAGCGTGGTTACCTTGTAGTGTAGCAGTTTAGCCAAAATAACCGCCTGCAGAGCAATAAGCGTGGTAGACAGATTAGCTTTACTGGTGCAACCTTAGACTTAAGCATCAAGAGGTGCATGTGGACTTTACCTTTGCTGTCTTATGCGCGAAGACAAACTGCTGCTCCGTAAGCCTTCTCGGATGCGTCGCTAAAACCATGCAACTCTATTCTATTCTTTTTGCCAACTGTTTGGATCCACCTTGGAATATATCATTTGTAGCCGGCAAATCACTGTATAACTTGTTCCATCCTCGAGTACTTCCTCGTCAATTGGCGCATCCGTGGTGAATTTTTCGACCCATAGGAATTGCATGATGATTTTCGCCTTTACCATGCATGGGGTCAAACAGTCGAGCGGTCGTTGACAGTATGAAGCATTTGGTTGACTGTGAAACCTCTGGATGAGTGAACCGAAAACAAAAGTTGTCAGCTTTAGGCAGCCAGTAAATTCCTAACGTCCAGATTCGGTCTGACCCTTCCGATGGAATTGCTAAAGACCCTTCTCGATCCTGTTTTGGAATTTCCTTAAGCTACTCTTCTGCGTTGGAGATCCATTTCCTTAGGTTTAAACCTGCTTGTTTAAGAACCTCTTTCACCCACTTTTCTTTGGCTTTTAGCTTTCTCAAAAGTATCTGCACCTGAAATCATCTTTGCAGGCTTTGGATGTTGAACTTCTTCCGCCTTTGCTGTTTCAATTAGAGTCCGAATCGCCAGATGATAAGGAGCTGCTGCGGTTCCGAAAGTTACCGTTTGGAAGTAAGAGTCCACTTCTGTAATCCATATCTAGCGGTAAATTGTTTCGATGTCCGTAGAAAACATCTTAGTCTCACAGTCTTCACCGTAGAGTTACATCAGTGACGATATGTTGTAACGTGGGTCCAGTCATCAGATGGTCGTTTAAAGAGGATCCATCGGATATTTTATATGACACATCGAAAACTACCCTTGGTTGGTTCTAGAGCTGTTTTCCTTTAAGATGGCATGATGAGGAAGAAAGTAGTGGCCTCTTCTGGATACCTCGTTTTCATCCACTTCTCACATACAGCCTATCTCTATATATTTCCCGATGCATGAAGAATATTGGTCATGTAGTTGATGATCTGCTGCTAACAGTCTTTTCAGGGATTTGAAGAGTTGAAGAGCTCCTTCTCGGGACTTACCTAGCAAAAAATGAGTTTCTTCCTTGAACGCGACTGCTACTTGGTAACGTCCATCTACGCTGCGCTTCACATTTTGAATAAAATGCTCTTCACACTGAACGTCTTCGATGGTTTGATGATGCTCGAACGGAGTTTCTTCAAGTTCCCAGAATTTTTGAAGCTGGGCATAGATGTCAGCTATTTGAAAGAACACTCTGACAGACCGATGTTTAATTGGTGACCTGCCAAACGAAATTCAACCTAACTTGGTCTTCTGGGCAACACGAATCTGTATGTCGCTACCTAAAATAAGGTCGATTTTAGCAGGCTTAAAAAAGGCAGGGTCTACTAATTGTAACCCGTTAAGGTGCCCCCAATCGGCAATTTAAAGGATTTGGGCCAGGAGATGACCAGACAGTGACTGGAATATCAACGCAGGTAGTGTTGTTTGAAAATCTGTGTATTGCGAAGCAACCGTGATATAAACAATACTTTACATATGCCACTGCTGACTTACCCTAACCCCGACACCTCAACTTCGGCACCTGAATCCAGTAAAGCGTAGATAAGATAGATAAGCTATTTCCCGAAGATGCCTTAACCTTCTTGACGATGTGGCTAGTAGAACTTGTGTGTTCTTTTCCTGTGTCGAGTGGTGATTTCTCACGACGGAACTGGTTGTTCATCGGTCAGCATGATTGGATACTCGCTATTAGCTGTGGAGGTAATATATGTTTGTGTTTGATGTGGAGGCTGTATGTTTTGAGTTTGTGTGTTGGTTGAATATGAATGTGAGAAATGATTTATGTTGTGAGTTATGTGTTGTGAAAGGTGAAAGAGTGCGGGTTAGAATGATATGGGCTATTTTGTGTATTTATGGGATTAGTGTTAAGCTGTGGATTTGAATTGTGTGAATGTAAAGTGGGGTTTGAACAATTGTGTAAAAGCGAATGGTGTGGTTGTTAACAGTAAAAGCATTTTCGTGCGCTAGGACATTGTTGGGATGAATGACTATATCCTGAGCAGTTTATACAAAGACCTACCCTGTTCACAATTTGATATTTATCAGCTATACTCATCTTTAAAAACTTGTAGTATTTCCTAAAAGCATGCTGACCGTTATTGCAGAGTTTTCAACTGAACTTTGAAACGTTTGGTTGAACGTGAAAAGTGTTCCACTTTGACACCCTGTTAGATAGATCAGACGATGATCGGCCCTGTTGGTAGTTGACTGCTTCCAAAGTACGGAATCTCATCTCGAGAAATTACGTAAATTCCGTAAAAGTACAAAGCTCCTTCCTGTCTTCTTTGAATCCGAGTTTCTCATCTCACAGTTGTTGCGTTTTTGAAGAAAGCTTTTCGAAAAGAACAAAAACCAACACTGCGTCCCAGTGTTGAACAGGCAACTTTAAATTGTTAAAACTGTGCACGACTTCTGTTCCTGTATCTAGAAGCTCCTTTATTGATTCAGCTCGCTTCTGTTGTATGGTCGCCAAACTGAACAAGCATTTGAGTTGGGTGTTTCCCAAAAATCACTGATGATCATATCTGTCCTGGAGAATTGTTCAGCTTTGTTCAGGTCTTCAAGAATAAGCCAGCTACGATCGACGCTTTGAAAGCCAACATCATTTGTTTGCTATTCTCAAACGAGTCGCCCAAAATTGGACCTTCCGAATGGACCACCTCAGACGTAGTCGTCACTGAAGATTATCACCGCACTTTCCTTGGCTATCGACCACAAACAAATATATTCCGCTTCGATGCTGGATGTTGCCACGATCCTTTGATTCTTCGAGGCCCAGAGAACAGCTCCACCTGCATAAATAAAAGAGAAACCCGAGTGTGACTTACTTACGGTTCTTTAGGTTTCCTGCCCAGCTTGCATCTGAATAGGCGCAGATGTTCTTTCCAGTTTTACTGTATTTAATTGTTGCATCTCGAGTTCCACTTCAATGAACTGAGCTAACATATTAACTTCACAGCAAATATCTGGTCAGTTGCGACGGAATGTCGAAGATGCAGAAGAGTTAAATAGTTTCTCGTTCTCCTTCGATACTTATTTTCGCTTCCAATCTCACACCACTTGACAGGGGCAGCATGCTGGTTTGCATCGATCAAACCCATACAGCTTTTCGACAGGTTCCGGTGACCAATGCTTACAGTTTCTCCAGTAACGTCTGTTTGAATGCCATTACACAATTTCGGAGTGGCAAGGTCCTTGATGTCAAACTTTTCGGCCAGGTTGCTTAAAAGTTCGTTGAACGTCTGCTCATCCTTGGTGACTATCCAAAGGTCATTTACGTTAACTGTTATTAAAGTAAGTTTTTCAGCAGAGTACTTATAATATATATACATACATATGGTTTGCACAAAGATGGAGTATAACCTAGGTGCTTCAGGGTAACATCTAACATCAAGTTGCACTGCCGATCTGATGATTTAAGGCCATATATTGCCTTTTCCAGTTAACAAACCTTGCTAACATCTGTGACGAACCCTGGTTGTTCCATGTATATGGTGGTATCTACATCCACGTGATGTAGGCTTAGCCCTCACTCAACTGCTTTTGCTAAAGTAAGTCTAATGATACTGATTTTCGCCACTGGTGAGTATGTGTCGGTGTAGTCGAGTCCGTATTGTTGCGTGAAACCTCGTGCCACTAACCGCACTTTCTTTTGTCTATCGAACCCCCTGAATAGCTCGTTTCAAATACCCGCTTTGATTTAACTACATTTGTATCCGCTGGCTTTTCCTTCAGTTCCCACGTGTAATGACGAATATTCATCACCTTATCACTTGATGCCATTCTTCTGGGTCCTCCAATTCTGCGAGCTCCTTTATGGTTTTGTGATCTTCCTGAGAGATATTCAGCCTTTCGCCGGCGTTGAATTCAATTCTTGTATAACTGCTTCTTGTTGTTGTCGCTGAACTAGAGTCGGTTTCGATGGTTCTGTCCTTAGTCATGTCCCTTCGTTCACTATCTTTTCGTTGAGTGGGAAGACCGAGCTCTGGGAGGGCAGCCATAGTCCCATCAGCTAATAGCCCACCGACCAAACACTTTGGAAAGGAACCCACATAGATCTTCGGGCGATTTTCTCCTCAGAAGAGGACGGGGGGGGTTTGGTCGGTGAAACCCTAAGGACGGTAGAGAGACCCACTACTACCAGGAGCCCAGGGTGCGACTGGAGATCCACTAGGATCACCGTTGTCGGAGCCTGTAGGCTAGACGAGAGACTCGCAGCGGGCAGCAGCAGACTGGACGTCTAAAATCGCCGACGGGTGGGGACGGACGACCTTTAAAGCCAGACACCCCGATACGATGATGACGGGTGGGGGAGGACGATCTCCGGAGCTTATATCCCTACGAAAGTCATGAAAACAAAGGCTTAGGAATACCGGCATCACTTCTCGAAATCGATGTAGATGCAGAGACAAGACTAATTGGGAAGTGTTGACGATGTCTTTTATATATAGCTACACCCCCAACGAGAGACCGACGGAGGAGCGATGGTGGTATACAGGCGGACGGCCAACATAATAAGACACATCCTAATGTTGTAACTTCTTTCAAAATCAGGTTCGATATGTGAAGGGACGACAACCCCTTTGAAGGCCGCACCCCACTGATTGAGCACCAAAGGAGCGGCAGAGGCTATAGGCTGATGGCCAAGCTACGAAACAGCATCCAGAGTGGGAACTTTAAAACATAAAACAAGAACAATAATAACATCAGTATAGAAAAAACGATAAAATTAACAATAAACAAGACCACTAACATAAATCATTATAAACAATAACAACTCAATAAAATACCTAAAACCATAACAAAACACCAGGAGGGCAGAAAGGCCCACAACAAAAAGCACAAAACAAAATAATTGTAAGGAGTGACAAGCTATTGGTCAGTATCCATTCCCCCCAAAACTTAACGCCGATCCACCGGAGAAGTTAGGGACCCGCGGAGTTAAGTGGCACACAGACACTTGTACTTGGCTTTGTTTGGGGCGGCGATCTAGAGAATGGCTAGATCGGGGTATAATGAGTTTTAGATTATACCCACACAACCTTCCTCCTTCGTCCCGAAAATATATCTATCTCCGATCGGACTTTCTGTCTCCTTCGCGTTGGTTTGTTTTTGTAATTTGAGTAGTTCGATGGGGGAAAATTACCCGAGCATCAGAAGTAGAAGAAACATTGCTTTTCGTAATTTTCCTACTACTTCCAATGTCTAGAGAAATATCAGGTATAGCTAGGATCCACAAACTCTCATAAACTCGCTCAGTGGCGTTCCCAATTATCACTGGAATCAGGAGACAACGCAGTGACTGAGGAGTTTAGTATAAGTGGGTACGATTGGAGACAATGAAAATGTATGAGAGAGCTAGTTGGACACGGAAGCACACGCTAGAAAAGTCAGCTAGTCGTGCAGCTGGAAACCCCGTTGTTGGGTCCGCTAGCGCCATGAATGCATGAGTGAGTGTGTGTGTGTGAATGTGTGCGAGAGTCTGGCGGGAGTTTGTGGAATGGAAAGGATCTGGTAGGCACTTTGGTGACGACCAGTAACAGTGAGGGTCAATTGAAATTTTTTTTTTTGTATGAATTTTTTGTTCAGATTGCGGGAAGCAATTTTTTTTAACAGTAATAGTAGATTTTTAAAGTAAAATCGCGATATATCACGTTGATAGAAAAGGAAAAAAGGAGAAGATAAGGAGAAAGAAAGGCCAGAGAATTAGGATAGTGTGGTGCAGCAGGACGATAGGGATCAGGAGCCGAAAAAAGCTAAGTGTGCTTCTCGGTGCAAGTACTAAATAGTGCAGTTTTTTTTAAAGTTTGAAAAGTGAGACTCCAATGGGCCGCGCGTGCGAAAAATTCTCGAGGTTAGACGAGACACGCGACCCGTTAATTAGTTCTTTGTACGTTCGAGACTCTTTAATAGCGGGTCAATCCATCGGCGAGTGTACCGCTAACTCCGTTAAAATAAATCGTCGACCTCCAACGGAGCCCTTGTAACGTTGTGGAAAATCCGGTTTTTTATATAATTTTTTTTTTATTTTTAGTTTCGGGAAAGGTTTTCCGTTTGGTCGGGGCGTTTTTTGTTTTTCTTAGGTTTTTTTGCAATTGAAGGTCTCGTGATTCCTTCAAAATCAAGTGGCGCTCAACTTCAACAAACTTTTTTGTTTTGTTTTCCCTCGTTTAGATGCCTTTTAAAGCGCTACCTGGAGTTCGAACGAACCCTATCTTCGGGTTCGAACGAACCCTGTCTTCGGGTTCTGATTCGGGGCAACTTAACAGTTGCCAGAAATTAATCATAACAATTGTCGTCCGATGTGGGGCTCGAACACAAGGCCCTGAGATTAAGAGTCTCATGCTCTAACGACTGGACTAGCCGGGAAGTTTATCGATGGATGAACACCAACATGAAGGTATTCGGCATAAAACAGCAACAAGCAACGGACAGAATAACAGTCCGCGCGGTGAGATCACCAGTGACGCCTGCCGTCGCGGAAGAAACCGGTTTTTACGCAACCACTGGTGAACACAGCGAACACTTGCCGATTAGGAGGGGAAAAAACCTAGCCAAGTAGGACTTGAAGTTCACGGGGAAACGCTGTGGTGCGTTCGGTGTCGGTTGGTGGAGGAATTGAAACCGGAATCTCTTTCCCCCAACTTTGAAGACCTCCTACTGAAAGAAATGCATCTTACCTAGTGAAGCACTGAGTCAATGGAAGTTTACCTCACAGTCATCCAAAATATGTTTGGCAGGCTTTCGGAACCGCTAACAGAGCGGCGGAAGCTTGCCATCGTTCAACGGAATTTGGCCCCTTTTTACCAGCAACAACATGGGCTAGGTCGTTGGTTGAAAACTGTGCGAGCCAATGTGGATACAATTGCTCTGCCACCGAATCCGAGGTAGCGTCGGTTGCTGGAACCAGATTTTGCTTAGGTCAACGTGAAAGAACCAAAAGTTTCGGTTTTCAGGGAAAGCAACAAATTGCATGCACCCAACAGATGCTTCAACTGTAATGGCGGGGGCCAATTCTCTAGTTTGTCTTCAGCTCCTAGACGCTGCTACGGGTGTGGGGCGCAAGGAGGGACACGGTGGCAATGCCGACGTTGCAATGGCACATCAGGAAACGCGGGTCAGCAGGACGGCAGCACCGGCGCAAGTATTGAATAGGTCGCCTACTGGAAACCAGTCAGGGGACTCATTAGTTCATTCAGGTTTTAGCTCGGAGGCAAACGGTAGGGATAGGCATCCATATGTAGGAGTTAGCATCTATGGAATAATAGGGGGTGAAGGGTGGAAAACTATCAAAGATTTAGGGATTAGCCTAGGAGAGAATGAGGTTAGGTCCGTGGCTTTAGCTGACGGAAAGAGCATAGAGGTTTTGTCTACCATTTGAAGTACAAAGTTGGTCCGTCTTTTTTGTTATCCCAGTGTATGTCTCATTGTACCAGCGATATCACCAACCGTGATCCTTTGTGCAGATTTTTGGGCACTATCGAAAATCGTCCCTGATTTAAGATCACGAGTGTCAACATTTTCGAGCCAACAGTTGGTTACCTCGATTACCGCAATTCGCGAGGTTTCTGAGCTGGACCACGCGGGGCAGTTAAGGACGTCAGCAGCACCATTAAACAGCGTTATTACCCTGTATCGCCTGCGACGCAAAAGCATATTGATAAGGAGCTAAACGAGATGCTGGAGGCGGGTGTTTTTGGGAAATCGAACAGTCCGTGGGCATCTGCAATAGTCCTTATCAAAAAGAAAGATGGGTCATTTAGGTTCTGCGTCGATAGGGTTACAGATAGGAATGCTTATCCATTGCCATTCATATCAACGACATTGGATAAGCTTCGGGACGCCAGATATTTGATACCTTAGATATAAAGTCGGCCTACTGGCAGATCCCCATGGAGGAGAGATCACGTACACTCACAGCCTTCACGATACCGAATAGAGGACTGTTCCAGCTTAAGCGAATGCTTTTCGGGATATACATTGCACCTGCTAAGTAGCAGAGATTTATAGACAGCATCTAAGGTGCTGATCTAGAGCCATACGTACTTGTGTACCTGGACGATATTATCATCGTCACAAACACATTCAACCATATACTTTAAGAGGTCTCTTGACGATTGTGTGAGGCAGTGTTAAAAGTTAGTCAGGAAAAATGTAACTTTTGTATGCCGTCTTTGAAATACTTAGGTTATAAAGTAGATAGAAATGGACTACATGTAGATCCAGAGAAAGTAGAGAGTATGGTTAGGATTCCCGCACCCAATAGTGTGAAGGAAATTAGGAGCTTTGTAGGGACAAATTCTTGGTACAGACGTTTCGTACCAAATTTTGCCGCTTTAGTTAGGCCTATAACAGATTTGTTAAGGAAAAATAGGAAATTTATATGGACGGAAGAGTGTGAGGAAAGTTTTAGGAAGAATATTTAGTCACTGCACAGGTTCGACTTACGGTCGTAACTGATCATTATACGCTAGTGTGGCTAAGCAACCTGAAGGAACCTCAAGGTAGGTTATTGCGATGGGCAGTGAGGTGCAGCAATTTGATTTCAAGATAATCCACAGAAAATGTAAAGAGCATGTATTGGGTCTATAACTTCGTGCGGTTTGCTAAGAGATGGCGTAATTTGTATTATTCTATTGTTATTATTCCATTGGAACATGCGTTGGAAAGCTACTGTCATTGTACGTCATTTCAGTATATGTCATTTATTTGGAGCGTAAACAAACAATAATTTTTTTTCACTCAAATATGTCGAACTTTGTGCCTGAAAAAGTGTTTTTGTGGGGAGTTCTACTTCATTACTTTAATATGAAGAAAACTGCTGCCGAAATTTATCGTATTTTGGTGGAAGTTTATGGTGAACATGCGCTAGCTGAGCGAACGTACCAAAAGTGGTTTGCACGATCTAAAAGTGGTGATTTTGGCTTTGAAGATGATGAACGTCCTGGGCAACCAAAAAAGATTGAAGATGAAGAGCTGGAAGCATCACTCTATGAAGATTGTTGCCAAACACAAGAAGAGCTCGCAGAATCTTTGGGTGCCACTCAAGCAGCCATTTCCAAAGTTTAAAAGCAAGGAAATTGGGTTCAACATGAACTCAAACTGAGAGACGTCGACGTCGGTTTTGCATGTCCGAAACGCTGCTGGAACGCCACAAAAGGAAGTCATTTTTTCATCGGATTGTTACTGGTAATGAAAAATGGATCCATTACGACAACCCCAAGCCCAAAAAATCATATGTGAAACCCGGCCAACCAGCGAAATCAACAGCATACGCGAACGTAATGCTCTGTATTTCGTGAGATCAGATGGGTGTGCTGTATTATGAGCTGCTAAAACCGTGTGAAACAATCAATGGACAACGCTACCGAACACAATTAATCCGTTTGAAGAGAGCAGTAGCCGAAAAACGCCCGGAATATGCGACCAGACACGAGGCAATAATTTTCCATCGTTGCTATTCCGGTTAAGAACTATTTGGAAAACAGTGGATGCGAATTCGATGCAGAACGCCCTCACTGAAATACGGTTCCACATCAGAGCAGAATATCAAAAATTGGCTTGATTCATTCTTGGCTACCAAGACGGCGCAGTTATTTTGGTATGCGATCCACAAATTGCCAGAAAGATGGGAAAAAGTCATTGTACATGTTTTTCTTAAATAAACGTTCAAAATTTGAAAAACAATCGGACGAATTAAAATATATACCCAATAGTTCCCGACATGCTTTCGCGAGGAGTCCCGGAGTTGACTGCGATCTCAGAAGTGGATCAAGACCCCTGGATTAGGTAGATGGTTGCGACAGTGGAAGCCAAAACGTTAAGCCGGTTAATGAGCGACCCGCTGGATTGATGGTTGAGAGGGTATTGGGAAATGGTTTGTGTAGATCTAGTAGGCCCACTTCCCAAGTCCACTCGGTGTTACACGTTTATTTTTACCTTGGTCGACTATTTTTCTAAATTCCCCTTATTATTTTCTCTACGTTCGGCGACTGTAGGGAACTAGGGGAAAACGTCATTTTGTTGCAAAACGTATTCAAGATTTTCGTATGTGACAGGACCGCCTCAGTTTAGAGGAAAACACCTAAGGTCCCTTTGTGACTCTTACGGGTCAAAAATGAGGTTTACGACCTATTATCAACCGCAGGCGAACCCTGCGGAGCGGATAAATCAGATTATTAAGACAACGTTCAGATCGTATGTCTCCGAAAATCACAATGTTTGGGATTCGCAGTTGCCGAAAGTAAGGTGCACGATTAGCACAACCCAACAAGAGGTACTGGGGGTATCCCCATATTATTTCAATTCCGAGAAGGAGATGGTGACTCGCGGCAAGGAGTTTGATGCCTCGCAGTAGGCAGTAGGGACATAGTAACATGTAGAGAGACCATAGGTACTGTAGGTAGGGATTCAGATAATAATAGTAGGAAAAACGATAGGGTTATTAGAGAACTAGATATACCGGATTTAGGTAGGAGATTTGAGATTTTGTGGAAGGATATTCGTAGAAAATTAACAGCGGCAGCGAAGAAGTCGGCGAAGGTCTACAACCTCGGAAGGCGAGATATTCAATATCTCCCAAACGAGTTAGTATGGCGAGGGAACTTCGTTTTGCCTGACGCAGCTAATTACCTGCCACACCAGCGATGAGTAAGTAAGGGACTGTTTGGGTTAAAATTTTGATTTTAGTTTTTATAGGACTGGCAGTATTGGCCGTGATGAAAATGTCTTTGCAATTAAGCACTATCCTCGTGAAATGGTTTGTGCTTCTGAGGAATGCAAGTTCATTTTCTAAGAGGTAAGTATGGGGTTTGTTGCGGAAAATTTTCCCGCAACAAGGTTTATCTTCTTTTCTTGGTCATGTCCCTTCGTTCCCTATTTTTTCATTGAGTGGGAAGACCGATATCTGGCAGAGGTGGAGGGTAACCATGGTCCTATCAGGCATTGGCCCATCGACCAGACTTCGGAAAGGAACCCACATAGGTCTTCGGGCGATTTTCTCCTCAGAAGAGGATGGGGGGGTTCAGTTAGTGAAGCCCTTCAGACGGTAGGGAGACTCACAATGAATCAGGAGCCCAGGGAGCGACAAGATGTCCACCAGGATCACCGTTGTAGGAGCCCGTAGGCTAGACGGGAGACTCCCAGCGGGCAGCAGAAGACTGGACGGTCTTTAAAACCAGACACCCCAGCATGATTTTGACAGGTGCGGGAGGACGATCATCGAAGCTTACACTCCAACGAAAGCCATGAAAACAAAGGCTTAGGATTACCTGCTAGGGGGAGAGTTGACGATCTCTTTTCTAGCTACAGCCCAAACGAGGGAACAACGGAGGAGCGAAGGTGGTGTGCAAGCAAACAGCTAACATAATAAAATACATCCCAACGTCATATCATCTTTCAAAGTGAGATGGAGCACCAAGGGAGTAGCAGAGGCTGTAGACGGACAGCCAAGCTACGAGACAGCCTTCAATGTGGGAAATATAAAACATAAAACAAAACAACAATAATAGCAACATATAAACAACGATAACATTAACAATAAACAACAACACTAACATAAATCATTATATGTAAAGAATAACAACACAATAAAATAATTGTAAGAAGTGACACGCTATTGGTCAGTCCTCATTCCCCTCATAACCACCGGAGTAGTTATTGACACGCGGAGTAAAGTGGCACACAGACATTTGTACTAGGCTTTGTTTGCGACGGCGATCTAAAGAATGGCTAGATCGGGGTATAATCAGTTTGGGATTATACCCACACAACCTTCCTCCTTCGTCCCGACAATATATCTATCTCCGATCGGACTTTCTGTCGCCTTCGCGTTGGTTTGTTTTTGTAATTTGAGTAGTTCGATGGGGGAAAATTACCCGAGCATCAGAAGTAGAAGAAACACTGCTTTTCGTAATTTTCCTACTACTTCCAATGTCTAGGGAAATATCAGGCATAGCTAGGATCCACAAACTCTCATAAACTCGCTCAGTGGCATTCCCAATTATCACTGGAATCAGGAGAAAACGCAGTGATTGAGGAGTTTAGTATAAGTGGGTACGATTGGAGACAATGAGAATGTATGAGAGTACAAAGACCGAGCTCAGGCGAAGTTGGAGGGCAGCCATGGCTCCATCAGC
The DNA here is from genome assembly GCA_907269105.1 of Volucella inanis. Taxonomy (NCBI): domain Eukaryota; kingdom Metazoa; phylum Arthropoda; class Insecta; order Diptera; family Syrphidae; genus Volucella; species Volucella inanis. The sequence continues at coordinate 46,963,759 of OU026154.1, forward strand.
CATTGGCCCATCAACTACAGACCTCGGAAAGGAACCCACATAGGCCTTCGGGCGATTTTCGCCTCAGGGGGGTTCGGTCAGTGAAGCCCTACGGACGGTAGAGAGGCTCACGACGAACCAGGAGCCCAGTGCGCGACATGAGGTCCACCAGGATCACCGTTGTCGGAGCCCGTAGGCAAGACGGGAGACTCGCAGCGGCCAGCAGCATACTAGACGTCTGAAAGTCGCCGACGGGTGGGGACGGACGGTCCTTTAAAGCCAGATACCCAAACACGATTATGACGGGTGGGGGAGGACGATCCCCGGAGTTTACACCCCAACGAAAGCCATGAAAACAAAGGCTTAGAATTACCGGCGCCACATCTCGGAAGAGTTGACGATCTCTTTTCTAGCTACACCCCCAACGAGGGAGCAATGGAGGAGCGACGGTGTTGTGCAGGCGGACGGTCAACATAATAAGACATATCGCAACGTCTTATCATATTTTAAAGTCAAATTCGATGGGTGGTGGGACGACAACCCCTTTGAAACCAGCACCCCACCGATGGAGCACCAAGTGGGCATTAGAGGCTGTAGGCGGACGTCCGAGCTACGATAGAGCCTCCAACGTGCGAACTTTAAAACATAAAACAAGAACAACAATACACCAACATATAAACAACGATACATTAACAATAAACAACAACATTGCCTCTTACAGTGCTACCTGGAGTTCGAACGAACCCTTTTTTAGAATTCGTCGGGATTCCAAGTCATTTTTGATTCTGGGCAACTTGACAGTTGCCAGAAGTTAATCCTAACATGGTGTTTTCAAATTGAACTCTTAATACGATGTTTCCTTGGTGAAAACTTGTAAATATTGCATGAAAATGATATCTCTGGATTTAATTATACATTTTCTGGTATTGGACCACAGCTTATAGGCCTTGCACCCTTCACAATAGCAAGCTAATATGCCTTCTTTCGATTTGGCTTCAAATTTTTCCAGTTGTACAGCCTTCAGAAGCTCGAATCCACTGCATCTAACTTCTCGCAGAAATCCAATATGTGGTTTACATTGACTCCATAGCTCCTCAGGTGTTTTCAAGTCAATGCCGCAATAATCATAAGATCCGCCCATAAAGCATCCGAAGTTCTGCTTCAATCTTGAGACATCGTGACATCTCAGTAAGAGTTCTGTTGGCACGTTTCGCGATGCCATTTTGTTGTGGCGTATGAGGGACTGTCAGCTTATATTTTATACCTTTTTCTCGAAGGAAACTTTCGCACTCGTTGCTGCAGTTATTCTCTACAGTTGTCACTTCTGAATATCTTGATGGTCACACCAGCTTATGTTTCTACAAAGGCCTCAAAATCCTATAATTTGCTCAAAGAGTTACTTCTTTTCTTCAGGAAAGTAACGAATATTTTCCTTGAGTGGTCGTCTATGAACGTGATAAAATATTTGGCGTTACCTAAAGACTCAGTTCGCATCGGTCCACAGATATCAGTGTGCACAAATAGCCTGGCCTTTTGTGCCACTGCATCAGATTTCCGGTTTTCCTAGGTTCACGAGTCAGACAAACTTCTGTTTTGCACCACCACATATAGGCCATTCTCTTCCATTACTTCCATCAGCAAATTTGCCTTTTGCATCGCATATGCGGCCAATTGAGTTTTCGAAGGTCGTCCTTCACTTATTTTCTGAAGCCTTTGGTACTGATACTAAGTTTTCAGTAAATCCTGGAACGAATAATGTTTTGTATAGGTTAACCGTCTTTGGTTTTCCCTTGACTATCACAGGCAAACGTACAAGTCTAACATTCATTATACACAAAGATTGGCCGTTTGTTACCTTCACAGATTTTTGTCCGGTGCATCGGCTTAACTCAGCAAACTGTTTTTCATTTGCACACATATGTGATGTGCCTGCATTGTCAAAGCACCACACAGACCTCCTCTTTAAATCTGTACTTCTTTACGGGTTCACCATTTTGTTAGAGGTTTCTTTGTTCTTTGTCTTCTCCTGACTTCGGATCATCCTCCATTGCACTACGACAATATTTGGCAGTTAAAAGGGAAACGGTGTTTTGCCTTTGGAAACCTTTTCTTGGGTTTGGGCGAAATTCTGGTGAATGTGTTTGCCAGAAAGTCCCAAGTTTCCTTTAACGTGCGCTGACTCCTCACCAGTGGAACTACATATATTTGCCTCGATCGCTAACAGCAGCACCGCTCTCTCATCCATATCTTTTTCCACCCAGCTATCCTGTGCAGCTACCGCATCCAAAGTTTTTTCTATTTTTCCTATTACATATAGCATTAACCTACCTTTATGCAGAATGTATTCCATTTGCGGCCTCCATGTGGCATAGTTTTCCCCGTTCAGCAAGGCGATTCTTCCAAATGTGCTCACACATGTATTTTGGCTCATTGTCGGTTAATATTTTGTAAATGTCCGATAATTTTAAATTAACTTGGGTAGGCGATATCTGGGCCCATAACCTGTTGGGTTGTTTGATAAAATCACCGAGGATTAAGGCTCTATAAAAGGATTTATTATATTTATTGCAATGAAAAAGGAGAGCTGTTAGATGACAGCTCGTATAGTGTTTATCTTTTAGCCGAATGTATTTAAAATGTAATATTTGGAGTTGCCATAACGTGTATCTCTCACAAATATACAGACTAGGCTAAGATATTTTTTTTAACTCGGTTTTAATTCTAAGCGAAAAAAGTCAAAGATTGATCAGTCTGTTATGGGGTGATGGCAATCTTCAGATCAAAAATCTTCAGTGCAATGAAAACAAAGCAAAATCAAAATACACAATAGAATCCATCCTGCAATATGCACAATATTTCAAAATTTCCAGTCCAAAAGAGATAAAAAATCGTCTGTACAATTTACCTACTAATAGAATCCTAAAATAAGACAGAAAAAATAAAATTACTTGCAGGACAACTAGCACCTAACTCATAAGCAAAATTCGTCTGCTGTTAATTCGTTTGCTAGTTGGCTACTAGTTCGCTCTCATGTACATATACAAAACGCATGTTTTGTTTATCTCGCTTGTGTAAACGCAATGTGAATGAAGGTAAAAACTCTTCGGAGTGGTGGTTTGTTGCTGGCGGTCAAATCGACATTTGAAAGCAGACAAGTTCCACTTGTAGATTTGCCTTGTTTGATCGAACAAATATTTGTTAAAGCGCATACACACAGGGCAATTTGTACACACAGTTTCTAGGACGTTTGAGTGGGAATAAGTTGTCTCTACACACATCCCAATTCGCCAGTATAATCAAGGATTTCGTTCAATGTCGAGAAAACCAAAAATTAAAAATGCACTATAGAGATAAGGAATTGTAACCCTATAGAGTCCCCTACCTGTATTCAAATTTTTTTCGTTTTCGAACATGCAAAAAGAATATAAAGAGCTCGACACAGTGCGAAAACAGAAACGGCGAGAATGTTCTTTAAGTAGTTAAAGTCGAAAAGAATTGAAGAATCCCTCATTACATGGTCAGACTTTATGGTCTGCATATAAAAAGCAGTTCGAAATGGCTGCTTGTGCGATCAACTGGGACAATGAGGAGAAGTGCTTTGCCCTAGTAGTATCCTTACATAGTTCTGCAGCAGAATTGTTGCAAACAATCGACAAAGACAAAGATTATATGGCTTTAGTACAGGCTATCGAGAAAATGTTTGGGGACAGCCAAGTTGGTACGAGGTGGAATTGCAAAGCCAAATGCAGCAACGAGGAAAAACACTGCAACAGATCCAAGCAGACGTCAGCAGACTGGCACATTTGTCATATTGCACCGCAGGCCAAGAAAAAATCGGCGAATTGGCAAAAGACGCATTCATTACTGGAATCACGGATTTGAAACTATAGTCAGCAGCAAGGATGATCGGGAAGAGAATCCTTGCTGAAGCACTTGCCATCGCTCTGGCGATAGAAGCAGCCAACTGTACTGCCAAAGGAATACACTTCGTCAGGGAATAAGTATCCGGTGAATGTCCTGCTCATGACTAAGTGCCGAGCAACGAAATACTTCACGGGAGAGACTTAGGATCCGCTGCTGGAAATCCGATAAAGTAGGACATCTTCAGGGGCGTTGTAAAAACTGTTACGACAGGAAGAAAATGGCTTCACTGGGGAGAAAATTCAGCAGAAATGACTACCAAGCAGTCGGTCAAACTTCTCGACGCCACCTTCGCGAGACGAAGATGACGTTCGATAAATTTTAATTGTTGATTTGCAATGCGTTGTTATCTGGATAAGTTTATAGTGTTGGTTGATTCAGATTGCGTGGACATTGTTCGGCTCTGACAGCTCAGCGTTTTAGAATTCATGTTGCTTTCGCAACATAGTCTCGCCGATTATCATAAAAAGAAAGAACAAAAAGAAATGAGTTAGAACATACCTTATATATATGCAAAAAATGTATACATGTGCATAAATGTGTTTATAACCAAATTAAAAATCTCTTAGCAGTATGGGATAAGTAGTGTGACTTTTACTTCATTTATTATGCATCTCAATACTAAGGTTTCAATTGGAAGTTTGCATAATTTAGCAATTGATCGGACATCAGCCTTCTTAGCCGTCTTGACTGAAACCACGAATCCATCAGCTCTTGTCTTCGTATCAATGATTCGTCCCAATGCCCATAGCGTTGTCTGTGATTGATCGTCTTTCATCAATACCAGGTCGCCGATGTTAAGATTTGCAGATGGGTTCAACCACATAGGTCTTTGTCGAAGTCGTAATAGGTATTCAGTTGCCCAAATTTTCCAAACTTTTGCGTTATCTTTTGCATCAGCTGCCACCGCGTTAACGAATTTTCCTTAAGCTCTGTTATGTCCGTATTAATGTATTATGTATTAAGTGCGGAGCCAATAGGAAATGTCCGGATGTTAACACTTGTAAATCATTACGGTGCTCTGAAAGTGGACATAATGGTCGTGAATTGAGACATGCTTCAATTTGCATCAAAACAGTGCACAATTCTTTAAATATAAAAGTGTAATTTCTCATGATTCGAGGCAGGTGAAATTTTGTTAACTTCACTCCAGCCTCCCAGAATCTCCCAAAGTGTGGTGCTGACGTTGGGTTATAGTGCCATGTGCTCCATTGCTGGCCATTGATCAATTGATTCAATTCGGCCGTCAATACGTTATTTTCTCCCACGAAGTTGATCCCGAAATCACAACACATATTTGCACAAATCCCTCTTCGTGCTACTAATCGTCTAAAAGCTGCCAGAGGGGCAGCTGTGCTATAATCACTCACTAATTCTATGTGGATGGCCTTGGTGCTGAGACAGATTAATATTGAAATGTAGCCTTTCGTTACCTTATTTCACATTCCCTTCCATGCTTTGACCTGGATTGGCCCTGCAAAATCAACACCGGTATTGTATAATATGCGAATCAGCTGTACTCTTGCGGTAGGTAGTTGTCCCATCTGTTGCTGCTCAGTAACCGATTTGTTTATGAAGCATGTGACGCAGACATTAATGCATTTCTTTACTCACTTAATCCATGTAATTGCACCGCTGTTTGTTTAGTTGTTTCAATCCACGTTGGTATTTGTAGCTTTTCTAGCTCTGGAAGCTCCGTCTTGAATTTTTCCCATTTTGCCTCAATGATTGAATCCATTTCATCATCCCAATTGACCTGTTTGTTTCACAACTCTTGCATTAGTATTTTACCCTTAATTATGCAAGGTGAGATCGAACCCATTGCATCATATATGCGTGCTATGTCTGACAAGACGGTCCGATTTGTGCATGACACTCGTTCCGTGCAGTTGAGTTTAAAAGTGAATACATCTCGAGCGGTGCCATTGAATGCCTAAAGTTTCAATACAGTCCCTTTTATTGCATGATCTCCATCTCACGAAACTCGGCTGGAATGGCCTCCAAGAACTCGGGCAATTGCTAGCCCATTTACGTAGAGGAAAACCTCCCAGCGACATCATTCTCATCAATTCTTCTCTCATTTGATTTGCTTCTGTGATTGAATCCGCTCCGTGCATAACACATCCACCTAAAAATTGTTTTTTTGCAATGGTTGGTGCCAGTGGAAAATCATCCCACTCATGACTCACGTGTGCCTGACAATCCTATTCCTCGTGGGTGTATACCATCTTCTGTGGGTCTTATTCAATTTCCCAGAATCTCTGAAGCATTCCTTCTACATTTTCTCTCTTCGTATAAAACGACCTGGTAGCGTGTTTGCTCTCACAGACCGGACCTATTAAAAACCATCCAAAAATCGTTTTCTGTGCAATAGGCGTCCCGATTGCTCCCTTAATCAAGCCTTGAAGCGCTATATCTGGGTACAAGTCAATACCCCATAGAATGTCAATATTATTTTGATGTTTAAACTGTGAGTCTGTTAGTTCAAGTCCGGATATGTGTGTCCGTTCTGACCTATCCATTTTCTGACTTAGAAGCCGTGCTGTCAGACACTTCATCACCAAAACTTGAATTGTAATGTCAAACTCATCATTCAATAGTTTCCTCCAATCTTGAATATTTGTTTTGTTGCTTTCAGTCTCAACAATTGCGCTGCAAACTCAGTTATGTGTGAAGCTTCAGATCCAGGATACAACAATACACGCATTGTTATTGACTGGCCAGATCTATCGATCGACCGCACAACCACAACAGTACTGCTGTCATCTTCATCTTTTTCATTTGCGTTTTGTCATATCCTAATACGACGGCTTGAGATGCTTCCATCAAGCATGCATTGCAGTTCTGTAATGTTAGGGGTTGACGATCTCTCTGTCCATTCATTTGTTGAGCATTCTTGCCAGATGCCACCATTGGCACTCAGCATACTTGTACTGATTAAAAAAGTTATTTCTCTCCTGTCCCATTGCTAGGCAATTAACACATAAATTATATTGACGCGTGACCTCCTGTCTTTTTTTTTTTTTGGGTCAGCGGCTAGGAATTTGTTGCATCTACGAATTGAGTGTGGTCCATGGCAAAGAACACATGAATTGCTGTCATTTTCTCTTACATTTTCCCTTCCATGTAAGGAAAGTGTCTTGGCTTTACTTTATCCTGACTTAGAGATCTGCCATTGGCTTCTAAGGTCCGATATCTACTTGTCAGGAATTCAGTTAAATCCGAGAAATCAGGAAGTGCTTTAAATGATCCTAGATGTTTTTCCCAAAAACCCTCAGCTTTCGACGGTAATTTCTGAACTATGAGTTAAATCAAGATAGCATCCCATTGATGCACTGTTACCTCCAAGTTTTTTAAGGATTGAAAACATTCGTTGTTCGTTTCTAACACATCTTACTGCCCCCGATATCTTCGCCATGTAATTTGGCCTAATTGCTGAAAAGTCCCAGTTGACAATTCACTAGTAAGCGTATATGCTCATACCGCATGGCAAGAATTGTCCAAGCTGATTCGTAATTCTTCTCGTTTATCACCAGGTGTTGCAATAATCGCGCGGCCTCGTTACTGACATTGGCCTTCAAATAATGCAATTTTTGCACATTTGACAATGCTGCATTTTCATGCAAAAGACTATTGAAGAGATTACTGAACTCAGGCCAGCTTCCGTAGTTGCCTCCCAAGCATGGTACGGTGATGTTTGGAAGCTTTTAACCATTAGACATGGTAGGAGCCAATACTTCTGGAGTCGGATTCACGGCATCGAGAGCCTCTTTAGTTAAGCTTAATATGTGTTATATGCTTCCTATACTTGTTGGAGGATTTCTTTTTCAAAAAAGACAATATAATAATCGTATGAAGTCTTTTAGCGTTGCCGAAAAAGTGCTCAGATAGCGTGTTTGGATGGCGAAGCAGCCTAACACACAATGTAAGCGTCAAATTCACTATTAATTTCCTTTAAACTATTGGTGACATTTTCGCATGCAGTGGGTATCTTCAGCTTACTCATATTTCCCTATTCTACCTACTTACAGGACGGTTTATTCGGACTTAAAAATTGTTAATAAACTATACAAAAGATCAAGAAAGCACAAAGATCAAGAACACACAAATAAAAGCACCTGACTCGTTCTTCTTTCAATCCTCTTGCGATCTTGTTGTCCCAGTTTCTCTCAACTTCAGTCTCTTCCGGTGGTCGAACAATGTTTTCCTTATGTCTTGCTCACTTCCTTCACCGTACACAATTTTTTTAAGTATTTGCCCGTGGTCAAATAGCTGCACAATGTTTTTCAGAGTACAGAATTTTCTTTCGGTATTTCACGATAAGCACAAGATTTCTCACAGATAGATCGCTGATTGACATATCCAGATCGAAGGTCCAAATATTACGCTACGGCAACTCGCAAAATAAAAGTGGTTAACAAGTGGAATTCAATTTAAAAACAACCATTGCAATCGTTACAAGACCTTAGGTTTATTTTATTTACGCAAACAGAACCAAATTTCCTCGACTGATCTCATCCCCATTTATAGTGTTAACAAATATACATAGGTCGCTGGCGATGATTCAATCGATGAATCGTGTTTTGCTATGGATACATTGTGAATTGTGACCCATATCCCCTCGATGTTACTTGATGCTAATGGAGCTTGAAATCGTTCGATAAATTTTAATTGTTTATTTGGAATGCGATGCCATCAGGAGGAGTCCAGTGGTGTACTTTGTAGTGTTTGTTGATTCATAATTCATTTACCTTGTGCTGCATATTGGGTGGACATTGTTCCCTTTAGATGACTTAGTGCTTTAGAATTCATGTTGCATTTGCAACAAAAGTTCTTCAGCATGTGTGCCAATATCTGAAAATTAGGAAGATCAGGACAATGTCGCTACAACCTCAACGGGATGAAATGATCGGACGATTCAATAGGACCTAGGTCGTCGGCAGCTGCCAGCGGAGTTGAAATCGAAACATATCCCTCTTCATTAGCCATCCGAAATGCGGTTGATATTTCTACAGGACACACATCACCCAAGATCTTATTTGGTCAAACAGTTCATTTGCCAAGTTAAACAAAATTCTGATTTCAATCTACGGAGCCTAAGGAGGTGAACGACTACATTGCGTAAAAACACCAGAGAAAAGATGAAGCTAGCGATCAACCATATACCATATACCGCGACCATAAAAACGTGTTCTGTGTGACAGTTTCTATGATGTCATTGGATTACAACGCGGCGTTAAAAGGCGCCCTGTTTGACGGAGCTTTAAAGCGCATCAAGTTTAACAAGTTAGGCAAAAAAGGGAGTGTTTCTTATCGTGGATACGTACAGGCACTTATAAGTATTGCAAAAAATATGATTTCGATGATTTTTTCTCTAAAACGTCTAAGGAACTAGCGGAAAACTTAGTGAACATTTTTTATTCATATCGCGTGTAGTCGCGGAGCATTTCGCAAGGTTGTGATGAAGTAAAAGCGAACTTATCAAGAATATTTGGCCAATTTACATAAGTGTAATCGCGCGAAATTTTAGGGATTCAACAAATTATTGGCGTGGCGTCCATATAACCCGATTCTAAAATTAAAATTCTACTTTTCAACAATGTATCAATATAACAAGCAACATGGATTTTAATATGTGCACATAAACTCAATAATTGTGCGTTTCCTACTCCTTCACACGCAAGCGACGAATTCTACCAACCCACAAGCCCACAACCTGCTAGTCATCCGTTTTCATATCGTTCTACTGCTCTACGCACACACATATACACATCATTGCATGCCTATTCTCCAACATCGCATACTCCATAGCCTATAAGCAACCGCAAAGCGATAGCAAAACAAAGCGTAGTAACCTGAAAAATGTCCGGTTATAAAATATTTGACTGGTTAGAACAAATTGGTTTTCTTTCCTTGTTTTTCCTTTATCATTCACTGTGTTTGAGTCCTCTCTGTTTAATACACGCTTTCTTATGCAAAAAATAACCCGCTTTTCTTCGACTTATTTGGTATTATTTTGTATGGATATCTTATGGCGTTTTCGTTTGGGCAGTCAGAAGCTCTCTTTTTGTGTACTCCGTTTTTATTTTCAAGGTAACACTAACATCTTCTTCGGAATTTTTATCTTCCCTTAATTTTCATATATATATATATATATATATATATATATATATACATATATCTGCTTGCGACGAATGGTATTACGTCACTTTTCTTCTTCGGAGCACAGAGAAAAGCCCAAACGCCATATTAGATTATTTTTGTTTGAAAAATCGGCTTCAAAGCCGATTACGGTTAATAGAAACCGTAAGATACTAGGTGGAGTGAAAAGTAGCTCCCTGACCGGCAAAATGCGCTGCTACTACAAAAAAGGTTATGGTGCCTTGAAGTCCGTTCATATTTCGGAAGACATGCTAAATTTCAGTGCGATACTGTTTCGGTTTTTTTTTGACAGCTGATTGTTGTTGACGTGTTTGGCATCATGTTGAGTATAGACAAAAACGATTTTCGTTCTCTCATAATACATTATATTTTGAGAGGCAAAACAGCGAAGGAAACAAAAGAAAAGTTGGATAAATATTATGGGGCTAATGATCTGTCAGATTACACCGTCAAATATTGATTTCGAAAGTTTCGTGGTGGCCGCAACTCCACTACCGATCAAGTCCGCAGCGGCAGGCCCTCCGATGCGGTTACAGAGGACAATGTCAAAAAAATACATGAAATGATGTTGGCTGACCGGAAAGTGAAGGTGTGCGAGCTAACAGATACCACAAAGATTAGTACTGAATGCACACGCCATATTTTGAGCAATATTCTGTATATGAAAAACTATCCTGCCGCGCATACTCACTCCTGACCAAAAACACGAACGCGAGAGCACTTCATAAGAGTGTTTGGACTTGCTGATGCAGAATTTGGCGGACTTTTGGCGTCGATTGGTAACTGTAGAATACCAGAGAACAGAATGAGTGTCCGGCAATGGACTGAAGCCGGCAGGAGTGCTCTAAAGCAGCCGAGGGAGGCTCGATGTGTCAGAAAGGTTATGGCGTCGGTTTTCTGGGATTTTCATGGCATACTCTTCGTGGACTATCTCGAAAAAGGAAAAACCATCAACAACGATTATTACTGTGTATACTACGTGAAACATTGGAGCGATTGAAGGCCGAAATCGCTGCAAAACGTCCTCATATGAAGCGAAAAAAATGTTGTTTTTGCAAGACAATGCACCAGCGCACAAGAGCATCGCAACCACAGCTAAAATAAATGACTTACGGCTCCAATTGCTGTCGGATCCACCGTATTCGCCCGATTTGGTTCCCTCGGACTATTATCTCTTCCCAAACCTCAAAAAATGGCTCAACAATAAAAAATTCAGCTCACGCGAGGAAATCATCGACGCCACGAAGGAGTATTTTGCAGACCTTCCAGAAAATTACTTTTCGGACGCGATCAAGAAGTTGTAAAATCGCTGGAATAAGTGTATCAAACTAAAAGGGGACTACATTGAATAAAATTAAAAAAATATTTAAAAATTTCATTTCCAAAGAGATTACTTTTTTCCCTACCTAGTAATGGAAAGTTTTATAGATACAGTAGTTCTTTTAGGCAAACAGGAACAAGCATTTCGAGGTCACATTGAAAAGCCAGATTCTAATAATATGGTAACTATGTTAAAACAATTTTATGCTTAGCTAAGTATAACACATTAATAGACACCCATTTAGATCAGTTTTCAAGTGTATATAATCCAATATTTTCTGGTCTTTCAAATGACATTCAAAATGATTTGATACATAGTATTGCTGCAGTGATGCAGTGATCGACGAAACACCAGACGTGAGCCATAGGGAACAACTAAGTGCCGTATTATGTTAATTATCGGATGAAGGAATAGAGGAAAGGTTTCTTGGTTTTTTTGACGTGAGTGAGAGTCGAAATGCAGATGAGCTCTCAAAACACATTTTTAATATACTTGATGTATACGGTTGCAAGGAAAATTAATTGGGCAATCTTACAATGGTGCCGTGGTTATGTCCGGGGGAAGTAGGTGGTGTTAAAACAAAGTCCTCTATGCATGTCCAATGGTAAATTTTATTCCTTGTTACGCACATGTTTTAAATTTGGTGTTATTCCGATCACTAGAAAATATACCTGAGTTAATTTTTTTTTTTTTTTGGATATATAAACACTAGTACTCTTTTTTAATAAATCAACTGAACGTTCAAATATTTTAAAACAAATAGCAAACCAACGTATGCCGGGAGTATCAGAAACTCGCTGGAATTACCATTCACGAATAATAAACGTTATTTTTAACTATAGACTAGATATCATTGAAACTTTTAATTAATTAATTAACGGTTTTCGAGATTTTTGCTAAAACGGATGTATTGTTTAATTTAATACAAAATAAACAAACGGATGTTGAAGTTGCTAAGCGAAAAATTTAGTGTTTTGAGTCTTGGCTTTTTACTAAGTTTCTAAACAAATTTGATTCCATTTTTGAAAGCAACCTCCACAAAAATGCCAATTACTCGATATTGATTTCAAGACTCACTATAAGCGCCTTTTTATAGAAATAAAGTACAATATCACAGCCCAATTTTCGATTTTACAGTTTTAAAAAACGAACTAAAAGTTCTCTATACTACATCTTCATTTCAGCAACTTGACGTTCTATCACCGTGAAAACATTTGAGAAGTGAAATACTACGTGAAACATTTCCCCAATTTTTAAAATTAAGTGCACTATTTTAAACACTACCAATAACTTTTGCCTCCGTGGAGAGATCTTTTTCCACTCCGAAAAGATTACATACATATTTAAGAAATTCTCAAGGAAAACAAGCTGTCTGATTTAGCACTTTTATCGATAGAAAAGCGACTCTTTTTAAGAATAAAAAGTAGACCGAACTTTTGTGAAAAAGTTCTTGCAGAATACCATAAAAAAGATCGAAGAATAGACTAAGAGTACAAATAAAACAAAAAAACAGTTCAACTAAACTTTTCACAATTTTTTCTTACTTTTACTGTTTTTAATTTAAATTCCTACTTATCATTAATATTTTCAATTTTTAACTTTGTAAAATAATTATTTTTAAAACCTTTTTTATACACCTTATTTGTAAATATTATACGTAAAGCTTTTTAATTTAATTTTTTATTTATGTATTTATTTTTTATAAATTTTTTTAACAAAACGTCATTTGTGAAGTTCCTAATTTTTTTATTACTTACTACCAATTTTGTTTAAGATATCGCAATTGCATCTGCCATAAAGAGGTTTCTTTAAAAGCCACTTTTATTATACTTTAGGTTCATTGTAAATTTAACCTTTAATGACTTTAAATATAAAAACTTGGCTTGAATTGCTTTACTTATATGCGATTTGCAATACAAAATATAACTTCAGAAATCGTTTGCAGGTGCATATATTTTCCGACTAACCATTTAAAATTTTCCACGCAACGGCACTGCAACACATCACATGTGTCAGTGAGGGAAAGAGCAATACAGAAATCAAACCTAATTTTGGAGGAAGTCCTTAAACTAGAGGTAGCGTGCGATTAAAACCAAAAAAAAAAACAAGCGTGTCCGGTAATAAAAGGTATACCTGTTATAAAGGGTGACCAGATAAGAACGATAGTAAAAAAAATTTAAATAAAACAACAACGATGTGAGATATAAAATTGGTTCATGCTCTTATGTGTGGAATAGCACATCATTTAAATGGCCGCCTCGGTTTCGCTGGCAATGCTTTAAGCAGTCGGTCCAATATGTGAGCCGTTATTCCGACAATAGCGTGTCGAATATTAACCTCGAGCTTATCCAAAGTCATTGGTTTATTAACGCAGAGTAAGGACTTGACGTGTCCCAAGAAAAAAAAGTGGAGTGGTAATAAATCGGTGAACGCTCGCCACGAGATGACCAAGACGCAAAATTTCTCCTTCACAACTTCAAGCGTTGCGTCACTTGTATGGCATGCAACGTCGTCTGGTTGGAACCATAGCTCAGATATATCGAGACCATTGACGGTAACGGGGTCTCCTTTCTCATTTCGAAAGAAATAAGGTCCGATGATGCTGCCATGCCATAAGCCGCACCAAACAGTTAATCTTGGTGGTTGCATTGATGCTTGGCTTAAAAATACCGGCAGTTTTGCTTGTTTAAATAGCCGCTGAACCAAATAAAATAAATAAAATGAATTCTAAGAGAAATTCAATCCACGCATCTACTAGTGGCTTGCCTCAGACCAGAAGTAGGAAGTGGTTAAACAAGATTTTTTTTATAATTTTCCGTGCTGAATGATTTAAGTACCCTTAAAATAATTTCACGCAGCGCGAGAGAAAAAAAATTAGGGTGAGAATCACAATATTTCAGACTACGTCCGGAATTCAGCTTAAACTTAAACTAATGAGCATTCGTAGCAAGACGGGTGTTACGACTGAAAGATTACAGGGACGGAATGCTACTGACAATTTTATTGAAGCCCTGACGGTTGAAATAACAATGGAACAAAATGAGGCAAGTGACATTACGTCTATCACACTTAAAAGGTCCCAATTAATTGTGTAATATTAGCACCACAAATAAGTTTTATCACACGGTCTTTTATTCAATCTAGCATGTGCAGAGATGTTTTAGAAACACCTGACCAGTTGTGGGCATTATACTTCAATTTTGGGCGGATAAATGCTTTATATATTATGGCCAGATCAGAGGGGTGAAATATTTCTTACGTCGCTTGAGAAAAGCTAGACATTTCTCAGCATTTTTGACAACATCGAACATGTAGTTGCTCCAACGTACATTGTTATTGACACAAATACCAAAGAAGGTAGAATTAGACCTTTTAAAAATTTATATTTTTCACCAATTTGGATTTAAAAAAAAAAAAATACTTAGCCCAATTGTGATTAACAGTACAGGATATTTATAGACTATTGTAAATGCAAAAGTGTGGCTATCGCTGACGCGTATTTAACACCTGACATTAATTTTTCTTGACAGCCTTGGTTATATATAGAAGTGCTTTAAATTTTACTTTAGAACTTTAGATTAGACTTCTGGGTTTCATCAAATACTAATGAAACCCTCCGACATCTCGAAAGCATTACTTTTCTCTATAAATGGAAAATATGAATTTTAAAGGTTACCCTTTGGATTGAAAGACGCTCCAGTTAATCTCGACACCATCTTGGGTTTGGTATACCATTTAACTTCACCACAGATGCTACGAACGAAGCAATCGGAGATCAGCAAGGACAGACCTATTGCCTATATTTCAAGGAAAATAAGTGGCCAGCGAGGAAGAAATGATAGCAACAGTTTGGGCTCTGAATAGTTCTCGATCTGATTTTTACGGAGAAAAGGGATTCATATATTCCTCAACCACCAAGCGCTGACATTTACCCTGAATAACCCAATTACAGTTCGAATTTAAGATGTTGAAAGACTATAATAGAAGAACGTGATGCCTGCCGACATCGAGTTTATGAAGAAAGCAAGCAAACTTTGGCAGTGCAAAGTATGTATTGCAAATAAACGACGCGAATCCCTATCCGGGGAAGCGCCAGCATGCGTCTCTAATCAGATGTATCCAAATCAACATCTCCACAAAAGAGTTGACAACATAACACATGTTAACCAAACATCTGTCAACCAAACACATATAGCTCTACCGAAACCTAATGTTACATTGAAATTGATTGACGCGGAAATTCAAGAACTAACACAGATCCAAAGAGAGCAGATTGAGGAACTGCAGAGGAAAAATAATGAATGCGAGCTCAAAATTCGGCAACTCGAGAAGAAAGTAGATTATCTAGAACAGGAACTAATCGGAAATACTGTGGAGATCTATAACATTCCACCAAATTGCGGCAACACTTCTAGCATTGATCTGGCTCTGAAGATTTTCCGCGATGGTCTGCTTGCCGATGTATCGAAAGAGGACATTGATCTTTGTTACACAAAACGCATAACAAAACGGCAAAAAAAAAACTCACAAAACACTAGCAGTGCCAGTCATCAAACAAAGAAAAATGTTCTCGTTGTCAAATTTGTTTCTCGCCAGTGCAAGGAGAATATGCTGAAAGCACAAAGAGGAAAAAAAGAACAGCTGACAACACTACACAACGGAAACAGTAACACACATGACAGACCGGAGAAGATGTATTTAAAGGAAGGTTTAACCTACCGGACACGTCAACTCTTTAATGCTGCATTGTCGCTGAAGGGTATCAATATGTATGGACTAAAAGACGTACAGTTTATTTGCGGAAGAAGGAGGGGGATACTTTACTAAGAATAACTTGTGCTGAAGATTTAAATAATTTATGAATATTTCTCTTAATTCTGTTTCCTGCTTAGTCACAAATACATGTGAATACCCAGTCAATTCTCTTAAATCTGTTGATATTAATTGTTTACATCAAAACATTCGTAGTACTAGAAAAAAATTTTTCAGTTCTGGTAGCACATTTTGAGTCGTTAGTGAAATTACCAGTTGCCATTGTTTTGAGTGATATTTGTCTCTATGATGAAGAATTAGATTTGTATAAAATACCGAGGTATGAACATTTTGGAAATTGTAATGAAACATACTTAGCTGAAGGTGTAGAAGTTTATGTGAAGGATGGTTATGTATGCGATTGTCTAAAGCTTAATTTTATTAGTGCTGATGTTATAAAATTGTCTTTTGATTTCATGAGTGACAGTTATGCAATGTTGTGTGCTTACAGACTGCATGTAGTTTCGAAATGTATCTTCATTGATGAATTAAGCGATGTTCTGAGTTGTTGTAAAGAGAAGAACTTTAATTGTAATTGGTGATATCAATATTGATATTTTAAATGAATCTGATAGGGATACTGAGAACTATCTGTTTCTTATGACGTCAAATGGTCTAAAGAGTTTTATAAATGAACCTACTCGTGTAACCGACTCGACTAAATCTTGCATTGATCATATATTTATGCGCCCTAAAAAAGAACAATAATAATATGTTTAATGGTGTTGTGTATGATCTGAAATTAACAGATCATTGAATGATTACACTATGTTGATTCCAGTACCAATGCACTAAATTGTTGTAACTCATCTGTAAGAAAGAAATATTGCACAGACTATGCTCTTTTAAAGGACTGTTTACAATATGAATTTTGGGAACCAGTCTATAATGAACCTAACCCATCAATTGCTTTCGATCTCTTTATTGAAATTTTAAAAAATCACATCAAAAATTGTACTACTTATTCCCCTCTCATCTCGAGCAGAAATAAATTTTTAAAGCCATGGATGACACCCAATCTTTTGCAGCAGATAAAACGAAAGAACAAACTTGCAAAAAAGTGCATAATATAAAACTTAAAAAATACTATGATTCTCTATGCAAATCCGTGCACAAAAATATTGAAGAAACACGCAACAAGTTTTATTTAACTTCATTTGAAGGTGCCAGAGGAAATATAAGAGATGAATGGAAGGTAATTGATGGCATTTTGGGGAAAATTAGACAACAAATAGGCATTCTTAGCTTGGAGATAGATGGTAAAAGTTTCTCGGACTCAGTCATCATCTCTAATAAGCTCAATGAGTACTTTACCGAAATTTCAGAGAAACTGAAACCATCTGTTGGGATTTCAAGAACTCAAGAACTGCAATTGTTCTATGAGACACACAGAAAACACACAACCAAACAGTTTTGTCTTCCAATCATTTTCTTTAAGTGAAATCTGTAAGGCAATATTTTCGTTAAAAAACAAAAAGTCTTGTACTAGTGATGGTATATCAAGTGTATTGTTGAAGAAAATGTGCTACTATATGGTGGATGTTTTATGTTACTTGTTTAATTTTTGTGTTCAAAATAGTTGTTTCCCCCAGCACCTGAAAGGCGCTGAAGTTATACCACTTTTTAAAAAAGGTAATAAAAGTAATATGTCGAACTACAACCTATTTCCCTACTTCCAACGTTTTCTAATAAAAGTAATCAGTTTGGTTTTAAAAGAGGAATGTCAACCGAGGATGCTATCCTCAGAGTGTGTAGCCAATTGTATGAAGGTATTAACTGCAACAAATCCACTATGGCTCTTTTTGTCGATATGACAAAAGCGTTTGACATGGTTGACTATGACCTGCTTCTAAAAAGTTATACAATGCAGGTTTTAGAGGAATAATCCACAAATGGCTTACTTCTTATCTAAAAGGTAGGAATCAAAAAGTAAATGTAAACAGGAGCTTTAGTGACTCTCGCATCTTAAAAAATGGTGTACTACAGGGTTCAGTTCTTGGTCCAGTGCTCTTTTTGATTTATATTAACTCTCTCATCGCACTAAATCTAAATGGAGTATCTACTGCATTTGCAGACGACATAGCCTTTACATACCAAATTGATACAAGATACGAAATTATTGCAAGATCTCGGAAGATCTAGAAATATTGAGACTTTGGTTTGCGGAACATAAACTGATCATTAGCGAGAAGACAAAACTTATGTCTTTCAAAATATCAAATAATGTTTTAAATGATTTTAATTTATGCTTTCATGCTTATGATTGTAATAAATTCTGGAAAAAGTAATTATATAAGTAGTTCACCTTGTTCTAATAATTGTTTTAACATTGAATCAGTGCATCACTATAAATAGCTTGGAGTATTAATTGACCACAGCTTGAATTGGAAAGATCATATTCATACTCTGAAATCGCATATGTTCCTTAAAACGCGCAAAATGTATCTCATCAAACAATATTGTTAAAAAAAATATATTAACTTCTATCTATTACGGTCTGTATGGTATCTCAAGTTGGGGAGGTTCTTATAATAACTCCTTCAGTCCATTATTAATAGCTCAGAAACATTTGATTAAGATTATCTGTAACAAAAGTCGACTAACTCAGAGCTGGCCCTTATTTAAAGACCTGCATATTCTACCAATGAGACACCTCTACGTTTTCAAAGTTCTAAAAGAATTCTATATGCAAAGCGGTAATATTCCTAGTAGAACTTCACATTTTTATAGTCTTCGTATAAATACCATGCATCTTTTCAGTGTTCCAATTGCGTAAAAACCCCATTTTTTTCACTTCTACTGCGTTATAGCCCCTTTAATGTTCAATAAGTTACTATTTTCTGTCCGAACAGCTCTACATTCTAATTCATTCTTACAAAATGTTAAAGACTGGTTATTCACTATGAATTATGAAGTCCTGGAATCGTTATTGAAAAATGATCTTCTATCCTAATCATCAGCACAAGTCAATTTTTAATGTCAGTTTATTAATTAAATATTTGTATCTGTTAAAATACAATAATTTCCAGATAGTAATTGTGTGCATCTTAAGGCCCGAAACAAATCTTTCTATCTCCATCCCATTTCCAAAAAAAACTTTAGGCATGCTTGTCATATGAAGTGTAGTCATATTCGCTGGAGTGGGTTTACTTATGGTATAAGTCGATCGAAAGAATATTTGACATTAGGCTTTACAGCGTGGTATAAAGGTTTTCCGCATGCAGTTTATTAGAAACTTGAAATATGGATACATTGAATTGTAATGACTACCAAGTAAACAGTTCAACAGTTCAGTTCTGAATTTAGTCAAGATTCTTCTTGGAAAAAAAAGACTCTCTTCGAATGAAGTCGTTTACGTTCTAAATAGAGAAAACTGGACTATACAGTTTAAATCTATAAATTCTGCTCTAAATACCGTCTGCAAATTATAAAAAAAGCTTTTAATAAAAATATTGATTAAAATGAATTAATTCGATAATTTCTTGACTGATAGCAAAAGCCAACGCTTATCATTGTAAATCTTGTAAAAACTGAGTTCTTTTTGCATTATAATAAATATTATATATACAACTATAACTTGTATACCAATATTGATTTTCCATTGAATAAGTCGTATACACCCTTACCGAATTTCTGATAATTGCTTTTTTAACTTAAGTAATTTAATATATGTGTGTACTGTGATTCCAGCCACAGATTTTTTGGTAGATTTCATATGTGTGGGATTTATACCAGACTTCGGTAGGTCATGCGCAAAATAATTTAGTTAATTTAAGAACCATAGGCACAGTTTCTTATTATAGGATCAAATGTCAATTATTCTTAAGAAGAAAGAACGCACACACACATACTGCATACACAAGATAGAACCTTCGTTAAAGTAAAAAAAAAAAAAGGAAAAAACTTTACCATAATCGTGAAATGGTTCTGTGGTTCACATTTTCTAAGTTGATTGCATAGGTGGGTGTCTTTTTTTTCAATATCAATTTATTTGCAAATACGTTTGTATTTTATCGAAAAAACTGTGTTTATTCTTGTAATTTGATTAAATCTTCTAGAGAAAAACAAAACACAACAATTTACGATAAAGATGTGTTATCTAGTAGGATGCAATTCATTCAAGCTTACGTCGTTAATGTGTAGGTTTTGAATAATCAATGAATATCTACCTAGAAAAAACATCTTTATTATTTCAGTGTCCTTTCTAACTATTTGTGATGGGTTACAATTAGGTGCTTTTACAACTAAAACGCCTAGGGTTACTAAATATACAACAAAGTCTCCAGCGGTAAGTTTGTTTTTTTAAAAAAATGTCAATGGCAAACGCAGTGTTATCCTATATTCATTAGGCTTCATCAACCGTTTCAACAACTTCGTTGTACAGATTTAATGCTACCAATGGAGTCACTTGTATATTAATAAGTACGGATGGGCTTATAAGCATTAAATATCGAAATAAGTTAAATGAAGATGTGGAAGCTGACCTGTATCTCCCTGATAATCCAGTTCTTACAGGCGAGTGCGCTGAGTCCAACTCGGAAGTGTTTACAATGACTTTTAAAGGATTTTCTCTTACTATGATGTTTAAAAAGGTATTGTTTATTAATTTATTAATTTAGTTATTAATTTTTATTGATAATATTGAATAGCGATATTTTTAGGAAAATCTTAAGATGTACAAAGATATGCAAATATATGGTATATGTATGCACATTCTCGTAAATTTAGAAATATCTTTATATATAAAAATCCTAAAAGATCCACCCCTAATATATATGAAATTTTAATTGTGATTTTAAAGGATCTTAAAGTCAGAGTATTCAAATTTTTAGACTATCATATTGTTATTTAATTAGTTCAAGCACCAATTTTTATTTTAATCGTTTGCGTATGGTATGAAGTAAGTTCTTCCATGAAATATGTATATATATTTTTCTTTATTTAAAATATTAACGATTTTATTACATCTTATTATTACTTTACGGGAAAAATAATAAAATAGTAACCGCTACGCCCGATCATATATCATAATAAGTAAAATTTACATCGACTTGGGATTTCTTCTTTATTAATTAACTCATTGTATAGAAAAATTCAACTTGTAGACTCTTTAGACTCTGTAGATTTTTCATATTCATTGCTCTGGTTAAGGATTTGTAGGTAAATGACGAAAATGAATAAGAACAGGGTGTCTATCATATGACAATTTATGTAAAAAAAAAAAACTCGTATGGAAATTTATCCACACTTTAAGGTAAACGTATCATGTACTATTTTTTTAAACTGCAGTAAGATCAGATAATCGGGTTGGCAAAGAAAAGTAAGTAAGTAAGCAAAAATGTGGATCACTCACTTTTCACTTTTTTTCCAATACTCTATTAATATAGTTCACTTCGAATCATTTGTATCATGAATTGTTTTTCTCTTCTGAGTCTTAGTACTTATTTTTGCTTCGCCTAGTTCAGTTGTATTATCTAAATAAGAAAATTTTTTAGGTAATTATACCAACATTTCTTACAACCCAAAATATATAAAAATATTGTTGATATAATTTTTTTTAATTGTACTTACGACTACGATACGCAATTAGAATGGATTCTTTTAAAAAAATATAATCATTACGTATGTGTATTTTAGTAAAATAAATTTAATTTAATATTTATTGTAGACATCCGGAGGGGAACGATGGTATATTAAAAATGTGGAACTATCATATTCTTCTTCAAATCCACTCTTCGAGCATATTGACAGATCTAATTTAGACGTGAGACTAACTTCACCGTCCAGAACACCTATGTACTTTCCAACACCTGTCGGAAAATCATATGTTTGCGACAAAGAGCAGACAATCGTTATGTATGCGCCTCTTGAATCAGGAGATCGTTCAGGACATATAGCGAAATTATATTTAAGACAACTTAGAATGCAAAGTTTTATGTTCAAAGATAGTGGAAAGTGGGGTCCCTCCTTTCATTGTAGTGCAACCGGATCTTATCGTGATGAAACTGCACCATTGGCGGTCGGTACCGCTCTCGCAATTGCAGTATTAATAACAATCGCTGGTTATGGAGGATGGAGGTAAGGTTGCTGAAAAATAGCATTAAACATTTAAATTAAAATACATTCACACCACACATATGTATACACATATATAAGTTCAACTCACCTGATTGTTTGTTTAGAATAGCTAAACAGCAAAGGGCATTACAATAGATCTCAAATATCTTTTAGTTGGTAGGTTAATTTGTCTTCTTATGAACGTACTCCCATAAACATTTTAAATATGCCTACGAACACTAATTTTTTGGGTGCTCAAAATAGGCCCAGATATTTTAATTTGTATTAAAAAAATTGTTAAAATTTTTTGTCTGAATAAATTCGAGAAAAAAATATTGCTGTAAAAATTCATCTACTTTTCGGGTAGCGCTGTAAAGCATACAGCGCTTCCCATAATTTTAAAAGGAACTACTTCAAAATAGTATCAGATTTAGATAGACTGCTCTTCTTTTAGTTTTGCCCTTGTATATCAGGCGATCAGCAAAGCATTTAGCCACTGGGTCATGAAGACAATAACAATATGTATATATTATGTACATAATAAAAACTCAACTCAGTTGGATTAAAACCTAATAATTCGAAGGCGAAAGATGGGTTCAATAGAACCATTATTCTGTACGGCGGTATTACAAGACACAATTCCCTGAACGACTTGAAGCCTTCCGACAAAGAATATTATTTATTTGACGCTATATATAAACATTGGGAAGGTATACAAATCTATAGACATATTTAGTGAGTGGACAAAAGTTTCAGAAAATCTTCTATTAAGAGACTTCAGACTACCAAAAAACTCTGGATACTCCTAAAATACCTAAAGATCTGCTATGTTTTTGGTTTCCAAGATTTCTGTTTTATAAGTGTAATCTAGCTTCCGATTCTA
This sequence comes from Volucella inanis, assembly GCA_907269105.1. Taxonomy (NCBI): domain Eukaryota; kingdom Metazoa; phylum Arthropoda; class Insecta; order Diptera; family Syrphidae; genus Volucella; species Volucella inanis. The sequence continues at coordinate 46,986,894 of OU026154.1, forward strand.
TTGTTGGTAATATCATCTGAAATGATGAAATGATGATGATCTTCTTGCACCAAATGCTAATCAAATGCCCAATCCTCTGATTTATAGCTTAATACACACCACTTGTGAAGCATATAGTATGTTCGAATAGTTTTTCCACGTTTCGTTCACATCTGGGTCATATAGTTTTTCTTTTCAATGATTTGGTAAATAAACGAAATACGAGTATGATCAAAATGTTTTTCTAGTACACTTTGTGACTAAAAAAAACTGTAAAATACATATTGTATTACTTTGTTTTTTATATATTTTAATAAAAAGTCAATAAAACTAAAACACCTCTTGTGTCACATACCAGCTTTGGTGGATACTAAGATTCTTGGTGCGAATCTATTTCATTGCGTCAAGATTAAATTTATTATCTTTACAAACTTTTGAGCTACAATATATTCAATTAAATCAATGAAATTCATTTCAAAAAGTGTGTTTGTAGTGAATTGTCGCTTCAACGATAAATATAAAAATAAAAAGAAAGCGGTGAGTGCACTCTTTTTGAGGAAAAATAAGAAGTTAGTTTTTTACAAATCAAAATGAATACCGACATTGACATCGGTATTATTCGAAATATATTATGGACCCGAAAAAAAAAAAAAAAAAACTGCAATTAAGCTCTTCATCAAAATATAAAAAAATTATCCATAATGAACAAAATGGGAGAGCTTCTATACAACAGATTATTTGATGAAGCCAGGTCATCTCAATACGGAATGATTTATAACAAACTGGAGTATAAACTCAAAACCAAACGTACTTTATAAATAATTTTACTATGAAAAAATTGCCTTATATTTAAAGCAAAGGGTGAAATAATCAATATTTATTTTTTTCCAATCTCCTAGATCTATCGCGATTGTTATATAAGTCCACTTATATAACGTATTAACTTAGCAGATATAAAACAGTGCTTCCACATACTATTTTGTCCATTTGCGTTGCAATTTTGGGAAGGTTAAATATTTAACTTATCCTGCTAACAACTGTCAGATTCCGCCAACAATATTTTATGAAAATAAATAAAATTTGGTCACCAACCCACGGACGAACTGTTATAAAACGTCATAGATAAATAGGGTGATTCATTGTGAGGTTCGATTTATAATGTAAAATAGAACACATACATTTGAAAGTAAACTTGAAAATTTACTATCAGTTAAACGAACAACTCATGGCATTTACTTTTCGAAAATGATATCATGTTAATGTTGGTCACGACTACGTCTGAAGCATAACAACTGGTGTCTCGCGGATAACACCAGTAATATTGGCTTTCAAAGCGTCAATCATAGCTGGCTTTTTCCTGAAGACCTGAGATTTAAATATCCGCATGATCTAGGCGGCCAATTTACCGTAGCAAAACGTGAAATTAAGTGCTAACTAAAATGATTTCTCAACAAGTCTATTGTTTCACACGCTGTATGGCTGGCAGCGCCGTCCTGTTGAAACCAGAACTCACCGAGACCATATGCTTGAATTTCAGGAAGCACATATCCCGTTAACATGGCGCGATAACGGTTACCATTGACGATAACTTTTTGATTTGCCTCATTTTTGAAGAAATATAGACCAATGATTCCACCAGCCCATAAACCACAACATACCGTTGTTTTTAATGGATGTAATGGTAGCTATTGGTACTCTTCGGGTTGCTCATCAGCCCAAATACGGAAATTTTGTTTATTAATGTATCCATTGAACCAGAAATGGGCTTCATCACTGAACAAAATTTCACGATAAAACACAGCATTTTCATTGAGTTTTTCCAGAGTCCCTTTACTGAAAATATGACGCATATTAAAGGCCGAGATCATGACGTAAAATACGCCAAGCTGCTGAGAACGACGGCAACACGATTCGTCACGGTCTTTGCGTATATCCTAAGCTACAGCTGCTATAGTCTCTTCACTACGTATTATCCACTTATGTAAACTGGGACTCAAATTTGCGAATGGTATTAGCAATAGTGGTTTCTGTAGGTCGATTATGTGCACCGTAAGTTCCTCGAATCGCACGAAAAACATTTCTCACAGAACGCTGATTTTCGTGATACAGTTGAACAGTTTGGAGAGGCGTTTTGGTGTCTTTTCATGATGACTTGATACTGAACAAAAATAACAAAACATTTTGATAGGAAAGTGATCTGCCAAAAAAAGCCTATTGAAAATCAAACCTCACGATAATTCACCCTATATAAGTGTCCAAATTTAAAAACGATATGATTTAAAAAAAATTACCTCATTTATTTCGAAACGAGGAAGGAGACTGTAACCTTTAATTTTCTCAGGTATAGAGCGATTTCAAATGACTGACCTTCTGTGGTTAAACAAACAACATCGATATACCTGAGCTGTGCTTGCAACAAGACGGCGTTACATGCAATACAAGCAACGTAACACTTGAAGTTGTGAAGAATAAATATCACATCTGAGTTATTTCGCGGCGAGCGTTCATCAATTAGCCGCTTTGATCATGCGATTTGACACCACTCGATTATTTTCTCTGGGGTTACTTCAAGTCCTTATTCTACGCTAATAAACAAACCACTTTAGATGAGCTCGATGTCACGCTATTGTCGTACCGAGTCATCAAAAATTGGACCGACCACACATATAATAGCATGAACGTAGCTTCAAAATAAAGCTAGAATCAATTTTATATCTCACACCATTATTGTTTTTTTTTAATTCTTATTTGGTTTAATATTAATAAAAATTCACTCGAATTTTAAACTAACATTTTCTTACGGCTTCACAAGTTCACACCTTCGCAAAATATATTCGTATACATATGTAATATATATGTTTGGTATTAGTACAAACATGAGTGTACTTCACGACATGTTTAAGTTAACAGACCTTAATCTGTACTTACAAGCTCTTAGTTTATATTGCTGTTTCTTTTGGGGCGCTATTTTCCTATTTTCCGGGATTTTCTTAAAAATGAAATAACTCCGGATAACCCCTAGTAGGAGAAAAATATGCCATTCTACATGTATATGTAGATTAACGAAGGTAAACAAATTTAAAGGCACTGTATACTAATCTTGCTTGAACCTCGCGTCCTTCTTTTGGCAAACTTCGATTGACTGAAATACAATATTATCTTCGCTTGTCACATGTCACATTTCGAAAGAGAGGCCTTTTGTAGTTCAATTGAATGTGCCAATCCTAGGCATATCTTAATCGATCTAGATGATATCAGCATCATTAATTGTTTAATAATACTTAAGAGTTAGTCGGGAAAATGTTATTTTAATGTAAAAGTTATGAGTTTTGTAGTACAAACTTTATTTATACCAAATTTTATAATCTTGGTTAGGCGCTAAAGAGCTTTTTTGTAACAAATCTGATTTTTGTACTAATTTGAATGAATTTGAATGTATATGTAGATTAAGGAAGGTAAACAAATTTAAAGGCACTGTATACTAATCTTGTTTGAACCTCGCGTCCTTCTTTTGGCAAACTTCGATTGACTGAAATACAATATTATCTTCGCTTGTCACATGTCACATTTCGAAAGAGAGGCCTTTTGTAGTTCAATTCGATGTGCCAATCCTAGACATATCTTAATCGATCTAGATGATATCAGCATCATTAATTGTTTAATAATACTTAAGAGTTAGTCGGGAAAATGTTATTTTAATGTAAAAGTTATGAGTTTTGTAGTACAAACTTTATTTATACCAAATTTTATAATCTTGGTTAGGCGCTAAAGAGCTTTTTTGTATAAAATCTGATTTTTGTACTAATTTAAATGAATTTGAATGTATATGTAGATTAAGGAAGGTAAACAAATTTAAAGGCACTGTATACTAATCTTGATTGAACCTCGCGTCCTTCTTTTGGCAAACTTCTATTGACTGAAATACAATATTATCTTCGCTTGTCACATGTCACATTTCGAAAGAGAGGCCTTTTGTAGTTCAATTGAATGTGCCAATCCTAGGCATATCTTAATCGATCTAGATGATATCAGCATCATTAATTGTTTAATAATACTTAAGAGTTAGTCGGGAAAATGTTATTTTAATGTAAAAGTTATAAGTTTTGTAGTACAAGCTTTATTTATACCAAATTTTATAATCTTGGTTAGGCGCTAAAGAGCTTTTTTGTAACAAATCTGATTTTTGTACTAATTTGAATGAAATATGTAATATTTTAATAGTTCTGCGAAAACATAATTGTTAGAAAATAAATGTTGAAACAAATGATAGTAAATAAATAAGTAAAACTTTATGCTTGCCAAGAGTATACTTACCATATGAGATAAAAAAGTATTAAAATTAGTTTTTTTTTAGCTTTAATTATTGAGATTGTTGGGATCAATAAACCCTCCAGTCTTTGGCCAACTCTCTCCAATTGCGTGCTATGAAATATCTGAATTCCTCTTATACTTGTGCGCGCCCTATAATTCAAGACCTTCCTCTTCTGTGTCCTTCCACGTAGGAATCTCGATGGTTTGTATGAGACCCATCCACCTTCTCTTACAACCGTTTATCATTTTTTCGCAGAGTTTCGCCGTGTCCTCACCTCGATTTTTGATGAACCGCGCGCAGGTGGCCCAGAAACGGTTACCACAGAGGAAAACGTTTACAAAATCCATGATCTCGTATTGGCGCACCGCCGAGTGAAAATTCGCGAGTTGGCTGAAATAGCAGGCATCTCAAGTGAACGCGTTAGCCATGTCCTGCACAAGAGAAAGGGTATGAGAAAGCTGTCAGCGCGATGATAACCGCGTTTGCTCGCTCCGGAGAACAAGCGCAATCGTAAGATCACTTCAAAGACATGCTTGGCCTTATTCATTGATACACACCAGAGGCCAAATAACAATCGAAACAATGAGTTTTATCCGGTGAATGTACTCCAAAGAAGGCAAAGACTGGAAAGATGATGGCCACCGTTTTTTGGGACGCGCGAGGTATGATCCACGTTGACGAAGAGAAGGAAAAAACAATCACAAGAGAATACTACGTCAATACTACGGTCGATTCAACGCCGATTAAAAAAAAACACGACCACATTTGGCGAAGAAAAAAGAGCTCTTCCACCACGATAACGCATTTGGCTCCTTACGACTTTTTATTCCTAAACCTTAAAAGATCACTCGCCGCCTCGCAGGAGTATTTTGCAGGCCAACAAAAGTCGTACTACACGGAGGGGTTTAAAAATTTGCAGCACCGCTGGGAAAAGTGTATCGATTTGAAAGGGGATTATATTGAAAATTAAATTGTCAAAAAGTTGCGTTGTCATTTCTAATCCGGGTATTTATTAAACAGCCCTCGTATTCGCTGTACAGGTCCAGCGTTAATGTCAAGCGACTGACAAACACTTTTTTGACCAGATATATTTCTTTTCCAAAGCCCGTCAACACAAGCAGGACCATAAATCACTTAAAGTAGCTTACGTTCAAATCGGCAAAGAACAGAATACCTGCCATATCTTACTTACATGTTACTTTGACTTAGAGCATGTCTGGGATCTTACATATCTTACATATTGTGTATCCTTAATGTTTTTTGACAGTGTCCTTTATATACGTATATTATAATATTTCCTTTTAAGGCCAATGAAATAGCGATTTGTAAGTGTAATCTTTTTGATATTTCTAATGAGGTGTCATTATCTATTTTTTCTTAATTGCGGAGCCATCATGTAAAAAATTCTGGACTACTTAAAAGTACCCTAACAAAATTCACTAGTCAATGTTATATTTTTATTAATTATTAATTTAAAATTATTAACAACAGAATCACCAATATAATATTGGTATGTCTATCTTATTCTTCGAGTTTCCACTTTTCATAAATTTATTTAAAAAAACAATGATACACCTTGAAGTTACAATAATTGTTAATATAAGCTGTGTCTTTAATTTTTAATTTGTTTTTGATTTAAATAATAAAATTTTTTTATCCACAGATATTTTAAAATAAAGAAAGTTCAATATGGTACAATGGAGTAAGCATTTTGAAAGTACGTAGCTGGTAATTAATAATTATACAATAATAATAATATATAAACATATTGTTAATATTTGAAAAGGAAATAATAAAAATCTTCATATCAAATTTATTTATTTAATGGAGTGCAGATCCACTATATTATATAAAATACGTACTTACATATTTATATGTACATATATACATATAACTAATTCTTTACTAAGTCCCGATCCACATAATCAGTTTTTACTAGGCATTTTCTAAAATTCTGGGTAAAAAAGGCAAAACGTAGAGCGAAATTTGATACATGTATGGTGCACAATTTTCTGTCCATTTCCTGCATACTCTTTTGTTGTTCTTCCGTTATTTTGTGCGATTTATTTAATCCTGTGTCGCTATTGTAGAAGGTGGACGTATGTTTGAGAGGATGCAAAAAAATGTTTGGAAGGTTTTTTTTTTAGAAATAAGTGTTTGTATGGTAATTAGTACTTTTGTACAATACTTAAAATGGATGCTTATTTTTCATTAGGTTTGATTGCATCCCTCATGTTTATGATTTTTCCCTTCGAATTGCTTTTCACAAGGTATAAAAAAATTGAATTTTGACTTCTTTGTTCTTAAATAATGCTTAAACAAGGCTTGGTCTTCATCTAGCAATTCTCTCATCAAAAATGTATCCCGGACCTTCCCCCATGGCTTTATTAATAATACATATTTTCTATTTTTTTACATTATTAAAACTTTTTCACAACACTCATACAAATTAATTGTTATTTTTTTTTTCGAAATCATGCCAGCAATAATTGCATTAGTTAAATCTAATACATCTTCGACTAACTGAGGTTTATAAATCATATTATCACAAACTAAGGAAAAACCCCGCTAATGAAAAGATCTGCCTGCTAGAACTTTAACTTCAAAGCACGATAGTAAAAATTGAATAGTGTGATTGCACCATTCAGGAGCAAAAGAGAATTTAGAAAAAATGCCCAACAAAAACTGAGTAGTGTGAGTCGGGACCAAGCGGTATAATATTCGTCATTTACTGGTTTCCCTAAGTTCTTTGCTTGATTTACATATGAGCTGCACGATTAGATTACAGGTATTCTATCGCAAAACTTTCTACTTTTCAGTAGATCTGTATTATCTCAGACCAATTTATTTAAGCTGATTTTCTTTGACATCAAGACCACACTTTAACTGTGATTCAATCACTATTCCAGCCTATTATTTAAACTGATCGAAGGTAGAAGGCCATTTTATTCAATGTTTCGTATGTCAGCAATTATTCGCTTAATAACAAAAGAATAAAACTATAATGTTATCGATTGTCATTTTCTATGTTATATTAAGAGACAAATTAAACAAAATAACATATCTATGTACATATATCTCCATATGTTACTGCGGTATATATATGCATATGTATAATCAGATTCAAAACAGTTGGCCAGTCTACTACACAAGTCTCTTAAATGTGCTTTCACAAATAAGCATTTTTTTTTTTAAATAGGAGCTTGACAACACTAAATATACCATAATTATCGCTTAAAGAGAAAAACAAATGGAAGAGGTTGTGCACACCATGTATTTACATTCTCTTACTCTCTCTGCGCACGTGACCGTTGGCCAACTGTTTTCAATCGCACTATATCTATCCGTAAATATACTGCAAATTGCTCAATTGTGTTAGTACGAGGAAAGTGGTTTTCAAAACACTTAGCCAGTCTACTGCGCAGGTCTCTTAAATTTGCTCTGGCGAAAATTTGAATTTTAAAAAAAGGGAATTAATTATACAATCGCAAATATACCAAAATGATCGCGGAAGAGAAACAAAACTGAAGAGCACGTGCAATTTCATTCTCTTACTCTTTCTGCGTATGTGGCGTCGACCAACTGATGTGAATAGGATTTAAAAATAACAATTCAAAATAATTTTCCGACGGCCACATGCGCATTTTCGTATATTCGTGTTGTAAACTTGCCTTTGCCTGCAAAATTAAGAAAACCTGGTCGCATACGCAGGCAGAATAAGAGAAAGAAAATGCATGGGTACGCACGTCCTCCACCATTTTGTTTTTCTCTTTCTGTGATCATTTTTAAATATTCGTGTTGTAAAGTTCCCTTTTATAAAAAATTTAATTTTGTAAGAGCAAATTTATGAGACTTGCGCATTAAACTGGCCAACTGTTTTGATAACACTATACTTTATAATGAATAGTTGCAAGAAACTTTGTCACATGTACGTACCTAGGCAAATATGATTACACCATATTGTTAAAAAAACATACCGTATGTACATATACTACATTTATTTTTTGATATTTTGCATTTATTTTGTTTCCATTTGTTTGTTCGTGTGCAGTGAGTTTAACACTTCCAATAGACTTTAAGCACAATGTTTCGATTTTGTTGTAAAAAAATTAAACTTTTTACACATTTTTGTGAAGCTTCTCTATTAAAATATATTTAAATTATGTAAAATTGATTGAACGTATTTTTAGAATATAAATGAACACCTAAAATACATAATACTGATGTTAAAAAATGTCTTCCATATTATAATGAAAATAAAAATAAAAATCCATATTTATAAAAATATTTTATCCAATTAATATATACATACACATAAGTTTAAATATAATAATATTGCATTTGTGACTTAATTCTTTAGGTTTTTGATTGTAGTTAAATAGGAAAATAAAAAAATGTAACTATTTTAGGGAACATTCAACCCAATAATTTAGCTTATGTGTATATTTATATGTATGTTTTTTTTATTACCTTATTACGATTTTCATATTTAAATCTAGATGTTAAAGTAACATATCTCGGTGTTAAACTTTTAAACGCAAAACAAAATATTTGCCTTGTTAACATTTTAATTTTTTAGTAGAATTAAATAAAACCTCATACGTGTACCTATGCATAATTTATTTTTAACAACATAAGGCAATAAAATGTTCAGCCATTGTATTAAAAACATACATATTTAAATCAGCATCAATAAATTAATAAAAACCTGATAAATCTTTTTTTAATAGAAAGAACTTAACACTCAAGTGGGTATAACTATACTTATAATGCCAAAGCATGTTTTAAGTTTTTCGGAAAACAGGACAAAAAGAGAAAGAAAGATGTTTGGGCTCAGTCGCCAAATGCTCCATGGATGGCATCCAACATTTAATGGAGAGACAAAATTATTAGTGTAAATTGACTTGATGTTGTATTTAGGCAAGGATTCATTTCACGGAGTTTTAGTTCCATGAAAAAAAGTCTTTCGATAAGGACTGATGTTCAACCCCTAACTGTCTAATTGGGAGGCCAAAACCTGGTTATCATATAAAATTATGTTTTAAAATAAAATCCTTTTTTATTCGATTTATGTTGCCTTTAAATGTAAACAAGCCAATATTTAAAAAATAAATATATAAAAAATAAATGAATAAATAATATCCTTATATTTTTTAAGTATAGTATAAGTATAATAATTAGTGGCCCAAAAGCTTTTATTAGTAATAAGTCAATCAATTTCGTTTAAATAAAATAAACTCGTATTATCCACAATTTTCACAAAAGTGTGAAGTATTTGAACTAATGGTAATTAAAAACAAAATCTCATGTTTATATTCCTATTATTTTGCGAAATATAGACATTCATACACTTAATGTAAGGTTGGTATAGATGCGATTTAAGGCTAATTGTATCATAAATGCCGCAAGTTGTTTATTTTTCGAAATTACTATAATCTGTCCAACATAAATTAGCAGTACACGTCTTATGAGGAAGCTTTTTCAAAATCAGGGCGTGCCATATTTTTGCGCCATACAAAATTTAAAGAAACCCCCTAAAAATAGTGTTTACCCGCCAGTGAATTTCCAATTGCATCTGACATAAAACCAACACATATTATTAAGCGCACGTCTGATTGTGCACTGATTGGCTTTGGCCTGTGGCTGTGGTCTATGACTTCTGATGTGCATTCAGAGTTACCAGTTTCCGTTTGGTAAGTTTTTTCCTTGATTTCTGTTGAGGAGCTTTTAAAAAAAGTTCTTAATGATGAGTGTTTTGTATTTCTTTTAATGTGTGCAAAATACGTTAAAATGCTGTTACAAATTTCTTTATGGAAAAAGTTTATTTGCGTAGGTTTTTGTAGCGCGCGGTCTGCTTTTTGAGGTTACGTGTATATTTTTATATATTGATAGTGATATTAATGTGAAGTAAAGTGTTTTTATGTATGATACCTTTCAAAAACGCGCCTTTTATCTTAACTCTTTATTTTATAAAATATAAAACAAATTATGTTAATGAAAATTTTAATCTTAAAAAAGAGAACGGTAACCCTACAAACTATTTTTTCAGATTTTTGCTAATTTGAAATGCTTAATACGAAAACCCTTTAAGAGCTTTTGTTGGAATAGCACCATAAGGAAAACAAAAGAGTGCAAATGAGAGACAAACATCTCTATCTTCCGTGTGTTGCCAGTTTATGTTGGGCAGAGTATAGTCAAAGAGCATAAGTGAACAAAACTTGATAATAACTTTTCAGATGCAGGTATTCTCAAAAACAGCTCACCACAGTTTGACTGAAATATATGTGTGAAATGTCAAATAAATTGAATGGCTGTGGATCAAGTTATAGCGTATTGGCTTCTGAATTGGACTGATCGGAGTTCAAATCCCAATGAGGCCCGAAAAATATTCTTTTTTCAGGCAACTAAAATCACGTAAACTGAGTAGTTAAATAGAATACAATAGGCCCTGTTAAAGATTAAATCGAATAAACGAACGCAACGGAAGGAAGAAGAAGAACGAAACACAGTTTGTACAATTCATTTACTTAAGTAAAAATTTAACACCGACTGTAAGTTGATATAGTCCGTACCAATTCAGTTCGCCAACGGTCGATTGCGTAGAGAGAGGATTTAAGAGAATAAAAATAGTACGAAAGAGCAAATATTTTCGCCTGAAATTTACCATGCCTAACTCAACTTTACCAACGCATATATATGATGGATTTGCTATTCGGAATCCAGTTTTACGAAAACAATAGCATTGCTCGAAAAAAAGCTTTTACAAATATGGGAAATTGTCATGGATTCATCGCGAAAAGAAAAAGCAGTAGGAAGTCAGGCTCGTAAAATCGTTGTTAACATGTATAACGAAAAATTGGAAGAAGCTATGAGTTTATGTTTGGATAATCCCATAACGTAGGCAAACTCGCAGACTAAAGAGTTCACTGAAATTGTCCGATCAATACGAACGATTATTAAGAAATACGAGGAGGAAGGTGTTATTAAAGCACCAAATAAAAAAGTACCACACACAAAATGGAAAACTGCATAGACGACTTTGACATCACAGCTATTCGGCGAATCACATACAACTTTCACCTTGAGAAAAAAATAATGATTACCTTAAAAATGTTAAGACCACGGGTCCAGGAAGATTTGTAGCTTAACTTAAGTATTATGTCGCTACACAGGATTCTAAGAAGAAATGGATTTTCCTATATAAAAACGGAGAACAACCGTAAGGTTCTGTGCAAAAAAAAAAAAAATTAAATTAAACTTTTACGAGTGAGATATCTAAAAAAAGGTCCGGGAATACAGATCAAAGAGATATGAGATCATTAATTTGGACGAGAGCCTTATTCACAGCTCACACATCCAATTTCAAAAAGTCAGATGTTGATAGTGGCACATACAGATGGCGAGAAGGGCTTCGTAAATAATGCCTGGCTTTTATTTAAATCTGAAACTAAAACAGGAGATTATCATGATGAGATAAATTTTGAAAATTTCTCCAAATGGAAAATAACCATCAGTTATTATAATGGACAACGCATCATATCACAACAAATGGGAGGACAAGCAAATCAGTTCTGGTTCCAGAAAATTTGAGATGTTACAATGGCTTTCCCACTACAATATACCACATAGTTCACAGATGCTCAATCTAGAACTTTATGAGCTCATAAAGGAGCATTCAACTATACACCATTGTTGCTATAACACACGGCGCGGGCACGAAGTACTACGATTGCCACCATATCATTCAGATCTCAATCCAATTGAAAATACTTGAACAACTGTCAAGGCAAGAGTGGGAAACCGAAACACAACATTTAAATTATCGGATGTTCAGAAACTAACTAAATAATTTTCAAAAATTACAGTTGAAGATTGGCGCAAAGTTTGTGCAAAATTTATAAGGACAGAGTAGGAATATTTTTTTTAAGGTGATGTGGGACACAATATCGGATGCAATAGTTATCAATCCAGTAGATGTTTCTTCAACCGATTATGAAACTGACAAATCTTCAAATTGTTTTATCTTTTTATATTTATCTAAATATGTATGTATGTTTTTTATTTCTTTACTTGAAACCAAAACTAACCATGCATTCGTTATGCTGCTGTTTCGCCTTTGCTTTTGCTGCTTATTCTTAATCTGTTTGATATATGCATTTAATCATCAGTTTTATTTCACTATAATTCATAGCGAAATTAAACAAATAAGAAAATGCAACAGTTCGTCTATAACGAACCGTTTAATACTCTTCCTACCTAGGGTATAAAAACCGTTTTTGTTGACAAAAAAATAATAAAAAAAAAAACATTTACGTGCCTTGCGCAAACCAAATCAGTTAAACAAAAAACATTTGCTGTGACACTGTAGTTCTCTAACTTTGCCAGCAATAATGATCTACGAAAGCATAATGAGCAAATAATCAAAAATCGTATAGATAAATAGAATCACAATCAAACAATCAATTCATCCGAGACCTTTTGCTTCATTTATCCAATCGTCATCATACGCAAATGCCATACAGTACCAACAGATATACAGAACTTTTTTTTATATTTGATCAGAATACAATTTTCTCCAAGAAAATTTGGTATACTATATAAAGATCTACACTTCCTCTCCTACCAGGGGTGTAATATTTGTTTGAAAAACTGGATATAAAAAATAATTTACCTGAGGTAGAAAATGGCCGTCCTATCAGTGCGCTTCCAACTTCAGTTTAATAGGAGTAAAATAAAAAAAACCAACTTCAGTCAGATCGCAACTGCGATCTTGAAAGTGGTTTTGGGGTGTAGATCCTTTTGTTTATGGCTCCACCCATTTCCCTGTTTCTTAGGTCATATTTAAGATATATTTAAAGAGACCTGCACAGTAGAATGGCAACACACTTTACTTATTTCCATATAATACAATACAATAAAAAAAAGGAACGTTTTGTTACCTCTAGATGAACTCATAGATGAACTAAACTGGGTGTCGAACTGTAATAATCCTTTTGTGAACCCTTAACTTTCACTGTAAGTGAATTACGAACACATTGTACATTTATATTAGTGTTACCAGTTCTTGGGGAATTCGTCTCTTTGTATGGAATTTCAGTCCAATATTTGATGAAAGGGGAAAATTGGAATCTTCTCTCTTTTAGAACAAAATGAGGGGAAAATACAAAAAGAATCTCAATAACTCTTGAGTTACAAATCCAACAAAGCAATTACAAAAGAGAATGACGTGTTAATTGCTATGCGTAAACTTAACTCACACGCATGCATTCTTCGTGCGCATGCCTGATTGGAAAATGAGAAATATGCAGGTATTAATTCTAACTGTATTTGAGTTTTTGCTGTGGATCTTGGGTGGAAAATTCAATTTGCAAGAAGAAGTCAGTTTGCTCAATATTTTTGCAGAAGATTTTTTGTGTTGGGTTATTTTTGTTGTGTTAAGTTTGTTTGTTTGGTTTTTTTTATTAATTGGCAGTTTACCATAAATTTGAAATGTAAGTTTATACAAACATTTTTTAAAGTATGAGGCACCCTCTAATAATGCAATTATTTGATGAGTAGAGCTGTTAAAATTAAAGTAAATATGTACATATGTATGCATGTAATACATAGTTTGATTCATTTCTTTAGGAGTTTAAGAAAAATATATGGATGTACATATGTACATACATACCACAAGATTAAAAAAGTTTAATTAATCGCACATAATTAAATAACCCATCTGAAAAAAAAGTTGGGGGTTTTGTTCTCAAAAACCTTTCAGCAATCTTGGCTAGAAGTGCCAGAATTCAAGGGTTGGCTTAAGCCGATTAAGGATAATCCTTTGAAATCGTACTGCCGTGCGTGTAATTCAACAATAATAGCCGGTAAAAGCGAGTTTATCAAGCATTCTAAAATGTTGAAACATGTAGCTATTGTAAAAGCAATTGGCTCGTCGCCATCAGTTAATTTAATATTTAGCAAAGTCAGCCCTGATGCCAGGCACCATGAAAGTAATGTTAAAACAGCTGAATTAACATTATATGTATTCTTTGCGGAGCATAATGTGACCGTTGTCTTTGTTGAAAATTATTTTTCCTGATTCAAATATTGCGGCCGACATGATGTTAGGAAAAACAAACTGTTTTAAAACTATTGAGAATATTCTAGCTAAAGTTGAGATTAAGCGCTTAGGAGAAATTTTGCGACGAACGCCTTTCTCAATATTAGTTGATGAAGGTACCGACATTTTAAATAAAAAAAGGTTGTCTTGCCTGACGCGATACACAACCCTACAGCATTAAACTTTCATACTGAATTGTTGGGACTAACTAAATTAAATGCTACCGATTGTTCAGCTGAAGCGTTATATGTGTACAGCCTTTAAAAAATGTGTCTGAAAAAACGAAATTCCTGTAACAAATGTTATTGGTTTAGTATGCTATAATGCTTTAGTTATGGTGGGAAAGAACAACTCTTCGCGTCTTCAAGCTGACGTACCAGGTGTATCTCTTTTTAGATGCATATGCCACTCTTCTGCACTCGTAGCTAGTTAGGGATGAACTTCCAGATCAGTGTGGGTGGCCGTGGTTTAGTGGTATACGCATAGACTCCTCAAGCAGAGGGTCATGGTTTCGAATCCTGTGCGAGGCAATTCTCGAAAAAAAGTCTTTTCATAGAATGTTTGTAGTTATATGAAAATCCTGTCTGCGTCAACTCTGACATAAGGGCATAACATTGATATTGGAGTGGTTGCTGGCTGGGCTAAAATGTAACGAACTAACAACTAGCACGTACTAAGTCCCACTGGTTGAGGATGCACTGGCGCCAGTTTGACAACCACCTCTAGGAAAAATACCGAAACCCAATACACCTGAGTTTAAAACTACTACACCACCCGCCCGCGCCATGGAGCGGGATTATAGAAAAAAAAAGTGTGAAATTCTTTTATCAATGGTAGTTATGTACATAGTTGTCAGAGAGTTTAAAAAGCTGTGATATACTGGAGAAAATACAAGATACAAAGAATAAAAATATTAAGTCCATCTAAGACAAGGTGGCTTGTACTCCACTCCTGCGTACTAAGGAGCATTTATTCTTATTAGACTCTATAGAAACAAGAGATCAAAAACTACAAATATATATGAAAGTTTGGCCGACTAAAAAGTTAACGATTAAAATTTAACGATTTTAATAAACTTTTTCAGAGTAATCAAGTTTTGTTGCATCTCCTCTACAGTAAGTCAAAAAAGGTCTTACACAAACTAGAAGTAGATTTTGATAAACTACTAGCTTCTTAACAGTATAGTGATCTTGCTTCAGTGTACGGCAGTAGTAGAATTGACCTCAGAGACATTTACGTTGGGCTTCTACAAAACTTTGCTTAGGAGCAAAATTTAGAAATAAGGTTACGCTGCAAAAACTTCTATAATCGAATGATGGAAGAGACTTTAAAACGATTCCCAATAAAAATTCATGACCTTCAAGTTATGGAGTTTCTTTCTCCAGATGTGGTATTAAATATACCCAAAAGGGTAAGCTGAAGGAACTTCATTTCAGCTCCAAAAAAAATTCCAAACTGTGACGAAAGCAAATTAATTTTAGAATGGAGGGAGTTTCCTATTTAGATAATTGGAACAGAGAAAGATAAAATGCAGCAATTGAGTGCCGAATATTTTTGGAAGGAAATAATAGAAATTATGGATTTTGAAGGAAACTTCTTATTTCCGAATTTAAGTCGAGTTGCTAGATATGCTCTAAAATTTTCAAATTCAAATGCCTACGATCAGCGCTTATTTTCTGTAGTAACTGACATAAAGATAAAAAAAGAAAGCGGTTAGGTTGACCTTGCTTAAACGCTATCTGCTTTATAAGATCAGGGTTCAAGACCAGATATGGAGTGCTTAAATTTTAAACCAACCAAGGAACATTTTTCGTTTTTTGATAACTCAATATACAAATAATGTACAAAATTAGCCATCCCTCAATATTCTTGTTCTCTTTCCTAATGTTCGTTGATTTCTATTTATTTTTAAGTATGCCTTGTATGACTAGTCTGTTTTTTATTATGTTTAATCTTTATTTTGGTTGAATTTTTGTTGCTTGTTTTTAATAAATAAAAATACAAAAACGTTTTATTTTTCAACTAATATTGTTTTTTGAAAAATTATTGTGGGGAATCCATGTGGAATGTCACCACAAGGAATGGGGAAAAAGGGGGATTTTAAGGTATGTGATGGGGAATTTCACTAAAAGAGGCTGGTAACACTGATTTCTATACCTGCCAAAATGAGAATGAGAGCAATTTGAAAGTAAAATTGCCAAAATGCGAGTAATTTATAAGTAAAGTTGCTAGAATGTGAGCGATTCCACGCGTTTTGTAATGTGAATGGCCTTTTGTTTGAGTAAAAGGGCGGGTTTTGTGTAAAATGGGAGGGAAATTGCCATTAATGATAATTCGCACGTATTCACAGACGTGGTCACACGGTAGAAGCGATCGGTAGAAAAACGGTTCTGTTTTCCAATATCTAGAAAGTTTGCCATCTAAGCTGGGGTTTCGCGTCATATGCGGACCAAAAAAAACACAAGTATTCCACTTGTTGCCGAACGCTGCACAACGAAATTTATTTGTTACTTGGCTTTATAAGTTTATTTTGCTAACACGCTAGTTTGACAAAAATGATTTATTTTACTTACACGCTAGTTTGACAAAAATGATTGATTATTATCAAAAAAAACTAAGTCGACTTACTTAGGCTGGAACAATCACTTGGAATGGAAATGGGGTTCAGGTAGGTTATATGAATTAATTATGTGTTACCTTCTATGTTAGTTCATCTATGGTTAAATCATATATGGATCGTAGCTACCATCCCATTTTACACAAGACCCGCCCTTTTACTCAAAAAAAGGCCAACCACATTACACAAACGCGTGCAAATCGCTCTCATTCAAGCAACTTTACTGGTAAATTACTATCTTCTAGTAATTTTACTTCTAAATTGCCCTCATTCTAGCAAATTCTGGCAGAGTATGGAATTACACAAAGTGTTGATAAGTCACTTACAGTGTGTCTGTGCAAAAGGTAAGGGTTCGCAAAAGTATAGGGTGATTCATCGTGAGATTTGATTATCAATAGGCTTTTTTTGATATATCACGCGTGACTCCTATTTAACTGCTTTATCATTTTTGTTCAGTATCATTTGGCAAGTCATCATGGAAAGACTTACACTACAACAGCCTCTCCAATTTTTTTTTACGAAAATCAGCGTTCTGTACGCAAAGATAGTGACGATTCGTCGTCGCTCTCAGCAGCTTGGCTTTGTGTATTCGGCAACTTGGCCTATTTTACGTGTGGATGTAGGCCTAAAAGCGTAAAAAATTGAACTTGTGCAAGAATTCAAGCGACTTGAATTTGCGTCATATTTTCAGTTAATGGGCTCTGGAAAAACTCAATGAAAATCCGGTGTTTTATCATGAAGTTTTGTTCAGTGATGAAGAGCATTTCTGCCTCAATGGATACGTTAATAAACAAGATTGCCATATTTGGGCTGATGAGCAACCCGGAGAGTACCAAGAGCTACCATTAAATCCTTTAAAAACAACGGTATGGTGTTGTTCGTGGGTTTGTGAAATCATTGGTACATATTTCTGCAAAAATAAGGCAAATCAGAAAGTTATCGTCAATGGTAACCGTTATCGCGCCATGTTAACGGACTGTGTGTTTCCTGAACTGCAAGCATATGTTCTCTTTGAGCTCTGGTTTCAACAGGACAGCGCGTGAAACAATGGACTTGTTGAGAAATCATTTTAGTTAGCACTTAATTTCACGTTTTGCTACGGTAAATTGGCCACCTAGATCATGCGATATCACACCTTTGGAATATTTTCTCTGGGGATATTTAAATCTCAGGTCTTCAGGAATAAGCCAGCTACGATTGACGCTTTGGAAGCCAATTTTACTCGTGTTATCCGCGAGACACCAGTTGTTATGCTCGAACGAGTCGCCCAAAATTGGGCCTTCCGAATGAACCACCTCAAACGTAGTCGTGGCCAACATTTACATAATATCATTTTCAAAAAGTAAATGCCATGAATTTGATAATAAAAATTTTAAGTTGGCTTTCAAATTTATGTGTTTTATTTTACATTATAAATCAAAGCTCACGATGAATCACCCTATATTAGTAGAGTTTGATATCTAGGTTATATCACCTATGCTACGACTCAAGTGAATGAGAATCAAATGCACGCAGAACTCGCGCACAGGTTACTTAGGTTCAAATAGCTTATCTGAGAGAATCAAAAGGTAATTTGATATCAAAATAAAGTGATAAGATGTTGGTGTGCAGTTGCTAACAAGATAATTGATCAAAAATGATTTGATGCGATCAAAAAAATTTTTTTATGAACCTTACGCGCTCCATAGGTTATATCCAATATTTAATGGGCAGATTAAATTATTAGTGTAATTGGACTTGTTGTTGTATGATGTATGGCGTGATTTAGGTAATAATAGTAACTATAAATATCAATAGATTAATGAATTTTAAAAAATGAAGTTAAGCAAAAAAATTTACAAAATTAAATAATTGATGTGAGTACACAAAATCCCGACGCCCCTGAAACATGAGAAATGGCCGCTTTGTGCATCTCTCTCTCAAATTGGTGTCATTGGCACTATAAAGATTGGTACACTTTCCCCGTCGTGATATACGTAAACCTTCTAAGAGTAACGAGTCATGCATTAGCCATAAGGTCCGTTACTGCCTCAAGTGTATTTCCTTTGTAGACATACTTATACATGAAAAGCACAACATAGTCAGTCAGTCAGCCCTAGTTTTGTCAGCTTAGACTTGCGTCCACGAGAAACCCGTGTTCTCAACAGAGGACCACCATAGCTCACACCGCATGGATGAATTCGTTCAGCTGGTAACTCTCCCATCAACTGGTTACTTCGTAAACTCTGTTACAAGAAGCATAGCTTACACCGATGTACAACCTTGTGGATGGGATTGCGACTACCAAGTATCCAAAATCGTTGGCGCATTATTACGAATGTCTCAGTGAAGATTATTTAAATGATTAATCTTAATTAAATTTAAGATAAGAAATATTTCTTTTATTTGGGAGAATTATTGGATATTTTAAATTATATTATATATTTGCGTGTTTCTAACGGTGTCTAACGGTGGCAATGAATACGGAATATCGCAGAAGTTTAGATTTTTTCGGAAGGAGTCGATGTCTGATGAGATGTAGAATATTGCCCCCAAATGAAATTTCTTGGATATGCTGAAGAATAAGCGTCCTTGCATGATAAGACTAATGTTTAAAATACGACGACGATATTAATTAAACCTACAATTGAAAATAATGCGAGAACAACAAGCAATAGATTTTTGTAACGATACCACGAGGAGAATTTTTAAATAATAGAAGAAATAAATCACTATTTGGGATAATAAAAAGAACATGTTTTGGATGTGGATTTCTTTCCGTGGGATCCATATGGGTCAAGGGATCACGGTATGGTGATCTTAAATGAGCCTGATTCAAGTTTACTGCATGGACAGACAATAGCAGGGTATGTTGCCGATAATTCCTTCCGAAATAAGATAGTTCATTCCTGAATTGGGACCATTTTTCCGCTACAGTCGATAGCAAGGGATCATCGCAGACTAACTTTAGCTTTGGTTCCTAACGCTTCTAAAAAATTAGTTTGAATGTTGAAGCTAGCAACCAAAGAAGATCGAAAATATGTAAACTCTCCGATAATAATGTTCTTCGAGTTAATAGAGATTTCGATATCAATCATAAGGATAATATGATTTTGTAACATAGCCCATCTCGAGCGGGATTCCAAAGCATGCTTAGAACCCTTACTGATTTTTCAGATTCTTCTGAATACTCAGTACTCACAAACTTCACTTGCTAGTGTCGATAAAATAGGCCAGCAGTTCGAGCTACATTTTCGCAGGTTTAATTTGGGCACTTCCGGTTATTATTTCGTCAACATAAACATCGTTTAGAAGAGTCGGATATTCAGTACGATAATCATCAGCGAGCTGGTTTGAGACGCAAATCGAGAGGAAATCTCGTCTGATTTTGACCACGTCAGTAAATAATGTTGCCGAAATCTCAAGAAAAAGCTGACAAGGTCTCTCTGAATGGGAAGCCCAGCTAACAACTCGTCACTGAGCGAATAACAATAGCAATACAATGCAGATCCATTAAGAAAACCGTCATGGGGAAGATAGAATCGGTGAGACGAAGTGCCCTTTAGCTCATTGGATAGAATGCGTTTAATATGTCCCATGTCAAGGTATCCGCGCATGAAGTTCTAATACATTTAAAAACAATTTGGGTTCCTAGCAAACCGGTATTCCATTGAATTTAAGCGAGAAACAGTTATTTGCAGAGTGTCACCGAATGATAGAAGCGAAGCTTTGAAAGGTGGGTAAACGACATAACGGTCATCAGGAGACCGAAAAAACGCTGCATGAAAATAAGTGACCCCCTCTAAGTCCCAAATTTTCCGTAAGAACTGGTCAAGGTCGAATGTGGAATAGAGTGAAGATAACGACGAATTGGAAGCTAAGTAATCGACAGGTATCTCACAAGTTATAACTCGGCCTGAGGCAGTGAATTGAGCACTTTACGACCTTTCCGCTAAAAACATTTCGCAGCTTATCTGCTCCTAACAAAAGTCAACTGGATGAGATTCATCAAATGAAATCCAGATTGTAAAGGTGTTAGTAAGAGTCTGCATTGAACGGACAAATGTGTAAATTTGAATTTGGGTAGAGTTAATAGTTCGATGAGAAGACAAGTTGAATTAATTCGCGAATATAAGTTGAGAGATATACAATACACCCTCATGTGTATCCTGCATTTGTAGTAGATAACTCAACCATTGGAACACGAGTATGAATTCTGTGCTTAACTCTGGCAACCAAGGTTGGTAGAATTATCTGACGATTACAATTCTATTGAGGCTGGGAATAATGTTTTGCGATGTTTGTAGAAGTAGCTGCATATGCAGATTCATCATCATTCGTTGTTTAAATTAACGACCAAATTAGACCGATCATACCATTGTATGCCCATTCCATGCGTCTACACCATTGGCATCAGAAACTGTTAAATAACGAACGGAATTTCCAGCTTCATCGCATAGAAACGATTTCAGATTCCAAAATTTCTGAGCCGAGGATCTGAATTTGTGGTAAAAAATTATATAAGGTTTCTAAAAATGCTGCTTGCTGGTTTAAAACTGTTGTACGGTTTAATACCTTTTTTATGTTCAGGCTCCAAAGGAACAGACCACGAACGAATAGCTTTAGTTAATTTTGATTGTGGTATTAAATACTTTGATTCATACTCACATAAACTCTCTTCTGAATCACCGTAATAAGGATTATCTGCAAATAAAATAACTTATCTTGAAGCTTCTCCAAATCTGTTTATGCGTCCCCAAGTGTCTTTGACAGAACTTCTAATAATTCGGTATTAAAACTATTATCAATATTTTGCATAGAATTTTTGGGAAACTTCATTCCTTTCTTTCTTTTCAAATTATAAATTTCTTTCTTTAATGCATTCATACTATACGAATTAATAATTACATTATGATTGTTCTTGAAGTCTCAAGTATTTAGCAAAAAGCGAAATTCACGAGGTTTTAATATTTTCAGTTTGTCTATCAAAAATTTAAGTATATCGAATTATTAAATAAAATGAAACTACCCAGCACAGCGAAGGACGAATAAAAGAAACCAACACAATTTTTATAATTAATTTACTCAAATTAAAATTGAACACCGACATGTACATATTTACATACAATACAATTCTTTCTGATAAAAACAAGAAATAAAATTCTTATATATATCATTGAATTCAATTAATCCAAAATCTATTGTATAAACGTATAAAAACCATATTATAAATGTTAGAATCTATCATGAAATAATTTGCATATGTCAAAATTTATATAAAATCTATCTAACAGTCAATTTTATAACGTATTGGACATAGTCGTTTTATTTTATTCACACCGTTTTAGTTAAGCGTTACAGTTTTCGAAATTAAGGTTACGTTTCCAACGGAAAAAAACCAAATCAACGGCAAACATTGGTCCATTCGAGCCAGATTTGGAATTTGAATTAAATAAAAAAAAAATTACACACAATTTTGTATGCAATTGTGTAAAT
Source organism: Volucella inanis (assembly GCA_907269105.1). NCBI lineage: Eukaryota > Metazoa > Arthropoda > Insecta > Diptera > Syrphidae > Volucella > Volucella inanis. Next base: position 47,009,376 of record OU026154.1, read on the forward strand.
TTAAATGTAGAAACTAAATGCTACATACATAAATCCATATATATACCATATATCCATATGCACAAGGATTTTATACAAGGATTGTGCAAATCGGGAATTTCGCGCCGCGTAATTCTACATATTACAACAATCACCTTATAACTCTACACTAAAGGCTGAAAAGTAAGTTTTTATTTTTCTACTTAGCTTAAATTATAAATCAATAAATATATATACATATATATATTAAATTGAGACTCTTAAATCTAATTAAAATCAAAAACATTAAAGTACAAACACTCATAATATAAATATACATATACATATGCATATAAAGAACATTCAATAAATTTTACATATAATACACATACTCGTATTATTGAACTAACAAATATACATTTATTTACCATGTCGTTTTGGAAAGCTGCAGAAAGCACTATTTGCTCAGGTTGTTCGCGATTTTTAAAATTTTAGGAAGACAGGTGAATCACGCCGTACATCAAAAATATTTATCCACCTATCTATCAATCCTTAATGATAATTTAGTAACAGCAAGGCGATACTATGAGGAAATTATGGGTGCAGGCAAACAAGAAAAGAATTTAACAAAGGAAGAATTAATAAAGGTCTATGAAAATTTTTTACAAACTCACCTGGACTATCGCTGCGAGCTCTTAGACGCCATCGACAAGTGTGCATCAAGTGCAAAGGCGCATGCAGAAACATTCAACACATCTTCGGGGATCTTCGCCTTCCAAAAATTAATATTCCAACGTTCTCCCGCTATACGACATGGCGTTCATTTTATGATATTTTCATATCATTAGTACATACAAATTCTCACCTGAACGACATCTAAAAACTAAAAAAAAAAAATAATAATAAATAAGTGGCGCGACAGCCCGATGTGGGCCAATCAATATCTTCTCGCACTCATTTGTTTTTCTCACTTTGAAACTTTTTACACTCCTGAGCAGGGCGGCTCTCCTGATAGAATTTGACTTTCGGAGCTTTGCTATTGCCCGTCAAAAGAGTGATGACGGTTTTGAAAACTTTGTTATTGTGCTCCTACCGGGATACGAACCCAGGTAGGTGGCGTGACAGCCAGTGAGTCAACCATCACGCCATCGCCATCCAAAACATCTAAAAACTACACCATTAAAAATCCTCAATTAGTGGTGACGCGAAACGTCTTATACAGAATTAAGGCCTCGAAGCAGAAAATAATGTAAAGGCATGGGACTTGTTAAAGGCGAGATACCATATGACTATAAGCGGGTCCTAGTCAATGCCCAGTTAAATCTCTTTTTCAGCTAACCGTCATTAACGAAGGAGTCCACAATTGAGTTAAGGTCTATGCTTGACACAAGAATGCTTTCACGCATTAGAAAAGCTGGGAGTGCAGGTTAACGAATGGGACGTTATTCTTATCTACATCCTTTTCCAAAAACTTCCTTGTTCAACACAACATTTATGGGAAGAAAAGTTGGGCAATTCTACGGAACTTCCCAGCAGAAAGGACTTCATCGGATTTCTGAAAGCGCGGTTTAGGACGCTTGAAGCAGTTGACCAGCAGCCTCTTTTGTGGTCGAATCCATATACAAGGTCATCTTCGAAGACAAGTCACCAAACCAAAGTTTTCTATGCTGGTATCCAGGTCAAGGAACAGTTCGAATGCAAAGTGTGCCATCACGGAAGGCACGCCTTAGGGAAATGTAGCAAATTTCTTCGGTTGGACAACACAAGTGGCAAACGGTGAGCCGAGCGAAGGTGTGTGGGGATTGCCTCGCGTATAGCCATCCAACTTGAGATTGTCCAAGCTTGAAGAACTGCTATTTTTGGCAGCAGCGGCACCACTCATTACTGCATTTGGAACAAAATTTACAACAAAATCAAAGTAGTCAAGTTTGTTTGCAAGTATTTACCGAATACCACAGGTAAGCAAACACAGTTGAATTCAGGCGCCTCAGAGTTCGTTTGTAGATCCATCGACCAGCCGCACACATCATTCGCGGAACACATTTTTTGCAGCACAGCATGGGGGGAGCCAAGTACTGCTAGCAAAAGCCATAATTCATGTTGTCTCAACTGATGACAGGTGTCATGATCTTCCTGCACTTGTTGATATAGGCTCTGAAGCAACTTTCATCACTGAATCATCAGCACAGTTACTACGATTACCAAGACGTAGAACGTCCATCCAGATCTCTGGGTTAGGGAAGGTCAGCAGGAGCACAAGTAAATATTATGTCGACATAACGCTTCGATCTAAATATTCCACATTTGAAAGCGCCACTAAAGCCTTTATTTTCAGTCACTGACTGGCCTTCTCCCGGCTCAGCGAGTGATGGTCGACGAAATAAGTCACATCAAAGGCCTTCGTTTAGCAGATCTCGCCTTCTTCAACCCTTCTAAAATCGGTATACTCCTGGGGAGCGAAGTATACTCCGACATTATCAGAGGTGGTCAAAAGAAAAGCCGTTGTCGCCCGAAAAACCCAAATTGGATAGATTGTGTCAGGAAAATTCCAGATGGGTCCACACGACGACAACACGGCAAGACAATGCTTGTGAACAGCTCTTCCAAACCAACACAACCAGACTAATAAATGGACGGTATGGGGTACGACCAACGTTAGGTTCCAGCAGGGAAGTTTTTTTTACGACGCTTTACACAATTAGAACGTCGTTTTGAGAAGGATGCGAAGCTTAAGGTAGGATACAAAAGCTGTATGTTAGAATATATGGAACCAAAACACTTAAGGGCTACTCCGCCATCTTCATTTGCCTGGGTACCAAAGCCATTCACTTGGAACTCGTCTCTGACATGACGACTCAAGCGTTTATAGCAGCTTTCCTATGGTTTACTGCACGTCGCGGTATCTGTTCTTGAATCTCCAGCGATTGCGGAACCCATTTTATAGGAGCGAATGCAGAACTTCAGCGAATGCTGAAAGATGCCGCCCACGATTTGAAAAATATCGCCGAAACCTTAGCGAAATTGGGCACCGAATGGAAGTTTGTTCTTCCTGCTTCCTCTCATTACGGAGGACTCTGGGAAGCAGGGGTAAAGTCAGTAAAACATAATTTAAACCGCGTCCTAAAAAACGAAAAACTTACCCTTGAGGAATTCTCCCCGGTACACACTCAAATAGAAGGCGTTCTCAACTCACGATTATTATGTCCTCTATCAGAAAATCCTGCAGACTTTGTCCTGTTAACTCCAGGTAACAGGCGAGCCAATCAAAGTGGTCCCTCAAGGGGACTTATTGTCGACAACAACGAATTACCTAGACCGGTCGAAGCACGTTCAAGCGAAAGCCCCGAGATCTCAGCATAAAACCTAAAATTAAATCAAAAAAAAAAATAATACAAGGTAATTAAATCACTTACCTGAAATACCTAAAATACACAAATTAAATATTTAAACAAAATAAAACACTCGAATTTAAAATAAATATTTACCGCTGTTACCGTTATGTTACTGCACGTCACAGCCACTCGAATAAACACTACACTGCCCAACAACATAAAATACAATAATATGGCAGCCGCCATTTTATCATGTTGGGTAAACAAGGGCAACAGCAAAAATTTATTTTACATACTACTTATGTATGTCCCTTTGAAATTGAAAATTTTTAATGGGTTTGTTGAATTCCATGCGTTCAATCTGTGAGAAATGTTAGAAATTGCCGATAATGCAGTTCGTGGTGGGTCAGTGATGCCACTTTACAACAACTCTGTAATATAGTTTGGGTTTTACGAACTTTGTTCACGGAGGGGGAGAATGTTTCTGATAAAAACAAGAAATATATATCTTATAATATATATTGAACTCAATCAATCCAAAATGTATTGTATAAACGTATAAAAACCACATTACAAATGTTAGAATTTATCATGAAATAATAGTTAAGCGTTACAGTTTTCGAAATTAAGGTTACGGTTTTAACGGGAAAAAGTCAAATCAACGGCAAACGTAATACAAAAATAAGGAACATCTTGTTACCTCCGTGGCTACAATTCAAGTTAACGAGAATCAAATGTACCATCGTACGAGCAGAATCCGTGCACATGATAGCACAGTAACTTAGGTTCAAATGGAGCATCCGAGAGAATGAAAATGTAATTCGATATCAATATAAAATGTAAAGAAGTCGGTGTGCAGAGTGTAACAAAATATTTGATACGATAAAAAATGTTTGTTTTCTTTTTTTTTTAGTGAACTTAACACTCAAATAGGTATGACTAATTTAAAGCGCCAGAGCAGTTGTTAAGTTTTTAGGAAAATGGAACAGAATGAGAAAGAAAGATTTTTGGGCTCAGTGGCTGTTTCGCTCCATGAATGGCATCCAGCATTTAGTGTAATTGGACTTGTAATTGGTATAGTATGATTTAGATAAAAAAAGAGTAACAATGTATGACAAAGAATTAATGTATTTTTTTTTACAAATAATGTTTTGTTTTCATTACAAAATTAAATAAGTGAAATGAACGTAATCAAAAAAATAAGTGAAAATAAGTGATGTCCGTCCGATTTGGAAATCAAAACATTACCACTTGAGTCTTTTCATGGTAAGAGTTGGTGGCGAAATTGAAACTGGAGTTTCTTCCTCCCAGATATTAAAGGAAATCAGACATCGTACTCAGGTAAGCATGGAGTCTATAAGACTGTACGTAGCCGTTCAAAATATGTTTGGAAGGCTTTCGAAACCGCTAACGGAGCGGCGGAATCTTGCCATCGTTTAGAGGATCCTGAACCCCCTTTATCAGCAAAAACTTGGCTTAGCAGAAATGAAATAAATATCTTATAATATATATTGAACTCAATCAATCCAAAATGTATTGTATAAACGTATAAAAACCATATTACAGATGTTGGAATTTATCATGAAATAATAGTTAAGCGTTACAATTTTCGAAACTAAAGTTACGGTTCTAACGGGAAAAAGTCATATCAACGGCAAACGTAATACAAAAATAAGGAACATCTTGTTACCTCCGTGGCTACAATCAAGTTAACGAAAATCTAATGTACCATCGTACGAGCAGAATCCGTGCACATGATAGCACAGTAACTTAGATTCAAATGGATTATCCGAGAGAATGAAAATGTAATTCAATATCAATATAAAATATAAAGAAGTCGGTGTGTAGAGTGTAACAAAATAAATAAATAAATACGATAAAAAATGTTTGTTTTCTTTTTTTTTTTTAGTGAACTTAACACTCAAATAGGTATGACTAATTTAAAGCGCCTGAGCAGTTGTTAAGTTTTTAGGAAAATGAAACGGAATGAGAAAGAAAGATTTTTGGGCTCAGTGGCTGTTTCGCTCCATGAATGGCATTCCGTAATTTAGTGTAATTGGACTTGTAATTGGTATGGTATGATTTAGATAAAAAAGAGTAACAAGTATGACAAAAAAATTAATGAATTTTTTTACAAATGATGTTTTGTTATCATTACAAAATTAAATAAGTGAAATGAACGTTATCAAAAAAAATAAGTGAAAATAAATTATGTCCGTCCGATTGGGAAGTCAAAACATTACCACTTGAGTCTTTTCATGGTAAGAGTTGGTGGAGGAATTGAAACTGGAGTTTCTTCTTCCCAGATATTGAAGGAAATCAGACATCGTACTCAGGTAAGCAACGAGCCCATAAGACTGTACGTAGCCGTTATTTAAAATATGTTTGTAAGGCTTTCGAAACCGCTAACGGAGTTGCGGGATCTTGCCATCGCTTAGAGGAACCTGAACCCCCTTTATCAGCAAAAACTTGGCTTAGCAGACCCCAAGAATGTTGCGGATATGGTCAAATTTTGTCGCAGTTTAGGGACGGCGCGGGCTAACGTAAAAACGTTTGCTCCGCCACCCAATTCGGGGTCGTATCGGTTATTAGAGCCAGGTTTGTACTTTATTAGCTGAGAGAAACACAGAGTTTCGGTGGTCAGAGATTACACTCAGCCGCGTGCACCCATCCGATGTTTTTATTCTAATAGCCAAGACCATTTTTCGAGTGCGTGTTCCGCTCTTAGACTCTGCGAAGGATGTGGAGCATCAGGAGTAACATGGCGCCAATGTCAACGTTGCAGCGCACGTCGGGCAACGTGAAACTGACTTCTGGGTCAGCAGGATGAGAGTGCCGGCGCACGTAGATGATAAGTCGCCTGCTGGAAATCAGTCGGGTAGCTCAATAGTTCATTAAGAGTTTAGCTTGGAGGCAAACGTCAATGATAGGCGAGCGTATGTAGGAGTTAGCATATATGGTATATGAATGTTAGGTCTTATAGATAGTGGAGCTTCTCGCATGATGGGTGGAGAATACTACAAGAGTAAAATCAAGGTGAAAATCAAGTTCGGTCCATCGCTCTAGTGGACGGAAACACCGTGATCTTTGGTGCAGATTTTAAGGCACTATCGGGGATCGTCTCGGATTTGAGATCACGAGCGTAGAGGTTCCCGAGTCAACAGTCGGTTGCCTCAATGACCGCAATTTGCGAGTACTCCAAGCTAGACGTCGCCGAAATAAGGCAGTTGGAAGCTTTGGTCAACGCTATTTCTTAGTCGTTGCCCGAGGAATTAGGGCGAACTCATTTGATAGAATACAAGATTAAGACGTCAGCATAACCTATTAAACAGTGTTATTAGCCTATATCGTTTGCGATGCAAAAACACATTGATTAAGAGCTAAAGGAGATACTCCGATACTCCTTTTCTAGAAAAAAGATAGGAAATTTAGGTTTTGCGTCGACTATAGGTAAGTGAATAAGGTTACAGATAGGGATGGTTATCCACTGTCATTTATATCAACGTCATTGGATAAGCTTAGGGACGCTTAATATATATTTGTCGTCACTTAATAATAAGTCGGTCTGCTGGCAGATCCCAATGAAGGAATATGTACAATATATTCTTTTTATATATTTTTGTGAAATTTTGAAACATCTTTAAAAAAAAACTGTTAAAAGAAAGAAAAATATTAATTATTCAGCAAATTTAATGTTGTACTACATGTTTTGTTTCCGTTTCTAAAACACACCCTCTGCCACCCACATGGAGTACCCGGGTACTCACGTATGCAATTTTCAAAAACAGTTTTTCGGTACGTTTAATTCATTTATAAAAAAGAGTATACAAACATAAAAAATAGAATACCCATATAGATAAATAATATTTTTTACACAAAAGATCGCTCGGAAGAAAATTTGCAAACAGCAGATGCGGGGTTGGTATGCTCATCGCATGTTGGAAAATGGCATTTTGTGCAGATTTTTCTTCTCTTAGTTGAGTATTGTAAAAGCATTTGATCTATTTGGTAGACCACGGATTTTGTGAAGTTATAATATAGAATTATTTCCAGTTTTTTGGTTGCAGTGTTGTCGATTTGTGGAGAGGCATGCGTACTTGACAACAATATCACAGCCTTTTTTCTTTGGAACATATGAGCATAACGTTGCTTGATCAAGGAAGGCAAAAATTGTGCTGAATATGCTTCTATCCTTTAAAGCAAACAACCCTTATTTTCCTGATCGCCCCAACTAATATAAAGCCATTAGCTCTGAGACACCTAGCTAATGAAAATGAAGTAAAGAAACTATCTATGGTGATATTTCTTCCTGAGCCCTTGTAGCGTTCACTCAATTTCATCACTACTTTTTCGACGATTCGTCGTTCCTCACTTGCTTCTTTGTCTGTTATAAAAATACACATCGACATACATAGTATTTCAGTAAGCAGACTTCCAGGATTTGTGTGCAAAAATTACCTGTATATACAATATAATGCCTTGCAGTGTGTAAGCTGTTTTCGAGTCTGCTTTCCAAAATAACTTTATCCCGTATTTGGCGTGATTGGACAGTATGTACTGTGTAAATTTCGTTTAACACCGGTACGGAAAAAATGGTCCATAAATTGCATGAATATGTTTTTGTTTACCCCCATGAATGATTTCTAGGTGCATGGCCTTCGTAATTTACTGGATAAGTTGGTATTATTTTGCAAATTACATTGTTTTTCATATACAGGGTGCCTGACTCGAACTGCAACTTTTTAAAATGCTATATTTTTTTTTATTTTATGATAAATTTTATTGTTCCAAAGCAAAAAATGTTGGAAAATACATCAATTTTCAAATAATATCAGTAGTTTTCAATATGTCCACCTTTGGCGCGAAGAAGAAAGTATCGCACGCTGCACGCAAGTGGCTCTGCCCATTTTTGCCCATTCCTGGCGAAGTGCTTGTTTGAGGTGGTCCAAACTTTGGTATTTCTTAGTGCCAACCTTCGCCTTCAAAATACCCCAGACAGAGAAATCCAACGGCTTTGCACCCGGAGAATTTGCAATCCATTGTGTCGAAGTAATGAAGTGTGGAACATTGTCTTTTAACCAATCTTGGTTGACGCGCGCTTTGTAAGACGGTGCCGAGTCTTGTTGAAATGTCCAATGCTTTCTGGTAGCCGTCCGAAGGTGTAAATTTTCGAAGGACCTCTCTGGCAAGTAAACTCGGTAATTTTGTTTGTTGACATATTGCTATATAACACATAGCAACTCATCGAAAAAAACCAAATTCGGCAACTCACTACTTTCGTGCAAGTGTAGCAACTCCTTCGCTCTTTCGACCCTTACTTTTTTCTGTTGCGGTGTAAGATCGTGTGTTTTTTGGAACCTCAATGGATTGAGCCCAAGCTCTTTTTTCACTATGTGTTGCATGCGTTCCAATGATATTTTGAGCTTACGAGCCATTTTTCTTCCACTTCGATGCGGATTTCGCTCAATTCGAGGCTTCACTTTTCATTTATTTTATTGTGGCATAATGATTACAATATTTATGGTCATAATTACAGAGATTTGGTTGAAGCACCTTACTACTAAAATATTATAACAAATGTTTAAAAAAATATCACAGAATTTTATAAATTTGAAGGGAAAGCCACTAAAAACCTTCACTAAAATGAGTTCTTAGCTCGATATCGTTGGAGGGAAAAGAGAAGTGGTTGTAGAACTGGGTTCGAAAGTACAAACTTTAAGTACTATTTAATTAATAGCTATAAATAAATAATAAATAAATAGTAAATAAAATAAAATGAATAAATAGACAAACAAATACATAAATAATAAATAAATTAAATAAATAAAAAAACAAAAAATAAATAAAGAGATAAAAAAAACAAGAAAAAAATAATAAATTGATAAATAAACAAGTAAATAAATAAATAAATAAATAAATAAATAAATAAATAAACACCAAAATAAATAAATGATTATTTGAACTAAACTAAGAACATTCACATGTAGCATTCACTATGATGCTAAATTTAAGATAAAGTCATTGTCAGAGGATAAACACGATATATTATATTGGTGCAAAAGTTTTTCAATTCTATTTTCTACCATTTCTATATTGGCTAGTTCATGTAGTTCTTTTGTAGAGAAAAACCAAGGCAGATTTAGGATCATTTTCAATAATTTGTTTTGGGTTGTCTGAAGTTTACGTATGTGACTTTTCGCGCACCTACCCCAGACTGGAGATCCGTAGAATATAATGGCTTGAAAGATAGCCTTAAAAATCAGTAATTTATTTGGGTCACTCAATTTCGAATTTCTGCATATAAAAGCGTAAACAATTCTTATGGTTGTGTTGACTTTTTGACTACTTCTTGCACATGAAGATTATAAGTTAAGTTTTTGTCTAAATATATACCTAGATACTTTCCATTCGGTTTCCACTCAATCTGAACTCCGTTCAATAGAAGTCTGTTACTTAGTAGTAAACAAACTTTCCTTTTACGAGTAAAAAAGATAGCTTGAGTCTTAGAAGCATTCATTTTGATTTTTCAGTTAACACGGTATTATTCGAAAGCATGTATAGCTGATTGCAGGTTCGTTTCAACATTGAAACCAACTGCATCAGATGAGTAAATGCAAGTATCATCTGCGAACAGGGCGATAATACAGTTTGTCAGATTGGGGAAATCGGAAGCGTATACGTTAAATAAGATTGGAGTCAGGAGCTCCTTGAGGGACTTCAGCATTAATAAATTTATTAATTTGTTTGAAAAGTAACGATTTATCGGCACTTTAAGACTTCGGGATGATAGGAAAGACTGAATAATTTTCACAAGATACAACGGGAGGTCAATACTGTTAAGCTTATGTATTAAGCCATCATGCCATACGGTGTCGAAAGCTTTTTCAACATCTAAAATGATCATACCTGTACTTTTTCCATCTGATAGATTGTTTTTGATGTCCTTTGTGATACGATGTACTTGGTAAGTAGTACTGTGAAAAGCTCTAAAACCAAATTGTTCGGAAGGTAGAATACAGTTGTTCTCTAAGAATGAAGCAATTCTGTTCTTTATGATTTTTTCTATGCATTTACTCAGAGAACTAAGCAAGCTAATTAGTCTATAGCTACAGGTTAAATTGGGATCTTTGCCAGGCTTCAAGATGGGAATTATCTTGGCAGTTTTCCAATGTATTTCGAAGTATCCAAATCTAAGGCAACAGTAAAATAGTTCCGTTAATTTCGTAAGAGCAAAAGGTGTTAGATTCTTAAGGCATACATTCCTAATACCATGAAAGCCAGTGGATTTTCTAGTTTTTAGTCTACTTATTAGATCTTTTAGTTCTTTAATATGTATGCGATTAAAATCATAAACTAAGGTTTGAGAATTAACGAAATCTACGGACTGTTTGACGAAAGCTTTAATATGCATAGGTGGGGTAATATTATTGGCAATCGAATGATTGAGCATTAGTTTTATCAGCACAAGAAAGAATGGCTTGCTACCCTTGTCTAAACTTAGGAGCTTTTCGTTCCACGATTGGTTTTTGAAATTAGTAATAGCGAATGTAAGCCTTCACTTTCCGAAGCATTTCTGCCGATGTTTTTTTATGACCACCTCCATAGCGTTTTGCAACGCTGCCAGTATCACGGTAACGAGATATGGTTCGAGACACAAATGATTTATTCACTTTGAGGTGCTGGAGGGCTCTAACGATAGCTACTTGTGGTTTTCCACATCGCGGATAAAAAATTTTCAACAGAACTAAGACGCAAATCGCTTAAAAGGCTTGTAAATAATAAAATTATTTGTAATTCAGGGTGTACATATATTGCGACACTTTCGTTGGTAGTTTTCCTTTAGTTTTTCTGCTCGTTGGGTTTTTTTTTTTTTTTTTTGTTCTTTCATTGTATAGTTTGCCTTCAGTTCTGTTTTAATTTTTTTTCCTTTTTTTTTTGTTTAACTATTGTATTTTCGTGGTTATTTGGTGTTGCCCGCTTTGACGGCTGGGTATCAATTAAACTAGGCGTGCATTTCGGCTAGTTGGCACACACACACACACGTGCCCCTTCAGCTCGGGGTTAGAATAGACCTGAGGTAAGGTATGCCTGTCGTTAAAGGCGACTAAAATCCATTCGTGTTCTGGAGGCATAACATAGCGTTATAGCTCTAACCGACCCGAGCTGAAGCCTCAATGACGCTGAGGTAATGCATCCAAGCAAGGTTATCGGAACATCCCAGATGGAGGCTAACTGCGAAACTCAATAAGCAGCCCCCCATCCCCCCATTTTTCTTCCACTTCGATGCGGATTTCGCTCAATTCGAGGCTTCACTTTTCATTTATTTTATTGTGGCATAATGATTACAATATTTATGGTCATAATTACAGAGATTTGGTTGAAGCACCTTACTACTAAAATATTATAACAAATGTTTAAAAAAATATCACAGAATTTTATAAATTTGAAGGGAAAGCCACTAAAAACCTTCACTAAAATGAGTTCTTAGCTCGATATCGTTGGAGGGAAAAGAGAAGTGGTTGTAGAACTGGGTTCGAAAGTACAAACTTTAAGTACTATTTAATTAATAGCTATAAATAAATAATAAATAAATAGTAAATAAAATAAAATGAATAAATAGACAAACAAATACATAAATAATAAATAAATTAAATAAATAAAAAAACAAAAAATAAATAAAGAGATCAAAAAAACAAGAAAAAAATAATAAATTGATAAATAAACAAGTAAATAAATAAATAAATAAATAAATAAATAAATAAATAAACACCAAAATAAATAAATGATTATTTGAACTAAACTAAGAACATTCACATGTAGCATTCACTATGATGCTAAATTTAAGATAAAGTCATTGTCAGAGGATAAACACGATATATTATATTGGTGCAAAAGTTTTTCAATTCTATTTTCTACCATTTCTATATTGGCTAGTTCATGTAGTTCTTTTGTAGAGAAAAACCAAGGCAGATTTAGGATCATTTTCAATAATTTGTTTTGGGTTGTCTGAAGTTTACGTATGTGACTTTTCGCGCACCTACCCCAGACTGGAGATCCGTAGAATATAATGGCTTGAAAGATAGCCTTAAAAATCAGTAATTTATTTGGGTCACTCAATTTCGAATTTCTGCATATAAAAGCGTAAACAATTCTTATGGTTGTGTTGACTTTTTGACTACTTCTTGCACATGAAGATTATAAGTTAAGTTTTTGTCTAAATATATACCTAGATACTTTCCATTCGGTTTCCACTCAATCTGAACTCCGTTCAATAGAAGTCTGTTACTTAGTAGTAAACAAACTTTCCTTTTACGAGTAAAAAAGATAGCTTGAGTCTTAGAAGCATTCATTTTGATTTTTCAGTTAACACGGTATTATTCGAAAGCATGTATAGCTGATTGCAGGTTCGTTTCAACATTGAAACCAACTGCATCAGATGAGTAAATGCAAGTATCATCTGCGAACAGGGCGATAATACAGTTTGTCAGATTGGGGAAATCGGAAGCGTATACGTTAAATAAGATTGGAGTCAGGAGCTCCTTGAGGGACTTCAGCATTAATAAATTTATTAATTTGTTTGAAAAGTAACGATTTATCGGCACTTTAAGACTTCGGGATGATAGGAAAGACTGAATAATTTTCATAAGATACAACGGGAGGTCAATACTGTTAAGCTTATGTATTAAGCCATCATGCCATACGGTGTCGAAAGCTTTTTCAACATCTAAAATGATCATACCTGTACTTTTTCCATCTGATAGATTGTTTTTGATGTCCTTTGTGATACGATGTACTTGGTAAGTAGTACTGTGAAAAGCTCTAAAACCAAATTGTTCGGAAGGTAGAACACAGTTGTTCTCTAAGAAGGAAGCAATTCTGTTCTTTATGATTTTTTCTATGCATTTACTCAGAGCACTAAGCAAGCTAATTAGTCTATAGCTACAGGTTAAATTGGGATCTTTGCCAGGCTTCAAGATGGGAATTATCTTGGCAGTTTTCCAATGTATTTCGAAGTATCCAAATCTAAGGCAACAGTAAAATAGTTCCGTTAATTTCGTAAGAGCAAAAGGTGTTAGATTCTTAAGGCATACATTCCTAATACCATGAAAGCCAGTGGATTTTCTAGTTTTTAGTCTACTTATTAGATCTTTTAGTTCTTTAATATGTATGCGATTAAAATCATAAACTAAGGTTTGAGAATTAACGAAATCTACGGACTGTTTGACGAAAGCTTTAATATGCATAGATGGGGTAATATTATTGGCAATCGAATGATTGAGCATTAGCTTTATCAGCACAAGAAAGAATGGCTTGCTACCCTTGTCTAAACTTAAGAGCTTTTCGTTCCACGATTGGTTTTTGAAATTAGTAATAGCGAATGTAAGCCTTCACTTTCCGAAGCATTTCTGCCGATGTTTTTTTATGACCATCTCCATAGCGTTTTGCAACGCTGCCAGTATCACGGTAACGAGATATGGTTCGAGACACAAATGATTTATTCACTTTGAGGTGCTGGAGGGCTCTAACGATAGCTGCTTGTGGTTTTCCACATCGCGGATAAAAAATTTTCAACAGAACTAAGACGCAAATCGCTTAAAAGGCTTGTAAATAATAAAATTATTTGTAATTCAGGGTGTACATATATTGCGACACTTTCGTTGGTAGTTTTCCTTTAGTTTTTCTGCTCGTTGGTTTTTTTGTTTTTTTTTTTGTTTTGTTCTTTCATTGTATAGTTTGCCTTCAGTTCTGTTTTAATTTTTTTTTCCTTTTTTTTTGTTTAACTATTGTATTTTCGTGGTTATTTGGTGTTGCCCGCTTTGACGGCTGGGTATCAATTATACTAGGCGCGCATTTCGGCTAGTTGGCACACACACACACGTGCCCCTTCAGCTCGGGGTTAGAATAGACCTGAGGTAAGGTATAGCTCTAACCGACCCGAGCTGAAGCCTCAATGACGCTGAGGTAATGCATCCAAGCAAGGTTATCGGAACATCCCAGATGGAGGCTAACTGCGAAACTCAATAAGCAGCCCCCCATCCAGAGGGCGGAGAAGGAGGGCTTGGCTGAAAAGGTCTCTGTGACAAGACGAGCAAGCACCATCTTACAAGTAAGTGCTCCCAACCTCACAAGGTGGCAACAAGGGATACAGCAAGAAGCAAAGGGCGTGATCCAGCGATACCCGCCACAAGGTGAATGGTGCAGTTTCTCCAGCCGGAAGTGACTGCAAACATGTATTTATATATTACAGTAAAATGCTATAAAAATAACTAGTAATACAAATTGTGAAAATTACCGTAAAGGCCCTAATTATGGCATACTGGAAAAAAATAATTGGAATGACAGCTATAAGGGCTGCCGTTTGTAGTATTCTGTTACCTGAGTAAGCAAGAGTGAAATTTTGCGGAAATGGCTTTCAGGCAAATGCTGCGAGCGTCCCCGTCCCGTTAAAACCTTGGCAGGACTCAAAGAACGCTCGATGCTTCGTCGCCATTAAGTTGGTGGTGTAGGTCAAGATGTAACATTCCTTGTTAAAACCGATTTGGCTCTGGGACAACACCTCGTAAGGGTCTATGTCAACCCTTGCATGGCCTTACTGCTTGCAAAGACAACCATGGAATCCTTAGGTTACTACATACTCGGACATCGAGAACGGATTTGAGTGGGGACCCAATTGAAATGAATTCAACAAAAATCAAATCAACGGAGGGAATATTAATGGAAGAGAAAGGTAATGAGGAAAATCCCTTTCAAAAGAGCTCAAGGATGCTAAGGCCACCAGACGCCGCACCAGCACCTTTAGAAAGAAGCACTGAAAGCAGTGTTTTTTCTGCGATAAGAGAGACGGCATTTGAACCAAATTCGCAGTTATCTGCCTTCCACAAACTAGGTGAGCAGATACGGCAACTGGCGGAAATGTTAGAAGATGGAAAAATGCGTCCAATACATCAACCTGTGAGAGACGCAATTGAAAGCATTAGGTCCCTATATGAGATTTCTGCCCAACAAAAGGCAGGGACAAAATGGCGAAACCCCGGAACAAAAGAGAAAAAAAAAACCCAGGCGGTAGAGTCGAAGCAAAAAGAAAACAACATTGGAGGCATAATTCCAAAGATCAAGAAGAACACCGCCATTCCGACAAAACAGAAGTTAAACAATGGCAAACATTTGAGAAAAACTAAGAAGAAGACTAACAAAAAGAAGCTTGAGGCGAAAAGAAGTGAGTGAAGGACTATCTTACGCGGAGATTCTTTGTAGCGTAAAAGCAGACCACAAACTAGAAGCTATTGGAAAAGCGCTATCCAGGATAAGAAGGACCCAGAAAGAAGAGCTCCTAACACAGCTCAAGGAAACGCGAAATAAGACAGAAGAGATTAAAAGTGTCATTGGCGAGGTTTTAGGAGAGCGAGCGAGTGTCAGGACACTCACACATCGCACTACCATCGAGCTGAAAGACATCGACGAAGTCACCGGAAAGGAGGACATTTACGAGGCAATAAGGACTCAACTCGGGGTGGAACTACAACCAGCAGACATATTATCCTTGCGAAAAGCGTACAGTGGAACCCAAACAGGAACAATTGGTCTTCCCGTCAGATTGGCAAAGAAATCGGGAGCGAACGCTTCTCCAAAAATGCTTCAAATGACTTGAATTTGGGCATATAGCCAAGCATTGCAAAAGCAGTGAGGACCGCTCCAAGCTATGTAGAAGGTGTGGGACAGAAGGCCACATAGCAAAGTTCTGTAGAAAAGAACACCCAAACGATTCGAAGCACGCAGTCGGAAGCAGCAAGTGTCTGGAAGGTCATCACCAACAAGAAAAAATGAAGATAATACATATTAACTTAAATCACTGTAGAATTGCGCAGGATATCCTGACACAAACGGCTAGAGAAGAAAAAGCGGACGTTATTTTTATAAGTGAACCGTACAAAACTCTGGACAGCAATATATGGATCTGCGATAGGACAAAGCATGCCGATGTATGGATATGTGGAAGGCATAATTCAAAGCGGAACAGCCTGTATACAACAACTCGTCCGTATTCTCACTACTGCGCGCGATGCATCAATGTCTAGAAGAACGGGTACTAGAGGAGGAACACCATGCTACTGTTGGAATGAAGAAATAAAAAAGCTTAGAGCAAAGTGCTTAAAAGCCCGACGCAAAGTCCAAAGATCTAGGGGAAGAGATCGCTTTGAAGAACACCTAATTAGTTTTAAAATAGCAGAACGCGACCTAAAAAAGGCAATCAAGGAGAGCAAGACAAGATATTTTAAAAAACTTTGTGAAAAAGCCGACATAAATCTTTGGGGTACAGCATACAGGATCCTTATGACTAAGATAAAGGGCAGCCGGTCGCCGCAAATAATATGTCCAGCAATCCTAAGCTCCATAGTAGAACACCTTTTCCCCCGAAGTACATCTACTATGTACCATATCATTAGGGAGACCAACACGGAGGACATCCCAATAGTAACAGCAGATGAACTCATAAACGCATGCAGGAAGATTGCCAAAGGTAAAGCGCCCGGACCTGATGGCATACCAAATAAGGCACTAAAAGCAGCTGTTCATAAGCGGTCAGACATGTTTATAGAAACAATTCAAAAATGTCTTGAAGAAGAAGTTTTCCCGGATGCTTGGAAACTACAACACCAAGTCCTGCTTCCAAAGGGAAACAAGCCACCTGGAATACTGGAACGGATAATATATGCTAGACTGCTAGCGGTAGCAGAAGAGAGAGGAGCACTATCAGACTCTCAGTTTCGGTTCAGAAAATTGCGGTCTACTGTTCAAGCCGTAAAAACTGTGGTCGACATTGCGGCCGAAGCGATACAAGGAGAAAGATGGCAGTATGGTACAAAAAAAAACTGTGTAGTGGTGACTTTGGACATCAAAAATGCCTTTAACTCGGCAAACTGGGCGTTCATCAGAAAATCACTAGCCAGTATGAATACGCCATATTACTTGCTGAGGATAGTAGCAAACTACTTTACCAACAGAAAACTGAGGTATGAAACTGATGAAGGGTTGAATTACTACAGCGTTTCAGCTGGGGTTCCACAAGGATCAGTATTCGGTCAACTCCTATGGAACATTATGTATGACGGGGTGCTAAGGCTTATGTTGTCGAGAGGAGTTCAAGTAATCGGATTTGCAGACGACATTGCCGTCGTTACGGTTTCAAAAGAAATAAATTAGATAGAATCGTTCATCAGAAAATCACTAGCCAGTATGAATACGCCATATTACTTGCTGAGGATATTAGAAAACTACTTTACCAACAGAAAACTGAGGTATGAAACTGTTGAAGGGTTGAAATACTACAGCGTTTCAGCTGGGGTTCCACAAGGATCAGTAATCGGTCCACTTCTATGGAACATTATGTATGACGAAGTGCTAAGGCTTATGTTGCCGAGAGAAGTCCAAGTAACTGGATTTGCAGAGAACATTGCCGTGGTTACGGTGGCAAAAGAAACAAATGTAGCGATTATTCGCATCAAAGACTGGCTAGTATCCGCCGATCTAAAATGAGCGCACCATAAAACGGAAGCCGTCTTAATTACCAGTAGTAGAATTGTGGAATACGCCAATATACGGGTGGGATATCAAATAATCCGATCTAAAGAATCAATAAAATACATTGGAGTAATACTTGATAACAGATTACAGTTCAAAGCACATGTAGAGTACTCCAGTAACAAGGCTTTACTGCTGCAAGGAGCACTTTCTAGAATAATACCAAACATTGGTGGACCTGGATATGCTAGGAGGATTCTCCTATCTAGAGTAGTCAGCTCAGTCCTCTTATACGCTGCTCCGGTCTGGACGGGAGCACTCGCCATAAAAGCAAACAAGAGAAAACTGTTATCCGCATACAGGCTCAGTGTATTAAGAGCGATCTGTGGATTTCAAACAATCTCTGATGAAGCAGCCTTAGTGATAGCAGGAATGGTTCCGATCGACATTCTCGCAGACGAGATGTTGGGAATTTATAATAGAAGAACCCCAGGGGACAAGATGGAGGTTGCCCAGAATGCTCAAACGAGGAGGAAGATACGGAGCACGCCATATTTCATTGCCGGCGTTTCTTGCCGTAAAGAATTAATCTGCCCAGTCCAATACTACTCATGGACCAAATGTTACAGTCGGAGGAAAATTGGATGGAAATCGGCACATTTGTGATAGTTGTGCAAAACGAGATAAGAAGAATAGAAAAAATTAGAAGAGCTGAAGAAGCAAATACAAGAAGACTAGTATGATCTGCTAACCAGCCCCGCAAAGTAATACCTAACGGCAGTCCCGCGGGGAGAGTGGTTGAAGGACGTGGTGGTTTGGATTAGTACGTAGGCGCACTCCTGGCATCGAATATTCGGGTATTGCGAATCGTGCTTGTTGGTGGCATGGGCTACCACATCTTTAGAAGATTACCACATCCACTGGCGAAAGCAAAAAAAAAAAAAAAACATTCATACACAGTTCCACTAGTTTAGCTGCCAGAGCAAAGCGATTACCTTCCATATCTTTGATAGCCTCCTTGAAGAACCATCCAATCACATCAGCCGATGTATTGTCGTGTTTGTCTTGTTCGTTCTGTCTGTCGAGTGACTGCCTCGACCCTTAGACACTTAGATAAGGGACACTTTTGGGGATAATTTGAGGGAGCTCAATTAGTGACCGCCAAATAGGAAAGACATTGTTCCAAGGATTTATATTAAGAGGCCAGTAAGTCTCCTTGCAGACACGAATGAGGGGAACGGATCATAGAGAATCGTGAGCTTTCTTTAACAATTATAATTTTTTAATTTTTTTTGCGAGTTTTGCAATTTTATGTCGATGGAAGCAAGCAACATAGGATCTTAGGGCATCAAAGGGGCACCAGATCATCTGTCTGCTAGAGTCTCCGGACGGTACGCTGGGCTCTATCCGGGATACTTAATATATATGGTCATCTCTGAAGAGATATTCAAGCAGAGGAAACTAGTTCCAAAGAATCCATTAAATCCCACCTGTACCATGGTATCTACAGCATGACGGGAGTAAAGAGCGAGGACAACACAAGAAAAGGCAGGAGGGCAGAGGTGTGAAGCGGACAAAAAAGGTCAGAGGGAGTGGAGGATAAATGTGTCCTCTCATTTATGTGCATTTTGAATCGTATCTCCAGCTTAGTCATGTCAGACGCGCTATTTGGTGAACCTAATTCCCTATCTATTGACCCCATTTCCCTATCTTCTAAGTTCACGTCTTCTTCTGGCGAAGTTAGTTCCCCGCTTTTGATCTCCGTGATCATGTCCCGTCAAAAATTTCGCGTAGTAAGGGAAGATACCTAAAATGCACAAAATACCAACAAATAGGCTCTGAGAGTCGACTTGACAATTTGGTTTCTCCGCACAACTGGATTAGCTTGCGGATGGTAATGCACGGTAAAATTCATACAAGGTTTTCATTCTTTACTCCGGAGTTGAGGACCGTTGTCAGGGACAACTCTACAGGGTACTCAGTACAAAAGAACAACGTTGTCCCCGAAATTCCTACAAACGGATAAGATAAAACAACAGTGAGAACTTGGTAAAAGAATCAACGACAGTGAGGATATAAAGGAAGACAACCAAGTGAACGCAGATCATATCCCAGGGACTCGAAATCCCTCTCCTCTGCACCATCAAACCAACTGGTTTGTCATTCACCGGCTTTACAATCTGACAAGTCTTACGATTTCTAACATACCTAGTTATATCTGACCTCATCTTCAGCCAGTAATATCTAGACTCTACTCTGGCATGTGTCTTCCTTACACCCATATGCTCTGCTAATGGATTGTCATGACACTCTTTTATTACTCTAAATCTATTTACCTTCGCTACTATCTCCTTCCGTTCTGAACTATTGTCATGCACAATCACGTGTTTCGTCGTAACAAATTTAAGGAATGTTCCCTGTTCTACTCTTCAATCCGGATAGCATAGCGGGTTCGACTCGATCTTGTTGAACATTTTGGCGATTCATGGATCCGATATTTGTTCCTCCAGTTCTGCTACAGCTGCACCATTTCCAGAGAGTATGTCTGGGACCACGTTATCTTTGCCTTTACCACACGCAATTTCGAAGTCGAACTGCTGCAACCCAACTGCCTACCTATCTAACCTACCACACTGATTCCTAAGGTTACTCAGCCTAACCACTAAGTAATAATCTCTCACGATCGTAAATAGAACACCCTCAATGTACGGTCGCAACTTGTCAATAGCCCACAGTACGAGTAAGCACTCGTTTTCCGTGGTTGAATAATTTTTCTCGTCTCTATTCAATGAATTACTCAGGTAACAAATTGTCTTTTCTCTCTCCTTAAATATATCAGTGAGCACTGCTCCGATCCCAAAGTCCGATGCGTTTGTTTGTACCACAAACCGCCACTCAAAATTGGGACCTGTCAGCTCCTCGGGACGGTCACCAAGCACTCTTTTGGAAACCTCCCCCGCACTGCACAGACCAAATTAATTTACTTCCTCTCCTCAACAAGTTGGTCAACGGTTTTACCAAATCTGCGAAGTTTGGTACAAATCTCCTATACCAGGAAACCGTGCCGACAAAGCTCCTAACCTCTTTTATTGTACATTATTTGGTACAGGTACCCTTACCATACTCTCGACCTTTTCTGGTAAAGATGGAGACCATGTCTATCAACGACATATTCTAAAAATTTTAACGACGATGTACAGAACTTGCACTTCTGTTCGCTAACCTTGAGACCTGCCACAGTCAACCTTTTAAAAAGTTCTTCTAATATTTCCAGGTGTTGGCTTAAATTGTTGGTGACCATTATGATGTCATCCAGGTACACGAACACGTTCGGTTCCATATCGGCTCCAGGTACGGTGTCGATAAAAAGCTGACACGTCGCCGAAACGTTGTGTAACCCGAATGGCATCTTTCTGAATTGAAAAAGGCTCCAATTGGGTAGGGTGTAAGCCGTATGTGGCCGAGACTTTTCCTCAACGGGAATCCGCCAATACGCAGACTTGATGTCCAACAAGGACAAATATTTGACATCCCAGAGTTTGTCCAAGGTTGCTAGGATGTAGGGGAGAGGGACTTATTCAACTTCCTGTAGTCGACGAGGAACCTAAACGTATCATATTTCTTCTTAATTATAACAATGGGAAAATAACAATAGAAAAATTCCACACGCCAGATTCGGGGCAATTCCCGTCTATGCCCAAAAGTCGGCTCCCAGTATCAGGACATGTTGAAGATTTAAAATAATAAAGCATTCCAGTAGGATCGATTTTCCCGCACTACTATTAGCAAAGACAAGCAATGTGCAATCTCTATACCTGCACTGTTTGCTAAAGAAACCCTACTAATGCTTGCCTTTCCTAACTCTAACCCTAAACTCTTTAATGAATGCCATCTATCTATAACAAAACCCTGATAACTAAATGGAAACTATTGTATGTTGTTGCGATTATCCCTAAAAAAAACTACTCAGTAACAATCTCTGAACAATCGACCCAGAAAAAAAAATATTTCAGGAATAAACTAGAAATAATAAAGATAATTTTGTTTATTTCTATTCTTAAGCGTTATAATGGTTCTTTATGTAAAAAAAAATTGATTTTCTTCCTTTAAGCTAACTAACTAAAGCATTGATTTATACATATGGTGTACTTGAGAAATTTCACAGTGTTGTAACGCAACAAACCATCATCGCACAAACCACCACCACCCATTACTTGCATAGCATCTTCCGTCGGTAAATGCAAATTTACTCTCGAATTAAGTGCCACTCAAAACGGAAACCGTCTAAAGAAACGAAAGAAACAAAACAGAGAAATGTCATACAAAAAAAATGCTGTTTTTTTTTTGGTCTTAGGAAAGACAATCAGGAGCAAGCGGTAGAATTCGGTCGATGACTTGACACAAACGGCAAGTAGCGGTCCGGAGGATCCGCAAACATACATGGGTCAATGATCAGAAGAGATATGCCAAGGCCAGACGGATGCAAGCTTTCGTTACGAGGTAGTTTAGGAAACGATTGCAGTACCAATTGCAAGTACGGAAAATAAAGTCTCGTTTCCTTGTTAAGAGTCGGTAACAAGCATTGAAATGCTCGGTTCCTTATCAAGTTGTCGGTTCTTTATTTATCACATACCCTTTGTTTTTATTTTATTTTATTTTTTTATTTTTTTTGCCAGTGTCCTTGCGATGCGAGCCAGATTTTAATGATATAAAAAATCTAGACAATGATAGTGCTAAAGACAATAAAAGTGACTTTAAGTTGATTTAACGAATAGTGTTCTATCGCAGAGGCAACAGCAATTGTTTGTGTTTGCACAACATAAAGTCGGTATGGTCGGGTTACCGTTTCGTGCTAATTTGGATTGGAAGAAATTTTTTATAAATTTATTAGAACTTAAGCATCGATCCTAGTCCATCTAACTTAATAATATATCGTGTCATTATGAGTAAATCAAAAATTTCCAATTTCATTGATTCAATTCCAATAATGTCGCAAAAGTTTTAATGTGATTAAAAGGAATATTTAGAACTCGAAAAATTGCAGAAAACGGTTCACATGAATGAGGCACGCTTAAAGTATTTGGAAAAATCATTTGATGAATCCAAGGGGTTTCATCAAAGAATTGTAGCGGATCCTAGTGAAAAGGCAAAGGTTAAATACATGGAAGTCCTTGCCTTTCACAAATTAAATGAGTTTTATTTCAAGTATTCCTCCAAAGTGAAGACGCAGTTAACCATTTTCGATAGTCAAAACTAAACGCAGAGTTCGCTCGATAATTCAATGTTAGGAACTAACACCTCTTTTGAAATAAAGCTCCCCCCAAATAAAATCCTCACCTTTTCTGGGTCCTACCAAATGTGGGCCGAATTTGGGAGTTTGTTTGAAAGCTTAGTTACTAAGAATTCTTCGATATCCGATGTGCGGAAATTGCATTATCTTAAGGCAAATCTAAGCGGTGAGCTTTTACTGAGAAATATGTCAATCAGCGATGGAAACTTTGAGTCGGCCTGGACAACGATATCAAAATCTCAGATTGCTTAAGGACAACCAATTTAAATTGCTCTTTGATTGAAGCTGTCTCAGGAATCTTCTAAGGAAACACCACTTATGAAGCAAAGCGGTCTCTTGAAAATCTAGGAGTTCCTGTCGATTCATGGGAGGATGTTTTAATATATCATACTGTGCAGAAACTTCCACTTACTACTCGGGGGCATTGATAATAGCACATCTCAGTTTATATCGATTATCCGACTTACAATATTTTAAAGATTTTCTGCTAATGCGGTCAATACGTAAGATGTCCTGGAGCAGTCCTTATCCACTCTGTCTTAAGCAAAATCAAAATGAGTTACGACGAGCACAATTCGGTCACACAACTCTACAATTTCTAAATGTTCACTCTGTCAAGGGGTGCATGCAATTAGAAAGTGCTTTAAATTTAAAGCACTGAATCCAAAGAAAAGGCAGGACATTTGCTACAACTGTCTGTCTTACACACCTTTTACTCAAAACTGTACAATCACTTTCACTTGCTTGGATGGAAATCAAAGGCATCATTCTTTATTGGACTTGAGTATGCCAGCTAACACTATAGCTAACGAATCACATTCTACAGCGGCTCTCCAGTCACCTCCTCAACTAACTTCCTCTTCTGTTCAACTTTTATGCTGGAGACATCAGGGAACACAACTTCTTTCATCAGAATAGCGTCAGCACACAATGCCTATCTAGCAGAAAAAAGCCATCACTAAACTGTTCTTCTGACTACTGCACTTGCGAAGGTTTTCACAACCGATGGTCAATCATCAAGCGGACACTACTTGATCCTGGATCGGAGGCTTTCTTCATCTGCGAGTCTGCTGTAAATCATTTGAAGCTGAAAAGGGAAAGAAGTTATGTCAACATATTACTAGGTGCGGTGAAAAGTAACCTCCTTGGGAATGAAAAAAATTTTTCTTTTAGTTCGATACACTTATTTCAGCGATTTTCCAACTTATTGATCCCGTCCGAAAAGTAATTTTCCGGAAAGTCTGCAAAATACTCCTCCGTAGCGTCGATGATTTCCTCGCGTGAGCTGAATTTTTTATTGATGAGCCATCTTTTCAGGTTTGGGAAGAGATAATAGTCCGAGGGAGCCAAATCGGTCGAATACGTAAGTCATTGATTTTAGCCGTGGTTGCGATGCTCTTGTTCGCCGGTGCATTGTCTTGCAAAAACAGAATTTTTCTTCGTTCATGTGAGGCCGTTTTGCAGCGATTTCGGCCTCCAACCGTTCCAATAATGCACAGTTATACTCGCTGTTGATAGTTTTTCCTTTTTCAAGGTAGTCCACGAAGAGTATGCCCTGGCAATCCCAGAAAACTGTTGCCATAACCTTTCCGACCCATCGAGCCTACCTCGACCGCTTCGGAGCACTTGTGCCGGGTTCAGTCCATTGCCGGATACTCATTCTGTTCTCTGGTGTTGAACAGTTACCAATCGACGCCAAAAGTCCGCCCGAATCCGCATCAGCAAGTCCAAACACTCTTTCGAAGTGCGTTGGTGTTTTTGGTCAGCAGTTAGTATGCAGAATGTTGCCCAAAATATGGCTTGTGCGCTCAGTACTAATTTTTGTGGTATCTGATAGCTCGCGCACCTTCACTTTCCGCTCAGATAACACCATTTCATGTATTTTTTTTGACATTATCCTCTGTAACCGCATCGGAGGGCCTGCCGTTGCGGACTTGATCGGTAGTGGAGTTGCGGCCACCACGAAACTCTCGAAACCAATATTTGACGCTGTAATCTGACGGAGCACTAGCCCCATAAAATTTATCCATCTTTTCTTTTGTTTCCTTCGCTGTTTTGCCTCTCAAAATATAATGTTTTATAAGAGAACGAAAATCGTTTTTGTCCATACGCAATAAGATGCCAAACACGTCAAAAACAATCAGCTGTCAAAACAAAACTAAAGACAGTATCGCACTGAAATTTGCATTTGCATGTTTGCCTACTCCAGTAGGTGTTGGCAAAACCAACACAAAAGTATCAAACTACAACGTAGCTCTCACTATACTATTCTCTAAATGCAACTAGAACTTAAGCTTACATCTTACCGTATTGGTCCTACTCAAAGCGACGGTGTCATTACCCATGTAGAAGGTTTGCCGAAGATACTGAAGCCATCTCTAAAATATCATACTTGCCGATCCAACATTTTACAAGCCCATCAAGATTGACATTTTACTTGGAAGCGACATTTATTATCAAATCTTCTCGATGGTATCATTAAAGGACAACTAGGGAGCCCCATGGCCCAACGCACTGAGCTGGGATGGGTCCTTTCCGGCCGCATATCGTCCGATCATCAGACAACGGTAACATTTCTCCATACCACCACTAAATGTGACCTGCAAAATGGTTTGGAAAATTTTTTGGAACTTAAAGAAGAGCTCAGGAAGAAGATTATGTCGGCGGAAGAACACAGTTTGAAGCGCCCTTTTGCAGAAGTAGATGGAAAATATACCGTTAAATTTTCCATTTAAAGAAGGAACGCGTCCTCGATTCGAAAGAAAACTGAAAAGAAAATTTCGAGTAAATCCATCATTCTACGAAGAATATAGAAAGGTAATTGACGGATAGCATATGACTGAGGAAGATCTCACGTCACTGAAACGCGCTCACTATTTTATGCCCCACCATGCAGTGATAAAGCAGTCTAGTTTAACCACAAAACTGCGCATTATTTTTGATGCCTCCTGTAAAACGTCCGATGGCACACCACTCAATGATCATCTTTTTGTCTGACAAAGGTTACAGAATGATATCTTCGACCATATTGCCAGGTTCAGAAAACATACAATTGTATTTGTGGCAGATATCCATAAAATGTATCGGCAGATCTAGGTGCCTTTTGAAGACTCAGACTATCAACTCATTTTATGGAGAGACGTTGAAGGAGAAGAGGTTAAAGTATATCTCCTTAAAACTGGCTGCAGATGAACAAGAAGACTATTAAATTGCATCTGAAATCGCTAAGAAGGACTTTTACGTAGACAATGTTATACATGGGGCAGACTCAGAAGAGGAAGCTGCCGAAATGCAACGCCAGCTCATCACAATGCTAAACCATGGAGGGTTTCCATTAAGCGAATTGGCTAGTATCAGCGAGAGGTTGTTGGCAGCCGTTTCAGATAAGGACCGAGAGATACAACTCCTCTTTTTCAATGAAGAAAACGCCGTCAAAACGTTGGGAGTAGAGTAGAGAAGTCCAGAGAAATCTCTCCAAAGGAACTTCGGCATCATTGTCTATGATAACATAGTCCTAAGTTTTTGCAATCTGCCGTTACACATTCAAACCACGGAGAGCTTTCAAAGGTTAAAAATGATTTGATTGCATCTGGCTACCCTTCTAAAAACATCTTTCAGCTCTGCGTTCATTTGACTGCCTTCGAAAGTTATGACGAACTTGGGTTTATTCAAACTCTACAATCGCAGGATTCAGCTCGGTGGGCTGAATCGCAGAGCCTCAAAGAGGAAATGACTGATCTACAAAAGACATGTGAAGCTCCCAAATGACGGGAAAGTGCAGCCGATGCTATTATTTTTAGTGTTCCACAGCTACTAAATAAAAACTTGAAGACAATTTTCCATCGCAGTTGTCACAGCATTGACCGTATATCTCCACCTTTGAAAGGCATAGTTCGCTCCCATCAAAACCGATGCACGTACTCCAGCTCAATGAAAAAAAACTTTCCCATTGTAGTAAAATTCAATTCTCCAGTCGAATGAAACACCGTCCTGCATGGAGTTGCTCTTTATTGCAAAAATCATGGGCAGTTATGTCTTCAACAGTACTAGGAAGAACCGCTACCTTTACCAATAAGCTTTACGTTTTAAGAGCTGTTTTCTGTTTACTCACATTATGGTGCGCAGAAGCTGAAGCGATACTGGTAGAGAATGAAAGAGTGATAAATGTTATTGTTATGAGATGTCAAACAAGAAAGACTTAAGAAGAAGGCGTATAGAACAACAGCTGAGAACTCTCATTTGTTTTTTTTTTTGTTACTTTTTTGTTTTTATTTTTCCTTTTTCTTTTATTCCTTCAAAACTTGCCTGATGTTATTTTATATACCCATTTTAATGAAACGTTGTTGTTCTTGAAAGGAGGAAGTTTCTTGTAATTACAATTCGACGTTGGGTTCTGTTGGGTTAACTATATATAAATGGAGAGCGGAGTGAGTTGCATTGGTGGTAGTATTGACGTACTATTGCGAGTTATGATAAGAGTATTTTATAGTCAAAGATACGGTTTTAAATAATATGAATTTAGAGATATTTTTATCGATTCAAAAGTTGATGCAATCTACGTGATGAAAACTTGGTTTGTTGAGGTGATGTGTATGCTTTGAGCAAATAAAAACTTTTTCGTGCTGATAGATCTAATCGTACTGGTGGCGGAGTTGCGATTTAGGTTAGAAATGGTTTGTTTTGTAAACAAAAATGTCGTTCGCCAAGTGGGTCACTTATTCAGTATCGCTTAGCACAAATTATGCGCGACGAAAGAAGTATTTGCTAAGGTGTCGTGTATAGACCAAATCGAAATATTGATTTGACACCCATCTATGAAGTAGTTGAAGAGATGTCAACGTTCTCAACCAATGTAATCATTTGCGTTGATTTTAAAACATGCAATCGTTTGACCTTCAACTAGTAAATAATGAAATTCCTTCCCATTTTACTAGTTTCTCCAGAACCCCATTAGATGTTGGTGTTGCTGCACCAGCTTTTTCAAAACACTTTTGTTTCTAACTTACACAACAGATTATATATCACCAAATGGACAAATCGACTTCATAAATAGAAACATCAACTTTCTCTTTGATACATACATTCCAATCAAAACAGGAATTGTAGGAGACAGAACAAAAGCGTGGTTAACGAACGAAATTCAAGAGTTAATGTTGCAACGTAATCAGGTGTATTGACAGTGAAAGCGTTTTCGGATGAAAGAGCTTCATCAAATCTATAAAAACTTGCGAAATAGTGTTTTTCGTTAAATAAGAACTGCACAGATGCAATTTTTTCCAACCACTTCAGTTCTACATCCTATGGTCCTAAAATATGGAATAACATTCGTGAACTAAGAGTCGGTAAACAAAAGTTAAGTTGTTCCACCAATATTGATCGCAACGACCTAAATCGTAAATTTTTATCAAATCAAATTCAAGTGTCCTAATTGCTAATTGTGTGTTTGATGGTACTGTTATATAAACTGCAACGTTTTTTGCTTTTTAAAGGGTGATAATACCGACATAGTAGAAAGTTTGCTGTCTGTCATGCCCAATGCTACAGGAGTTGATGGGATTCATCCGATTTTTGTGAAGGCAATTTTACCATCATTGCTACCATTTGTGACGCACATCATTAACACTGGAATTATTTTTGACAATTTCCACAGGCAAGGAAAAGTGCCAGTCATAAAAACAATCACTTAAAATATTACAGGTGATGCATTCAGGCCTATATAAATCCTACCTTTACTCTCAAAAATATGTGAAGGGATTATGCATAAACAACTTAACGAGTTTCTTATGAAAAATAATTGCTGCTTTCGGTTCAGTCAGGATTTCGTGCAAAACATAAGCTGTACTACGGCTTAGCTGAAGGCATTTGAAAACATAAGAGATTGACTGGATAATGACAATGTTACATTTTTAGTACTATTAGATTTTTCCAATGCTTTTGATATAGTACAGCACTCTATTCTGATCAGTTAATTAAGACACTATTTCTTCATTCCTCCTTCTTCAACTTAACTAATATCGTCGTATCTCAATGAAAGAAAACAGGCAATTTCAATATATGGTATCCTATCTGATTTTTTTCCTTTAACTGTTCCCCAGGGATCAATCCTTGGGCCTCTCTTATTTTCAGTACATATTAATATGGTATAGCTTCTGTAATATTAAATTTAAAAAAAAAAACTCATATACGCTGATAACATTCAAATTTATCAGAGTTAACCCTTAGGTCTCATTACAGATTGCGCTAATGTTTTAAATGATAAGCTTCAATGAATATCAAGTTGGACGTCTAAAAGTTGTTTAGTACTAAATGTAAAATTGAATTCGTTGGCTCTTCGAAAAATCAAGACGTAATCTTTAATAGAACTCTTACGTGGAAAAACCATATAAATTCTATAGTGAGAAAAGCAAATAGCGTTCTTCGAACTTTATGGCTCAAAAGTGTATCAACCAAAACAAGACTGCTACTTGCCAAAGCCTCAGTTATTCCTCTACTGATTTATGGATGCGAATTTTTTTATGAATGTGACGCTGAGAACAAACGGAAACTACAAGTTGCATTAAACACCACCATTCTCATATAATGTAAACATTTATCTGAATTATATAATGTTACCCTAAGATATGTGCTATAAAAGACAATTTGTAAGTCTTATTTGTACAATAATGAATTATATATGGTATAAATAAATTGAAATTTAAGTTTAATTCGATATGTCTATCGCCTCAAAATATATGACCACGTTTCACACTCAGCTAAAAACTTAGGAAACATGTCATTTCAAAATTGTATTAAATTTCGTACGCTTCTACTTCTCTTAAACATTATCAAAAGCTAGCAACCGACATACCTATACGAAAAAATTCAGTTTCCGGTGTCTAGCAGATCTGCCTGTTCAACATCTGGGAGATAGTTTTATATTGCTGCTATATGTCTTTGGAACAAACTCCCACGTACTACACGAGAGCTTAATGACGCACAACAATTTAGAAACGGACTTCAATATTTTCTTGAAAATTAGAGCAGGAAGGTTTACCCAAAACTTTCCCCTTTTCAAGCAATTTCAATCAAAATTGAACTTCATTTTAAACAAACATTTTTTTAAAAAGGTTAAAATGTTAGTTCAACTTAAAGCTTAAGCTGAATAATGCTTATCTTTCACAGATTTATAAGCGAAGTCTTACTGTGCTAGCAAAAATAAAATAAAATAAAAATAAATAAATAAATAAAGCAATAAATTATTAACTAGGTTTTCGACTGCAACGATTTATAGCATATTGCCTTCGCTTCGTGAACAATTCCCAAAGAAAATCATCGCGTTTATCTACATAGTACAACGAAAGTTCTTTGCCGAAAAAATGTTGAAAATCTCTAATAAGGAACCGGTTTCCAAGGGAAGTTTATTGTCAAGAGTGTCGCAAATCATCGACGATAAAGGCATACTGCGAGTTGGTGGGCGATTAGAATATTGGAATCTACCCTACTCACAGCATCATCTACTATAATAATCCTACCCTCGCGTAACATCTTAACTACACTTATAGTACAAGTACATGATGCTCATATTATATCGATTCATGGCGGCCAGCAACTCATGGTGGCAGCTCGGCGAAATGAATACTGGATTTTGCAGCTGAAGGCAAACATCAAAACTTGCATCCACAAGTGCCTCAAGTGCTACCGATATAAGGCTAAAAAATGGGAAAACTTCCCGCTTTAAGGGTAAGGCAAGTTCGGCCGTTTCAAACCTCCGGAGTGGTGTACGCTGCGCCAGTGCAACTGAAGGCATGTAAGGGTCGTTGATATATATATAACCCAAGCCTTTATAGTGATCTTTGTATGTTTCTGCACAAAAGCAGTACATTTGGAGCTGGTAAGCGGTAAATGGTACGACATGGCATTTTAACCCTCCTGCGGATATTCGGGAGATTATGGAAAGCAGACAAATCAATGAAGCATCATTTGAAACAAATCATTAGAAATCACACCTTAACATTCAAAGAGTACACAACTGTGTACTCGCATTACGGCCGAATTACCCGAATATCGTGAGAATCTGTCCATCTAGACACCATCACTGAATACTGCACCCGAAAGTGACTTAAGCAACGTCAAGACAAACCACTTGAATAGATGGCAGCTGATGCAAGATTCCAACAGGATTTCGGGAATAAATCAAGAACCGAATACATGACTCGACTCCAACAGCGTCCAGAATGGTTAACTCCAAATCTGCAAATCAAGATAGAACAATTGGTACTTTTGCCTGAAGAGCGAACCCCTACCACCCTTTGGCAACTTATTAGAATACATGCAAGGCATCCTGGAGCTGATGGTAAGATTCGGGTTGTGACAGTTAAGATGGCAACCACAATTTTAAAGCGTCCTACTAGTTTACTATTGCCATACACTATTCACCGAACGTTTTTCTTTTACCTTTCATGTACCTACTTCACCGAGCATAATACTACTGGAAGCTTTAATCAACATATCATCTTTAATCATCAATCCAATCAACACTGAACAGATTCATGCAAGAAGATGATAGATGACACAAAATGTCAACGACAGTTGAGCCTTTGTGCTCTGGCCCGGCAGGATGTTGCAACGCAACAAACCATCATTGCAACACCCATCATCAAAAACCATCACCACCGGCTACTTGCATAGCATCGGCAAATGCAAATTCACTCTCAAATCAAGTGCCGACTGCAAAACGCAAATGAAAATAAACTCTAATCTTGCGATCAAATCAAATGGTGACGGCAAAAACGCTTAGAAGAAACGAAAGAATAAAATAGCGGCATAGCATACAAAAAAAATGCTATGTGCGTTGTGAGCAACGCACACAACTATGACTAAGCTCTGTGCATTGTTGTAAGGTGTAAGGTATGTCTAGGCTTATAGTATTATGCAATCCCGACCACTGCATGCACCGGAAAGACGATCAGGAGCAAGCGTTAGAATTCGGTCAACGACTTGGCACAAACGGCAAGTGTGTAGGGGTCCGGAGGATCCGCAAACATATATAGGTCAATATCAGAAGAGATATGCCAAGGCCAGAGGGATGTAAGCTTTCGTTACGAGGTAGTTTAGGGAACGATTGATACATAGGTTGGGCAAAAAGCACAGGAATTAAAGTCTCGTTTCCTTGTTAAGAGTCGCCATCAAGCATTGTAAATAAAATCTCGGCAAACTTTTCGATAGTACGGCATACATGTATCATTCCAAGGATGGGTATTAAATGTGATTAGGTGTTCACATAATTTTCATTTAAAATTTGCCTTTATAAGCTCTATAAGCTCCTGACTTGATTGAGAATTTAGTTGCAACTCGAATGGTCGTCGAATTGTTGCGTAGAACCTTGTTTTCTGTCTTCACGCCAGCTCGAAATCTCACTCCAAACTACGATATTACTCAATCAAAGCAACCCGAAGAGTAGACCAGTTGACCAAAGGACTGCCTCTAAAGTAAATCCAAAACTATGTTTCCACTGGCCCTGATATGAAATTTTGAAAATTTCAACAATGTCTATCCAAATTACGTTATAAATGCATATGTCATCTACAGTTATTTTCTTGCTATAAAATTTAACTCTCCATTATTTGTAATAAAGAAATCTAATGACTGAATTCGAAGTGTTACCTGCTGGGTGAGATACTCAATAGGGGTAGAGGCAGGTGGGACTGCAGATCGATCAACAAATTCTGACCGTTTAATCACTTCATAAATAGAATTGAGACTAGTTGGTGAAATATCCGTTAGTATTTTACGAGTAGTGAGGGGTACTACAGGCGTCTGGGTGGGAGTATGTACGGCTAGTATCAATTCGTCGCTCAATCTCTAAACTGTGTTTCTCTAACGTTTTTATTTAAGAACCAACGTTCTTCTACCCGAGTCTAGCCGAGTGTAGCTATACAATGTTTCCGATGTATTTGTTTTGAGCATAATGTAGGGAATCGTTCGTTCAATGAGCTTCGTCTGAAGTGTTTGTCATATTATTTACCGCGGTTTCAGATAATGGCTCTAAAGAAAGCGAACATCGTGCCTGCGAATGTTATGGAACACTTATATTAATACTCCTTTTAACATGTTCTACCATATTTGTCTCTTTTTGATGTCCTTTGTTAAATGTAACTTCACTAAAAGTAAAGTAGAGTAGGATTGAACAGAAAAAAATTTAAATTTTCAGCTGTTATTCAATAAGGGACGAAAAGCAGAATACTATCTTATTCCTATACTCATTGCAGAGAAAAATAAACAAATATTCTTGTGTAAAATGTTTACATATATAATATTTACCGATAAGATAATAATGGAAATTCTTAGATCCTTAAACCAAAATAGTTCTTATTAATCTAAAGGATGTCTAGCCTCCTCGCGGCTCAGGCATAATCATCCACCCCGCAGCTCATCGGATGGGAATGGGAACTTGCCGCAAGGTCTGGACAGGAGTTAAATTATTATTTACATGCCTAAAAACAAAATACAAAAAAAGTTGCCCTAGAAACAGAAAGGTAACACAGCTGCCATCGTAACTAAACAAAAAAAATCAATAGCAAGGTAGATTGCGAGTATCCATAGAGAGAATGAGGGCGGGGGAGTAAATTCTCCTTGAGCTGGCCCACCACAAGCTAAGTATGATATATTCAACATCCATGGGAACGTGCCTCAGTATCTTTGCGGACTTATGGATAAAGTCTTCCTCATAAATTAGGATAACAAATATTTGTCTATTTGGATGATTTGTTGATCTTCTCTCGAACTTTTGAAGAGCACCTTAGGTTTCTTAATCTGGTTACTGATAAATGCTGAGAAATCCAAATTTTGCTACAGAGAATTCGATACTTAGGCTTTATTGTAGGAAATTTAATTCTTACAATACGACCGTACATGAAGTGAGACAATGTCTAGTCTTAGAAGGCTGCTATCGAAGATTCGTGCCGAATTTCTCATCGAACGCATCAAACATGTCAGACATTCTTAAGAAAGGCTTAAAGATTAATTTGAGCGAAAATGCGATTGAATCATACAATGCAATTGAAAAGATGATGACTACCGAATCAGTTTTGGCAAATCCCGATTTCAACAAACAGTTCATAATAATCTGCGAAACCTCTTTGACTGGAATAGGCGCTTTGCTATGAGGAGGATGAAACTGGCGCAGAAAGGCATATTTATTTCTGAGTTCAACAACTCACAAAAAACTATTCAGTTATGGAGCGACCATGCTTAGCGGCGGTAATGGGTATCAAAAAATTTAGACCCTACGTAAAAAGATATCGGTTTCAAGTCATCACAGATCATGCAAGTCTAAATTGGCTTATGAGTTTAAAAAATCTCAAAGGACGTTTAGCACGCTGGAGCCTAGAGCTTCAAGAGTGTACCTTTGAGATTGAGCACCGTAAGGGTAACTTACCGTAGGTAGTAGGAATTAAGAGAAGATCGGCAAAGTTGCCCTGTAAATTTTTATCCCCACTTTTCGATGCTCTCTTAACATCGTTCCTGCGTCGGCTCCTCCCACCGCCTAGGTTCCATAGGTGTATTAGATCGTGACCCTTTAAAGTGTAAATAATTTAATATTAAAAGTAAAAAACAAAAGCAAAAATTCATAATAATACATCACATAGATTCAAAAATAAAACAAACAATTTCTTTCTTGAAAATTAAAAAAAAGAAACAATAAAAAATGTGAATGTAAATTAATTTTTTGAAAAGAATAAAACACAAAAATATCAAAAGCAACAAACAACGGATTCCAAACTATTAAAATCATGAGTTAAAAACTATTTATGGGACTAATTTCCTAAGCCAAAATTAAAGCTTATTAAGAAGACGGCGTGAATCAACAGTATAAACAGTTTTACAGGCTGTAGTTCGAAAGCCAGGAATATAGTTTTCGAGAACTGTAATACCTAAGTTCCCAATTCTATAAAAGAATACTTTTAGGACCTTGAAATAGTACAAATGACGGACTGGAAGGATTTTCAGATTTTAGAATAATGTAAAACTCGGATATATGCGATTTTACCCACATATTTTCCTTATAATATATTTTTGTAAAACTAGAAGGGGTTGGATTTTATTGAAATATGCTTCTCCCCAACAAGCAATCCCATATTGGAGTTTGGAGTGAAAAACTCCATAATAAATTATTTTAAGAAGTTTTGTTGAGCACACATTTCTCAAATAGAAGAAACTCCTAAGTGTTGCGTGAAAATTTGCCTCAGGCTGTTGATGTGATTATAAAAACACATTCTGGAATCGATAATCAACCCCAAATATTTAAATTTATTGACGCTCTTAATTTTAAAACTTTTTTCGCTGCAATTAAGACTGCTACAAAGTGTATTAGTGGAGGGGCTGAGGCAACAGAAGCAGCTCAATAGCTTAAATCTTTGGCACTCAGGGGCATGAAAACAGACTTCAGCGCCAAGGACTGAAAACATTTATTTTGTTTTGGAACGGATCATCAACTTATGCAAAGCGAACCATGCTCTTAACAACTCTAAAATCCGAATTGATTTTAGCAATTCAATTGAGGGGGCTAACCGCACCGTACGGCAAACCTACATCATCAGCAAAAGCAGTAAGAACGCCTTTAAAAGGTAGTTCAAACAATGAGTTAATGTATATTAAGAAAATGATCGGTCCTAATACAGA
Organism: Volucella inanis; assembly: GCA_907269105.1. Lineage (NCBI taxonomy): Eukaryota > Metazoa > Arthropoda > Insecta > Diptera > Syrphidae > Volucella > Volucella inanis. The sequence goes on from OU026154.1 coordinate 47,045,136, forward strand.
GCCTTGAGGGACCCCTGAATTCATAATCCTAATTCGGCTTCTAGCATCTTCAATCTTTACTTTTTCAAATCTTTTTGCTTAATATGAATATGAATATGAAAACCACTTGAGCATAGAACCTCGAAACCAGCGTTTTAAAATGTTATGGTTAACATCAAAGGCTTTAGAAATATCGAAAAAAAAATCTGCTGTGAACTTTTTACTGTCTCAGCTTTCGAAAATTTATGAACAGAAATTCAACAGTGCATTCTCCGTACATTTTCCTTTCTGAAAACCAAATTGCAATGGACTAAAAAAATTAAGAAAACTAAAAACTCTATTTTTTACTACTTTTTCAAAAACTTTGTTTATTGAAGGAAGCAGCGATATGGGCCTGTATTTGCTCACATCATTAGCAGCACCTTTTTTTAAAAAGTTGCACTACTTCCGCACATTTAATAGCTTCAGGGAAGACTCCAGATAAAACATTTTTATTAAAAACATCCGATAGTGCACCCACAACAAAGCATGAAATGCTCTTTAGTATCCGATTTGAAATGCCATCTATGCCACAAGAATTTGAATTTTTTAAGGTATTTATGGTTTTCAGCAACTCTAATCCTGTAATAGAATAGAAAACGGTACAGTTCTGTGCTACTTCTGAGCTGAAATTCTGGCAAGACGAAATAGTATAAATCGGATGGATAATGTTGGCAATGTAATAATTGAAAACCTCAGCAATATCTACCTTATCAGTAACAATCTGATCATCAGAAGGAATCATAGTAGGACTTTTAGAGGACGGAGTCTTATTAAGTATATTATTAATTAATTTCCATTCACCTCTAAGATTCCCTTTAGAAGAGTTAAATTGATTTATGTAAAAGTTATCACGACATTTTAGAACTCCATACTTCACTTTCAGACATAATTTTTTATATTTGTCTTTTAGGAATAAATTTCCAGGATTCGTTTTACATTTCAGTCTTAGTTTATTTTTCTTATTAATAGAGTACAATAGGTCCGAAGTGATCCAAGGTTTAAGCTTTTTAGCTGATTTTTTTATCCTTGTTCTAAAAATACAGTTTTTGATGTGTTAGGTAAGACATTTTATAAAAAGATCATACAATTTAGACGCATCTGGTTCTGCAAGATTATCTTGCCATGATTCAAGGCAAATAATAGACCTTAATTTAGTAAAATCAATTCAAATGGCTTCCTTTCGTGACATTGACTCATGGTTTCTACTTTTTTTGACCATATTCACCAGTAAACTTGTCATCGAATGATCAGCGATCGCAACATCCAGAACATATTTTCACATGTACCAGAGAAATATTAGAAAATCGACCGTAAATATGATCTAAACATGTACCAATCAATCTTGTTGGTTAATTTATAAAAGATTCTAACCCATGTGATGTCAATAATGCCAAATATATTGAATCTGTTTCGTTATTTTCGAGTATGTTAAAATTAAAATCCCCCAATTATATAAAATTTTTTGATTTTTCATTATCAGGTAAAATTGAAAATTCTTCCAAGAACACCGAGAAATCATATTTATGAAGCCGATAAACGCACAAAACAATATAAACAGCTTTGTTTAAAGTGAAAGATAACTTCAGAATATCAGCACTCAAAAAGTCTGAAAAATACGTTGGTACACAATCATCATAGTCTGTTTAACAAAACAACCTACGCCACCAGCCGCATAGCTCTCATTGGTTTTTGCAAAAAAAAAAAAAAAAAAAACACAACCAGGTAAGCTATAATTTTTTTCTCGAATCCATAGATCCAAATCTCCGATACAAAAACAAATACTGGCAAAGAGACAAAAGAATCCAGATGGGACGCAAGAGAAGCAAAATTTTCACTTAGACTTCTGATATTTTGATGTAGGAAAAATAGTTTGTTTACACAATTTAGATTGTATATGAAATCTTTGTTTGTTTCAATGAAGTTGGAGTCAGTAATATCATCGAAGGAATTAAAACTTGTATTCATAACAAAATTTTTTATTTATTGTTTATTACAAAACCAATTTAAGATCTTCAAAAGATTTTATTGCGATGATATTACTACCTGCAACTTTTCTCATAAGAATTTTGTTTTTACTAAACCATACATATTTAAATATATATATTTTTTCTCTCTTTTTACTTCTTTCGCCCGCATTAGTAACGCTTGTGTGTATTTATTGAGAGCATCATTGATATACATGAATGAGGGCCTGCCTTTGCTGCTACTCCTGCTACTGTTGCTCCCATGATGGTAGGAGTGAACGTTCTGCTTCTTCTTCTTCTTCTTCTGCAAAATCCGCTGTTTGATAGCAAAGTCCGACAATTCCATGTATATAACCCTTTCAAAGATGCACCGCTGTTTGCATTTTTGCTGTTCTTGTGGAGATTTTTCACACAACATTTAGTGAATTAATGATCAGCTGCTTCAATGTTTTCAATAGATTCATTGAGTCATTGTCTACAGGTATTCTATCTCAATAACTTTTTTCCTTATCGCGTCAGTGTCCTCGTTAAATGTAAATGGGTAGCTGTCGTTGAAACTCATGGAATCCGCCGTTCCAGTAGGTCTGCGGCATGAAGTGATTTCCGTATGCCGTCTAACGTTGCTGTCTTCAAACTTCAAAGCTGCCATCTCGCGTCCATATTTCAAAACTGTCAAATTAACGTTAGCTTGAGCCAAAAGAAAATCATCAAAAAAACCGAAAGGAGAAACAAATACCAAATACTATAACACTATTTAACTATAAACTAAATTTAAAAGTCACTAACTTATTTGCGTACACGACAATACTTTTTCTTACAAAGGCAATGCAAGGTTTTTTTTATAATTAGCGCACGCTCAAGGGGTTTGAGCACCCTAAAAATGTTTGCACACAAACAGGAAGGTAGAAAAGAGAAATATCGACGTACGTTGATCTTAAATGTTTGCAAGTTATAATGAATACTAAATAGAGAGCTCGGCCGGACATTCCATAAGCGAGTTTTACGGCTTAGGAACGAATCACGATAAGGGATAAGACATAAGGGAACTAGACATACTGGAGTTAAATAGGTGATTTGAGAATTTAAGGGACGATATACGTAGGAAATTGGCGGCGGCAGCGAAAAAGTTACGAAAGCCCAAAACCTCCAACGGCGCCGAGGTATATGGTATAGTTTGGTAGATGCGAATGGTCAAAACAAAGGTACCTGGTATGTTCAGGAGCTTAAGCTCTATAGCGCTGAGCCAGAAAAGTGTTAGGTCCCATTAGAACAGAGTGGCTTAGAAGACCGATTGGGTCAAATTTTTTGTTGACTGGCGGTATCGGCCTTGATGGAAATGCTTCTCGTAGTCGACCTTTAGCCTCGGGAAATGGTTTGGGCTTCTTAGGAATGCAAGCCCATTCCCCAGGAATTGAGGGTGGAGTTTGTTGAGGTAATCTTTCCCGCAACAACTTTGACTTTTGTAATGTGTTGAATATACTTATAATAATTTAATGTACTACTAATTAAAAACAGCCTTCTTCTTCGAATTAAGTGAACTGTAGGATTTACATATGTTATATGTTAAGAAATAAAGTAAATTTAGGATAATTATAAGGTGTAGTTATTTTATAAAAGTACATACGTAATTTATTCGGAACCAATTCGCGGGTGTGGTATATATATATATATATATATATATATATATATATATTTTAAAGAGTTAATAATGAACTGTGCTTACCCTTGTAAGTAGTTAAATTTTATAGAAAACCATTATCAGAGCAGGTTTTATTTGATAGTAGAAGGTATATTTTGGCTATAGGTCGTTTCATTTCTCCGCTTTGCGTTTTTATTGTGACCACGAAAGTTATGTTGTCTGTTCCTGGATGAGTGTCGGTAATCCGGGCCAGGCTCCATTTTTATGGTGGTAATCTTTCACCAAGATGATATCTCCGATCTGGGGCTGATGGATGAGCTTGGTAGCAGGTAGCCTAGTTTAGCATTAGTCAAGTCCGGTTGAGGTTCGTTGTTGAGTGGTTCACCTATAAGGAAGTGTCCTGGTGTCAATGGTGAAAAGTCGTGGAGATTGATGGTCATTGGACAGAGTGGCCTCGAATTAAGACACACTTCTATTTGTGTAAGAAGCGTGTTGAGCTCATTAAAATTAAAAACCTCTGAACCAACAATTCGCCTCAAATGAAATTTGATAAATTTCACTCCTGCTTCCCATAACCCTCCAAAGAGGGAAGAAGCCGGAAGAATAAAATTCCATTTTGTTCAATCCTTCGCAAGTATATCGGCGACCTCCTTCCAATTATTTTGGGCAACCTTCACAGCAATTTCTGCAACTCCTTGTCAGCTTCCACTAAATTAGTTCCGCAGTCGCTGAATAGTTGTCCGGTAATACATCTTCGCGCCGTGAACCTTCTAAACACCGCTATAAATACTTGAGTGGTAAGATCACTCACCAGCCAGTAAAAGGGCATTTATATCTCCTTGGTGCACGCGAGTTAATGTATATTCATTGTTTTAAATCAAAAAAATATGTTTTTTTTTTCTTTTCTCTTCGCTGAAATGCGTACAATTTATTTATATTATATTCTTAAGACTGATTACAATATTCGATCTTACTGCTATTTATACTAACTAGGATGTGATTGTTATCGTATTGTTGTTTATGTCGATAATGCAAACGCATCGGATTATTGTGTTGAAGTAAGTTTTTCGTATTGTAAGATAATGAAGCATGTTATCGTTGTTTACGAACATGTGTCGTTGTTTAAGTTTGTAGTGAGAGATAACGAAGAGATAGGCAGGTAGAGAACCTACGTTATTAACTCCCCTCCTTCTTAAAATGAAGCGTCCTCGCTTTAGATTAAATTTCTTTCTTGTCCAAGTCTTAACAGTTCGAGAGGTCGAGAGTTTCTAGTATTTTCTCAAATTGGGAATTTATTATTGTATCTTTTGTTTATTGTTGTTTTCTATTATCATATTTAATTTTGTCCTGATTTCAATTAAGTTACCGTGATCGAGTGTAATTGTTATAAACTTAAGAGCTGATCCTAGAGAGTTAAGTGATCGTCTAGTTCTAATGATGATTGAGAGTAATTCTAATTTAAGCATTTCTATTTTGCTTATTAATATTTGTTCTGTTGAATCTTTATATGCGAATTTCGCTATATTTTCATAAGGTACTAGAATTTTAGAAAGGTTTGCTATATGGTATAGAAATGTAGTGTCCTGAAGAACGTATACAGGATTTGTTTCTATCATTACGTGTTTTCTGTTTCTTAGATCGGTTAGATTGTCGCAGAAAGAGGTAGAGATAAAAAATAAAATTATCGTTCTTTGTATGCTTACACTCGTATATTATCCTTATGTATAATTGTACCGTGGTTTGTAAGTATAGTATTACCCCTATCTTCGTTTACAATGTGTTTTGCATATTTCGGCACGTTTTTGTATGTGATGCACTTGCGATTTATATTATGGTATGAAAGTACTCTATTTTGGTTTTTTTCTAGTTCTTTTTTGATGTCAGGATACCGTCCTCGATTAAAAAACACGTCCTCGGGTTATTCTCCTGTCACTGAATGGATGGTTTTATTGTATTGTCGTACCGCGTTGAAAATTTACTCTCCTGGTGAAGAATTATTTTCTTGTGTTAGGACTCCAGTGAGTTCGATTAGAGTGCTGTGTGTACGCTCGACTTGACCGTTGGTTACCGAATGGAATGTTGGTGTTATTGTATGTACGATTTGTAGTTTTTCATATACTTGTTTGCTGCATATGCTTGGGAATGCCAATTCCATATCGGTCATTATGAATTTTGCGTTGGGGTAAATTTGTAATAAGATTTTGTCAATGTATTTATGTACATTCTTTTTTCTCAAGATTTCGAGTATGTGACAATATTTAGAGTATTTATCAGTTGTGCTTATATATATGTTTCCATTCATGTGAAATAAATCTAAAAAAATATGTTCGCCCACATGATTTGGGATAGGTGCGGTACCGTTTGGTTGTTTGTTTGGTCTGCGTTCGTATTTATTTTTTAGACAGATTTCACAGTCTTTTGTTTCCTTATTACACATTTGGCGTGTATTTGGCCAAAATTTTCTTGAGCGTTTTTTTTATAATTCATACGTGCTCATTTGTGTGTATGCATTACTATTTCTTTTTGCGTATGTATATTTTCTATGGCTTCTGTAATTTTTTGTGCTAAAACAATTGATACATTTGGAAACGTTGAAATAATATCATTTTTGATGTGGAATAAAGTTTCTTCATCAATTTTTATGGCGTTCGTTACCTTTGGACTTATTATCCGTTTTAATCTGTCTAATAGTTCTTCTGTAGTTGATCAGAAAAGTGTGTGTCGTGCATATGAAAAAATGTTTTGTGAAGAAATTTCTACTGAGTTGTTTTTACTATAGTTTATAATTATTTGATTTCTAAATGTATTTAATTTTATTTATCGATTGGTGAATTTTGAGTGTTGTGAGTCGCTTGAAGTGTTGTTAATCTGTTGGCGAGACAGTGCATCAGTGATTTTAATTTTTTTTAATTTCGGGTTTTTGTGAGAAATTGATAAGATGAGATACTGATGATCTGTATAAATTGTTAGGTCTGCTATACCGTACAGGTAATTTCTTAGTTTTTGAAGTGACCAAACGATCGCGAGGAGTTCCTTTTCATTCGTGCTGTAGTTTTGCTCAGTTTTGCCAAGGGTCCTAGATATAAATGAAATAGATTTCATTTTCCGAGAGAGCACAGCTCCTATTGCTTGTATTTGTTGAAGTCGGGTTGGAATAATTCGACTTGTGCTTGTAATGTATCTTTTATTTTAGTTAAAGCGTTGAGTCCTGGATGATCTAGATTAATTAATATTTTTGCGTTTTGCGAATTTGCCAATATATGGACGTAGGATATCGTCTACTCATCGTTGAAATATAGAAACCGAACGGCATTCTAAGGAATTCATACTTTGCGCTATTCACACTGAATGCAGATTTTTCCCTGTCTGATTCTTTGATTAAGATTTAGTGAAAACCTGACTCTAAGTCTAATGTCGTAAAAAGTCTGGGATAGGGTGAGCATTAAGCTTCTGAAAATCTACTACCATGTAGCAATTAATATTGAAAGAAATGTATGTATTTAACACTGAATTGCATTAATCGACCAATTTGCACTTTTATGTTATGTCCGAAATTACTTGTTAATTTTATTTATGTCAAATAATGAATAATTATCTTTTTAAATTAAGAAACCGATTCATTACTTAGGATCGAAAGGACCAAATGTTAAGTGTTGAATATACTACTAATTAAATTGTAATAATTAAATGTACTACTAATTAATTTATTTGATTTCATATTTGACATATTAAATCATTGACATTTTTCAATTTGTTGGTATTGTTGTCATCAGGATGTGTTTGTTGATGGACGATTCCGAACAACTCTCTCTTCCCTTGTTAAGTCCTCCCGGTCCCTTCTACCTTTGAGTGAGAATACTTAGCTCTGGCGAAGGTGGAGAGCAGAGGTTGGTGGTCCACCAAGCCCAGACTTCGAAAAGACCTAACATAGGTTCAACGGGCGTTTTCCCTGCAGAGAAAGACGAGGGGTTTTGGTGGTGAAGCTCTAAGGATAGCAGATATACTCATGCAAACCAGGAGCCCAAGGTGCGACAGGAGATCCACCAGGAACACCATTCTCGGAGCCTGTAAGTTCGACGGGAGACTCGCGACGGGCTGCATCAGATAGGACGTCTGAAAGGCGTGAAGGATGGGTGAAGAGACAACGATCTCTTTTACAGCAACACCCCAACGAGGGAGCAACAGAGGTGTGCAATCGGACGGTAAACATAATCGGACATACCCGAAATACGCACAAGCTGTAAAAGTCCGGATCGATAGCTGAAAATACGGCGACCCGATTATGAGCCAGCACCCCACCGATGGAACACCGAAGGAGCAGCAGAAGCGTGCACGCGGACGGCCAAGAACGAGGGAACATAGAAACATACAAGCAACAATCAACAGTATCAAATATGAAACAACAAACATACAAGATAACATACAAAAAATAGCACCGAACAGCAACAATAAACAACAATAAACGACAACAACAAAAAGCGGATCAATATAATAAAAAAACCACAAATAAAAAATGCTAAAACCGGCCGTGGCAGGTGGAGTAGTAGTTTGAAATTCAGGTGTATTAGGTTTCGATATTTTTCCCAGAGGTGGTTGTCAAACTGGAGCCAGTGCATCCTCAACCAGTGGGTCTTATTAAGTGCTAGTTGTTAGTTCGTTACATTTAGCCCAGGCAGCCACCACTCCAACATCAGTGTTATGCCTTCATGTCAGAGTTGACGCCGACGGGATTTTCATATAACTACAAACAAATTCTATGAAAAGACTTTTTCAGAGAATTGCCTCGCACGGGATTCGAACCCGCGACCCTTTACTTGAGGTCTCTACACATATCCCACTACACCACGGCCACCTCCAGTGAAGATGTATGTGAATGTTTGTGTGAATCTGGCGGGTGTTATGAAGAGGGAAATTATTTGGAAGTCACTAATGTGACGACCAGCATAGAGAGAGGGCTAGTTGAGGTTTTCTTTTCAGTTTTTGCGATTAGAAAATTTGTTTTCTAATTTTTTGGTTGTCGTACAATAGAGTAGATTTTTCTTTAAAATTCGCGGGTTGGTTTTGGAAAAATTGGAGAAAGGACAAGAAAAAGTATACAGTGCGGACTTCAATAAAGTGCTGTGTAGTGTAGAGTGAAAATTCGTTTTTTTATTAAACAATTAAAATTCTAGTTGGCTGCGCGTACGCAAAATTCTCGAGGATAGACGAGACACGAGACCCGTTAAAAGCGTTTTTCTTTGTTCAAGACTGTGAATATAGTGGGCCACTCTACCGACGAGTGTACCACTAATGCCGCAGAAATCAATTGACGAGCTCCAACGGAGCTTTATAACGTGGTGTAGATTCGGTTTTTTTTATTTTTTTCTTTCTTCTCTTGTCTGTCGTTTTTTTGCTAGTCGGGGAAGATTTGCCTTCTTTTTTTTAACGCAAAGGTTTCATGATTCCTGTGAAAAATTGACGAGTGTATCGCTAATGTCGCTTTATAACGTGGTGTAAATAAGGTTTTTTTTTTTTTGTTTTTCCCTTGCCTTTCGTTTTTTTGCTAGTCGGGGAAGATTTTCCTTCTTCTTCTTAAACGCAAAGGTTTCGTGATTCCTGTGAAAAATCACGTGGCTCCCATTTTGTTTTGCCCAGGTTTAAATGCCCTCAAAGCTCTACCTTGAGGTAATAGGATACGTGCGGTGATAAAATAAAAATATTCTTATGATAAGAATTTTATCCTGCAGTTATAGCAGATAACTTAATGATGGGAATATGAGCATGAATTCCGGGTAGACCGAGAATTCTCTGATTGTCTTTAACTCTAGAAACCAAAGTTGTTAGAATTATCTGGACAACTACGAAACTGTTGAGGCTAAAAATGACGATTTACGATATTTGTAGAAGTAGCTGCAGATGTAGATTCCACTGTGAGTGTACCAAAAAATAGTGTCTGGACTTGCACGTACGATATCGGAAGTTAGATTTACAATTACTCGAAGCATGTCCGGCTCTTAAACACACAGCCACAAGCATACCAAGGACCAGGCATATTGCTAGTGCACCCGATTTTCAACCGATGATACCACAAGTCAACAACTGCCATGCACCCACCAGCACTCAAATGTTGCTAGCCACAGCATTAGTCCAGGTGCAAGCGTCTAATGGAAGCTTTTTGACCTGGAGCATTGTTGGCCCAGGATCTGATGCAATGTTTGTCACAGAAGAAGCAGTTCAACGTTCACGATTAAAACCCTAACGGACAATAGTTGAGATTAAAGGGTTGGGCAGGGTCAGCAGTGGCAAAGCGAGAAGCATCGTCGTTCTTCAACTAAAGTCGATAGTTTCGAAGTTCACGAGCAGCATGCGTATCCAATTGCTCAAAACAAACACTTGGGATGGTTGCTTTTCGGAAAAATACCATCAGTGAGTCCGAATTCGGTGCAGAGTTTTTTAAATCATAATGATTGCTATGGGAATTTTAGCAAGTTTTGAGAAATAGAAGATGAACCATTTGAAAAATATAAAGCTGAGCAAGATAAGAAATGTAAGAACCATTTTAAAAATAACCCAACAAGATAACCTGATGGCCGTTTCCAGGTTCGCCTGTCAACGTCTTCAAGCTAATCGACAGAAACACCGAGAGTATGAGAGATACATGTCAGAATATGCAGACTTCGGGCACATGACTCCAGTCGATTCTTCTGATAGAGTGCTCAGCACACCCTTTCACTTTTTCATATAACACCACTTGGTCATAAAAGAATCCAGTACCACCACCAGATTTAGAGTTGTGTAACTCGAACCACGTAACTTTCAAACCAATTTTTGGCTTTGAGTTGCTGATAGGCCCAAAAGTAAAAACCAACCAAACCATAGATATCATAGCGAAGGAACAAACACACGTTCACTGGTGACGTCGAAAAAATGTACCGCCAGACCTGGGTCAATAAACCAGATTCGTACTACCAGCTCATACTATGGCGAGATCTACCGTCTTGAAGCGGTCACATTCGGTACTGCCTCAGACCCTTATTTGACGATCAGTGTGCTCCTACAACTGATGAACGGTGAAGCAGAAAGATATCCTATGGCTACATCTATCATTAGAGAGGAGACTTACGTAGACGACGTTATCAGTTGTAGAGATACTGTTGAAGAACGCAACGTAAACTTCAAGGGGTAAGAAATCGTTTGGCATCAGCTGAGTTTTATCTCCGCAAATTCGTCAGCAACATTGTGTACCACCGAGCCAGAGGAATGTAGAGTTAAGCGTTCCATCCGATGAGAAGAGCAATATCAAAACACTGAGTATCAAATGATCAACTTTTTCGGATTGCCTTGCACTGCAAATACATACAAATGACGAGCAAGAAGTCATCACGAAAAAGTCTTTGCTTTCATCTATTACCAGATCATAAATATAATGTAGGATGGTTATCACCATGTATAGTAAAGGCCAAAATCACCGTGCAACAATTGTGGGGACGAAGTCCAGACTGGGATAAGTCAATCCCATCTGATATAAGGCAGGAATGGTCCATTTTGTATAGAGATCTGTAAGCACTCTCGAAGGCGAAAATCCCACGATGGATCTACATATACTGAGAAGTCCAATAAGATGGTTAAACTCCATGAATTCAGCGACGCTTCGGAGAAGGTCAATGCAGCGGCAGCTTATCTCCTGGTATTAGATGAGAAAGGCAACACACATGTACCTCGAAAACAAAGGTGGCTCCATTGGAGACCATAAAATTGCCTCGTTTAGAGCTATGTTTAGCATTTCTGCTGGCGACACCACTGCACGCGACCGCGCTTGCTTAAAAGATGGAAGCAATCAACTCGTGGACCTCGACGGATTCGGTCATCACACTGTGATGGAAAAAAACACCATCTGCAAGGCGAAGGACGTTCATTTGCAATCGAGTGTCCAACATTTAAAAGCCTACCAACGGCATGAAGTGGAGACACGTTCCTTCCGAATTTAATTGAGCGGACTTAGAGCCTCGTGGGGTACTTCCGTCAACGACCGTCTGTAATAGATTGTGATGGAAAGAACCGGAGTTTTTAAGGACATAATGGAAACTACATGGATTAAAGACTCAACAAGAAGCATCACTACAGAAGAAAGGAGACGTTTCATAGATGAACTGTTGCAACCATATTCAACACTATCAAAAGTATGTCGAGTCGTCGCTTATTGCTTGCGTTTTCGGAAGTTGAAACAACATAATTCAAAACCAAAGAAAAATCTCTCATTAATGCAACTGAAGGAGGCATTGCGGCGGATCGTGTTTTTAGTCCAAACACAAATGTTCGGAGAAAAGAAGCAGCATAAGGTAAGACGGTATGACAATCTCAACCCATTTAAGGATAACGAATCCGATCATACAATCAGATGATATGAGTGACCTCAATTGTCAAGCTCCTGGACATTTACTAATAGAAGAGGCACTTACTACACCACCACAGCCTCAGTTCAGCATTGAAAGAATATCATATGTCGATCGATGGAATAGAGTCCAAACGTGCTCAATATTTTTGTAAAACGTGTAGCAACGAGTATCTAGCCAGGTTGCAACTGTGCCCTAAATGGATTAAACTTGCTTGCCCATCCACCTTTAAAATGGATTTGGTGCGAGTCTCAAAACTCCATCCGGGATCAGATCATATTACATGTGTAGTCACTCTCGAGACCAAGAACATCGAGCTTAAGCGACCAGTGACAAAAATTTGTATGTTTCCTTTTAAATCATCACAAAAAAAAAACAGCCATAATATTAAACATACACACTTTCAAAACAACACACCGACCTTTCAACACCACTATCAAAGCCTTAAATCACTAACTAAAAACAACACAACTAAAACATCCGACAGTCAAGATTTGAATCTATTTTTGCATTGAGCGGACATCAATTGTAGAGCCGAGGAGGCACGTTCCCAACAGTACTCATACGAAAGGTATTACAGAAGCTCGGGGAGGCAATCGTTTCCGCAAGAATCGGTAGCAGAAGACGCAATAACATTCAACACATACGCTTTAACGACCGCAACATAACACACAACTGCCAACCAAATTTTCAAGGTCCCAGGACAACTCAGCCAGTCCTAAGTCCAGCTAAAGCTTTAACTAATATCTTCACTTAGCGGAATCCGATTGAGTAACCAATAATACAATATATGTATTTCTTATCTATGTATAGGATTTTCTAATAGTGACTTTACAATTTTTTTTTTTAAATAAGAGGCAAACCATTTGAGATATATCAAAAACTTTATTATTGGCTTGAAGCACAATCAAAAAATTTATGAATGGAACTCGACTTCGTTCATATGGCCACCGCGGGCACGTTTGCAGCGGTCGATTCGTTGGACCCAATTTTCAACGACTCGGCCACACATTTCGGCCGGAACGGTCGCTACTTCGCGTTCAATGTTGGCTCTGAGCACTTCCAACATCGTCAGCGTGTTGGCATAAACCAATGACTTAACGTAGCCCCATATAAAATAGTCAAGCGGTGTTAAATCGCACGAAAGAGGCGGTCAATCGGCTGGCCCATGTCTTGAGATAACACGCTCACCATACTTACTCTTCAATAAATCGATTGTAGCGTGTGCTGTGTGGCTTGTGGCACCATCCTGTTGAAATTACATGTCGTCCAAGTCCATATCTTCCAATTCGGGCCAAGAATAATCGGTGATCATGGCGCAATAACGCTGACAGTAACGTGACGATCTTTATGACGTTATCGTTATGGCCCAATAACGCCGCCGGCATGCAAACCGCGCCAAACAGTTATTTTTTGTGAATGAAGTGGTGATTCATGAAGCACATGTGTGTTTTCACCCGACGAATAATGCATATTTTGCTTATTGACGAACCCATTGAGCCAAAAATGAGCTTCGTCACTGAAGATGAGTTTGCGATGAAATTTATCATCTTGGCGCATCGTTAGTATACTTTGACATGATGAAAATGTTGAGTTTACTGAATAAATTGATAGTTTGATGATTAGTGAAAGAGTGCGTTCACAAATTAAATTCAAAGTTGTCAAGTCCTTATAGGAAAACCCTATATGTGAAGGATGGTTCATCGTAAGCTTTGATTTATAATGTAAAATAAAGCACATAATTGTGAAATTGAACTTAAAATATTTTATTATCAGTTATAGAACAACTCATGGCATCTACTTTTTGGAAATAATATCATGTAAATATTGGCCACGGCTACGTTTGAGGTGGTCCATTCCGAAGGTCCAATTTTGGGCGACTCATTCGAGCATAGCGAATGGTATCTTGCGGATAACACGAGTTATGTTGGCTTCCAAAGCGTCAATCGTAGCTGGCTCATCCTTGAAGACCTGTGACTTTATATATCCCTAGAGAAAATAGTCCAAAGGTGTGGTATCGAACGATCTAGGTGGCCAATTTACCGTAGCAAAACTTGAAATTAAATGCTCACCAAAATGATTTCTCAGCAGCACATAATCCGTTAATATGCCGCGATAACGGCTACCATTGACGTTTACATTCTGATCTTTCTCATTTTTGAAGAAACATGGACCAATTATTCTACCAGCCCATAAACCACACCATACCGTTATTTTTGGATGTAATGGTAGCTCTTGGTACTCTTCAGGTTGTTCATCAGCCCAAATATGACAATTTAATTTTACGTATCCATAGAACCAGAAATGGGCTTCGTCACTGAACAAAATTTCACTATAAAACTCCGGATATTCATTGAGTTTTCCAGAGCTCATTCACTGAAAATTTGACGCAAATTCAAGTCGCCTGGCTTCAATTATTGCACAAGTTGAATTTTGTCCACTTTTAGGCCGAGATCCTCACGTAAAATACGCCAAGTTATTGAATACGCCAAATCAAGCTGCTGAGAACGACGACGAATCGATTCGTCACGGTCTTCGCGTACACTCTCAGCTACAGCTGCTATAATCTCTTCACTACGTGCTGGATGTGGTCTAACCGGTCGGGTATTATCCATTTATGTAAACTGGGACTCAAAGTTGTGAGTGGTTTTAGTAGGTCGATTATGCGCACCGTAAGTTTCTCGAATCGCACGAAAAACATTTCTCACAGAACCCTGATTATTGTGATACAGCTGAAGAATTTGGAGACACTGTTGTGGTATGGGTCTTTCTGTGATTATTTGGCAAACGATACTGAACAAAAATGATCAAGCAATTTGAAAGTAGTCACGTGTGATCTGTTCAAAAAAAAACGTATTGAAAATCAAACCTCACGATGAATCACCCCTTATATATAACAAAAACTAATAGTAATAGCAATAATGAATGAATTTTAACTCAGCACAATATTTGATATATGAATAAGATACTTATGTACCAGGTGTACCGGTATGAAGTGAGCGTCAAGATACAAATGTCTCGATAGGGAACATTTATTGTGAACGGGCCTTAATTTTTTTTTGTTTGGTTGCTATGACACCTGTCAAACATATTTAGTATACATCAGGTCATTGAGCAAACAACATCATCATCATATCGTGTTAAAAATGTCGAATTTTGTTCCAGAAAATGATGACTTGCGGAAAGCATTATCATGCTCTATCAGAAGCAACATGCAAAAGGTGGTTTCAACTGTTCAGAGGTAACGATTTTGTTGAAAGAAATGAAGAACGTGGAAGACCACCAAAAAAGTTTGAAGACGCCGAATTGCAAATAATATTGGATGAAGATGACACTTTGAGTCAGAAACAAATAGCAAAAATGTTAAATGTTGCACAACAATTTCTAACCGAATAAAAGCTATGGGAAAGTTCCAAAAGTCTGGAAAATGAGTGCCACATGAATTGAAAGAAAGACAGAAAAAGAATTGAAAAAAAAGACACCGAAAAACCACTTGTGAAATTTTACTTGAAAGACACGATAAAAGATCAATTTTGCATCAAATTATTACAGGCGATGAAAAATTTATTTATTTTCAGAATCCTAAACGGAAAAAATCGTGGGTTAATCCGGGACAACCATCAATTTCAACTACAAAACCAGATCGATTCGGCAAGAAGACAATGCTGTGTGTTTGGTGGGACCAGAAAGGTGTGGTGCACCACGAGCTCCTAAAACCTGGTAAAGCGGTTAATACAGATTGCTACCGACAACAAACGACCAGAATGTGCCAGAAAATTAGGCAAGGTATTTTTGCTCCATGACAATGCATACAAAGCAGAACTGGTTCCGGATACAACCAAAGCACTTTGATGAGGCTGCTGCCCCACCCGGCATACTTACTAAACTTAGCTCCTTCCGACTACCATTTGTTTTCATCGATGAGACACGCATTAGCTGAGCACAACATACTTCGAATCCTACGAGGAAGTGCGAAATTAGGTGACTTTTTGGTTTGTTTCAAAAGACGAACAGTTTTATTGCCTGAGAGATGGGGAAAATGTGTACTTTGAATAAAATGTTTTTAACTTTTCCATTAAAAATTAGTGTTTTATTTTCACAAAAAAAACGGTTAATTCATACCGGGACACCTGGTATATATGTATTATATATACAGAAAAGAAGTCATGGAATTTAAGACAACATAGAAATTAAAAAGAAAATAAATAAGAATAATTAAAAAAAACAGCACAGAATGAATTTCCTAATCAAGATTTCCAATACCATAAAACAAATATAATTCAAATCTCCTGCAATTCAAAAAATTAAATAAACAAATAATATTACCAAGCTGAAATCTACGAATGTAACAATAAATAAACTGGCAACATTGCACAAAAATAACTTCTCAACATAGCACAATCATATGAAAATCAGCAATATATCAATAGTCACTTAAACAATAGTCATTCATACATAGAGTCCACTAAAAAACATACCAATCCATGATCAATCTTACAACACAACACAATTCACTCAACCTAAATCATTCCTCATTCCTAAAAATTCATACAACATAACAAGTTTCACTCAACTGTAATACCATCCATACACAACGAGCAATGTCTCCCAGTTTCGCACACAAAAAAACACATATACAAAACAAAACCAATTTTAAATAGTTGGTTTAAAACTCTTAAAATATAACACGACACTCACCTGGATTCAAAGAAATAATCCCTCGTTGATACGGTGACAAACCAACACAAACAAATAGCACAAAAAAATAAATAAAATTAAAATAAGGAACACAAAAACGAAGCACCACGCTAAGCAATATAGAAAATTACTGGACTTCCAGTAATAGCAGACAAAGACTACATATAGGTCCCTCAAGAGCAAAACAATGGAGTACATTGTCCGTGTTGTTTTCTTGTTCATCTCTATTTTACATACATACCATATGTAGTAAGTTAAAAGAAAAAACTGGTAGCACTGAACAACAAATAAAAATTGTAAAGTGGTAACACTATATGAGAACCTGTCAGTAGACAGGGGGCAGTTATAATTTAGCTTAACAGCGAAACGGATCGTAAGTCGAATGGGACCGCCTTGACCAAGGCATGGCGGTAGTTGTTTGAAAATATTATTGTATCGTAAAGTTCGTGGTCTATGTAAAGCATGTATAACGTTTTCTAATAACGACTTGACAAATTTATTTTTAAATAAAAGGCAAACCATTTGAGATATTTCAAAAACTTTATTATTAGCTTGAAGTGCAATCAAAACATTTATGAATGGAACTCGACTTCGTTCATATGGCCACCGCGTTCACGTTTGCAGCGGTCGATTCCTTGGGCCCAATTTACAACGACTCGGCCACACATTTCGGCCGAAACGACCGCTATTTCGCGTTCAATGTTGGCTCTGAGCTCTTCCAACGTCGTCGGCGTGTTGGCATAAACCAATGACTTAACGTAGCCCTACAGAAAATAGTCAAGCAACGTTAAATCGCACTAACCCTCCTGTTGAAACCACATGTCGTCCAAGTCCATATCTTCCGATTCGGGTCAAAAATAATTAGTGATCATGGCGCGATAACGCTGACCATTTACAGCAACGTGACGATCGTTATCGTCGACGAAAATAATATGCACAATAATGCCGCCGGCATGCAAAACGCACTAAGCAGTTATTTTTTGTGGATGAAGTGGTAACTCATGAAACATATGTGGGTTTTCACCCGACCAATAACGCATATTTTGCTTATTGACGAACCCATTGAGCCAAAAATGAGCTTCGTCACTGAAGATGATTTCGCGATGAAATCCATCATCTTGGCGCATATTCTCCAGAACCCAATCGGAGAACGCAGCTCGTTAGTGTACTTTACCATGATAAAAATGTTGAGTTTACTGAATAAATTGACAGTGACATTAGTGGCATTGATGATTAGTGAAAGAGTGCGTTCACAAATTAAATTAAAGTTGTCAGGTCCCTATTATATTTCATATGTTTGAAAGCGCCACGTTGTTTAGTGTTTGTTTGGCAGCCATCAATAGTGAACGTCGTCAGTGAATTTGTGGAAATGGAGAAAATTGGTCATCGTTATGTGAAACAATACTTTTATTTGAAAGGCCTCAGCCCATCCAATATAAAAGCTGAACTGGATTCTACTCTGGGTAAGTCTGCTCCTTCGTTTACAACAGTAAAAGATGCCAAGATGAACATCACAGTGGTCAACCAAATGAGGTGACGACTCCAGAAATGATGAAGAAAATCTACAAAGCGGTACTGGATGATCGTCAACTGAAATTGCGCGAGCTAGCAGACATTGTAGGCATTTCAAAAAGTGCTACCGCATCGCATATTATTTGAAAATTTGGACATGAGAAAGCTGTGTGCAAGATGGTTACCGCGTTTGCTCACACTCGAGCAAAAACAGTGTCGTGAATCCAATGGCCAAAATTAATGAATTAAAGTTTGAATTGCTGTCATGTCACCAAAATGATCAAGCACCAGGGTGAAATGAAAGATATGATGTTCACACGTCACGATGTAAGCGACCACGTAAGGATCATCACACAAATAATAACTTGGCGAGGCAATCTTTAAGAACTTCGTTCACCAGGTGGAGAGAATGTTAAAGACAAGTAAAACTAATTTCGAATTTAAAGGCCTCAATAAAAAATATTTATAATTGTGAAAATTGTACAGGGTGATTCACCGTGAGGATTGATTTTCAATAGGCTTATTTTGACAGATCACGCATGACTCCTATCTAACTGCTTAGTCATTTTTGTTCAGTATTATTTGGCAAGTCATCATGGAAAGACTCACACCACAACAGTTTCTCCAAATTGTTCAGTTGTACGATTATAACGAAAATCAGGTTATTTCGCTCAATGATTGGCATCCAACATGTAATGGGGAAACTGGTTTGTTGTTAATTTCTAGTCAACTACTCATCTTCCTTGATTTTTGTTAACTGAAATTTGGGTTTGAGCACCCAACATTCCGATTAGGAAGCCAGTCCATTAAACTTGAGCCACCCACTAATAGTTTAGGCTCCCCATTAAATGTAAGAAGCCACACATGGAATAAAACACCTTTCTTTTCTCCAGCTTCCAAAAAACTTAACACGTGTTTCATCATTTTAAGAGTAGTCGTTTTAAGAAAAAAAAAAAGTATTTCAATACATGGCCAATGTCATACATTAATGGTTAAGGTTGAATACGTGAGCTGAACGCTCCATTGAAAAAAGATTAGTCGGTTTTGTCAGCATGTAAAACTTATAGAATGTATGTCAAAACGACAAAAAACTGAGATCGTCCCATCCGTGCCATGCAGTGGATCCCAAAGAAATTTGTTTATTTGTTTTAATAAAAATGATAACTTGCGAAAAAAT
The DNA here is from genome assembly GCA_907269105.1 of Volucella inanis. Taxonomy (NCBI): domain Eukaryota; kingdom Metazoa; phylum Arthropoda; class Insecta; order Diptera; family Syrphidae; genus Volucella; species Volucella inanis. Next base: position 47,064,519 of record OU026154.1, read on the forward strand.
TCCAATTGTCTTTCAAAAGCTGCCGATAGCTTCATAAGTATACTTGCTTGCAAATAATAATATTATTATTATTATAATAATATTTGAAATATTGTAGAAATTTTCAGAATCAAAAAGTTCTTTGCATGACTTCTAATCCCATCCACTGCCGGTTATTACTTCATTATATTGTAAAATGTTTGTTTGGGTTCAAATGATAGAACTTATTTCTTTCAATACAATCGCTTTATACAATACAACTATGTATAATTAACAATTTAATCCGTTTTATCAACCACTTTTACTTTTCTTCATTTTTTACATAAACAGAATTAAGTCCACCTCTACCATTTTTCGAGAACTTGACATCCTAGCCAGCTGTCCACATTACTTTCCATTTTGTGAATAGTGCTTCAACATTATATTGTAGCATTCTTTCCTCCGACTTAACATTTGGGCTTTTGGTAGTAGCATATGTAATGCACCAATTCTTGGTATCTCGTTTTGCACTTGGCCAATAGACGCTTTAAGTTACCTTTTCCAACGTATTATTAATTTCCAAGTGACCTCTTGAGGTTTCATCATGTATTTCATGCAACACTTCACTCATTTCGAACGATGGTATTATTAGCTACATACGAGATATTGTTCCATCTGTACATTTCTGTTTTCTCTTTAGAAAATCATTTTATACGTAAAGCGATTCCACTATGCCCAATACACCTTCAAAGTTTGGCTCTGGTCCGATTTCTCCTGACAGCTTGGTCGATGTCATTGTCTGCCTGTTGGGAGGAACGGATTTCATCTGTACTACAACCCTCTACTGGCTCAGTCCTGACCATTTTTTATAGTGGCCTGTTATTTCGCTTCCTTACGGTAGCAATGCTCACATATTACACCGAATATGCGGTGTAATATGCAACAGCATTTGATTGGACTTATCCCTTGCGGTATTGCACTTCAAAGTCGTAGCCTTGCAACTGCTCATCCCTTCAGGGTTTTTAAATTGTACTAGCCATTTCAGAGCTACGAGGTCTACGCGAAGAATGAACTTATGTACATAGAGGTATTTATAGATATATTTCAGTGACAGAATTAAAACCAGAAGCTCACGTTGAACTACGCCGTAGTTCCTTTCAGGTCTGAAGAGTAACTTGCTGTGTTGCGCAACTACTTTCTCTTGACCATCGTGAACTTAAGCGATCACTCCTCAGACCCTAACAATGCTAACATCTAGGTCCACGATGAACATTTTTCAAAGTGTGGGCTAACCCAAGATGGGGATATTACACAGCTGCCGCTTGAGTACCCTAAATACTTTTCCACACTCTTCAGACCATTCTTTACGTATCTTCTGTAATACGTAGGAAGTCTCAAGAAATCTCTCAGTTTTTTGTTTATCTTTGTGGACAGTCCAACTTTTCACCGTTTCGATTTTGTTAGGATCCGTGCTTACTCCTTCCGCTGATATAATGTGACCCAGATATTTTACTTCTGGACGGAACAAGGCACACTGCCTCTCAAACTCTTTTTCTAAATTTTCGCGATGCTTCTTGAAAGTCTTGCTTATAATAATAACGTCATTCATATACACTTTTCAGATTTTTCACGTAAACCCTTGCAATGTACGTTCCATTAGTCGCTCGAAAGTGGCCGGAGCGTTAGACAATCCAAACGGTTTCACTGTAAACCGCCAAAGACTACTACCTACAGTGAAGGCCGCTTTCTCACAATCTTTTTGATTAAACTTTACATGCCCTTAACCGTTTCGCTCAAGAAAGCGTATCCAAATTGTCACTAATTCTCGGTAGTGGGTAGCTGTCCCTTTTTGGTGACATTGTTGAGACGTCGGTAGTCTACATAAAACCTCGTGCTGTCTTTCTTTTTCTTCACAAGGATTACTGGAGATGCCCACTTTGCGATTCTTCAATAGGATCACGGATTGATCGGACGGCTCCGGCGTCGATTTGGTATTAAACAAGTTGCTTACGTCAATATTCACGTACAAGATTACAGAGACCGAGGATTTTATTTTTGATTTTTATACTCTTTTGATCGGTGTTGCACGATTCGTGGTCGATATGAACGCATTAGGTGCACATTTTCCCATTATCTCACCCTTCTTTACCTTCACACTAAATATCTTTAGATTGAGAATCCTTACAGGAACCATGTTGTTCTTTGCCTCCACTAAGGTCTTTCCCATCATGAAGTCTTTCTTATTTTCTGGATCCATCTTCCACCATCATCGGTGGCTACCTTCCACATTTACCCAAACATTTGCGTCCTACGAAGCTTTAGAACCTGGTTTCGGTAGATGTCAGCCTTTAAGACGGAAGTGTTGGCGTTTCCGTATACTATTGGTATCTCCATTTTCCCGTATTTCAAAGTTTGTAACACAAAGTTGACTACTAGTCCATGTTCTTTAATGAAATCTGTACCAATGACGCACTCGTCACATATGTCAAGCACCAGACGGTTTTCACTGCATCGTTTTGCCAGGAAACTTGGATGATGGTCCTGGGGCCGCCGACTTCATTTTAAGTTGAAAACCGTGTAGGGTGTTTTTTTTTCACCTTTATTTTTCTTTTGCTTTTTTAAGCCTGTTCATCTGATCGTCCATTTTTTGCTTGAGGCTATTCTTATCTTTATCCATTTTTAACAAGAGGAGTTGCATCTTCGCATCTATTTCATTGCCGGCACTTATCTCTCCTTCTTCATCAAAGATGTCCCTCGTTGTTCAAAGCTTCCTGAAGTGGGAGAATCAGGTCGCTTTTTCCTCCACTGGCGATGAGGTTTCTCTTGTTCAACTCTGATTTTATTTTGACGAGTGTCAACTGCAATAATTTTCAATGCACAATTACAAAAACACTATTTATAACTCCTAATATTTATATGAGAACAAAAGGCTCATCCAGTGGAAGATTTATGATAGCTTTTTGATAATTGATATCAAAAGCTCGGGAAATATGAAAAGAATTATGGTAGAAATAATGCAGAATGTTCTCAAAAGATGGCGTACAATATAAATTCCGGCGTCGAACAGAATTAGTTCTAACGTTGGATGTGTTTGAAAGTTGAAATCGGAATAGAGTAGTCATAAAGTGATTAGAGTAAAAGATAGAGTAAAGATTAATAAAAGTGATAAATATTTGTCTTGAACCAGTAGAATTATCAATTCTTTTTGTATTGTGACTTTAAATAAAGAGATTGTTTTCTTTTGTGTTGTGTCCTATCCTTTGAACCCACACAAACATTTTACACTACAATGTAAACAAAATGGTTGTGAAACGAAGTTATAAGAAGTGTTTTTTAAAAAAAAAGGGCTTTCAGTGGGAGGCAATTACGTCGGTGAACTGAGATTTAAATGATGACATAAAAGTAAAGTAAGCGGTATTTGTGAATTTAATGGTTCTAATAATGTAAAAATAAAGTGTTGAGTTCTCGATATTTGGTTTAAATCTCATCGTCAAAGTTGGATTTTATTTGCCTTTTGTGTTGACCTGTTACATTACTAATTCCAGCTTAACATAGATGTTAAAATAATTATATTAGAAATACAATGACTTTTTTATAAAATGCTGCATTTGCTTCATATGAGATATTCTTACGCTCTATTCTATTCTACCACTCTGTTTGCGTTATAAAATAGATTAATTAAAGGTCAGTTAATATTTGCCATTTATAAAAATGTCCAATGTCTTTTATTTATTATATTTTCCTTATTCAACAGGAGTAAACTTAATTTTAGAATGGTATTGATCATTATTATATAATATAACCACCCGTAACTCCTCTTCAATTTAAAAATTAATCATCTTCGACCACTGATACTTTATCCATTAATCTGTTAATACCCTTAAATTGACTATTCAAATTTTTTGTTCGAATTTAAATGCATCTTAAAATTGTGATTCTTATTATTTATTATAAGGAATGAGGGAAACAAATTATGCTTAAATGTGCTTCAAAAACAAAGTTCATAATTGATCACTTTGGTAAAACCAATATTGATAAAGCTGCAGGTTTAAAAAAAAAAATGTGAATTGCATTTTTATGGTAAATACGACCCAGAAATAAACTTGCACTAAATTTGCTTCTGCTATTGAATTTGAATATGTGGACTGTAACAGTTAGGTCCAAACAAAATACATATCATAACATTTTAGCTCTGGAACAGAAATAGGAACGTGAAAAAGAACAGCAAAAAGTAATTTTTTTATAAAAAAAAGTTAATTGTGGTATCTTGTTGATACCACATGCATGCGTAAATAGTTAGTGGCACGTCTTCCAATAAATTTGGTAAGTGGTTCTCCAAAAAATCAAAATAATTCTACCATTCAAAATTTCCGTCCACATGTTTACTTTAAAACGAGAATTGTGGAGGTTCATGTAACTGCCCCTTTAGAATTTATTCGAAGAATCTCGAATTTTCTCTGAACCTCTGCAATATCGTTTGACAAAATTGCACTCTTTCTGGATAATCTCGGGGCAGAAGACTTTGGACTCGTTGTACGTAGTACAGATGGAGCTGTATTTTCCTTAGAATTCGGTGTGCTGTACTTTTGGGCACTCTTTTACTTTCTTGAATTGCACTTACTGAGGTACTAGGGTCTTGTGCGACTGTTTGTTAGATTTCGTCCTCGTAGGGCATGACGGGTCTTCCCTCATTAACCATTAGGTTTGAAAAGCGACCCTCTGAGAATGACCGGTGAACATTTACAAACACTCTATGATCCGGATGACGCTGCGCATTTGGGTATCTTTCATGATAAAGTCTGGCTGCAGCACTACCATTACACCTTTATTCCCCATAAATGGGATGCATGTTAGCATATTCCTGAGCTGTGATGGCATTCACAATAATCACGGAATCAACGATCAACACTAGTCCAGAAGAAATCCAAGAAATCAACACGAATACAGAATAATGCGCTGTAAGCGAAGAAACGTAACGTACTGCAGTATGGCACTATCTATCTATCTATGAATCGAGTCTCTTTAACAAAATATTTTTTTTGTTCTCAATTAAGCGTTAGTCTAACAAGTGTGAAACCCAGACTAAATAATTTTGTAATAAACAACACCACTAGACCTATCACCCGTTTCCGACTTGACGTTGCTTTTTGGAACAACCTGTATATTAAGATGGATCTGTACATTTATGAATATTCAAAATTCTTACATTCGCCTACATAGAGAATTCATAAATATGAAAAAAACAGTGATGTAAAAAATTACAAAAATTAGAGGGTTATACGAGTCCATACCATATGTACTTAAATATTAAAAATAAAGATATAAAAGATACAAATAAGGGAAGCAGTTGAATTGGAAATAAATAAACAAAATCTTACTAATTAAGGCATTTTCAATTGCATGTTAAATAATATTGTAGATAAAAATTACTGGGATGAGTTTATTTAATTTAACGTTAAACCTTTTGTTAGCGGCAATAAATAAAATAAAAGTAAATTTACTAATTAAATTTTATTTTATTAAATTTCATCTTAACTTTCAAAGGAGGAAAATGTTTACAAATGGATAGCCAACATACCATACCATATCGTACTCGTATTCCTTTAATGCAATGCTATTAGTACGATCATTTTAAGATCAACCCCTATTAAATATCATACAGTACCCAAGTTCTCTACCTTGGAGACGTATTCCACCTATATAGTGGTCAGGTTTAAAAGGTAAAGTCGTACACGACACGTAACCGACACAAAAAGACCTATTGCAACGGGGGATATTTCAGTGCTTATGAATTTCCTTAGACATTGCACTCTAACTCTAACTTCAAAGTGGAACAGCTAACGCCGAGAGATGCATAGCTAAGTGGATGCTTAATCTATAGTTTACGAACTTCGTAGCCCGGTAGGGCTTCCTCCGATTTAATTACCCAACCTTTCTTTAAGCAAAACGGGGTCTGCTGTTAGGTGTTCTACTTATGGCAATTACTCGTGGGAATCAAAATTAATCCATTAAATGTTTCATTTTTAGCATCAACTTCTAGGGATGCACCTGCGCCCCTTGCAGCAGAAACTGCCAACTCTGATGCTGAAATGAGATGTGAAAAAGGTAAATCGTTCCTTCTGTCCCTTCTCAACATTTCACAAAAATCTACCGGCTACATTAAACTAAGACCTTCGGAGAGAAGAAAGTTCAAACAAGCCTTGAAACAAAGAAATTCTATACAAATGGCTCAAATACAGGAGGGAGTTATTGATGTTTCAACTGTTTGATCCAATGAAGCAACTGCAAATTGGCAGAGGAACTGAACGGTCTTGACGTGATTCAGTGTCGAAACCACACGTCATAAGAGCGTTCATTCCGCAAAGCATTGGCCTAGCTAGCAAGAAAATTCTTGTATTCTTTGATGCTCTAAACTCAGGTTTTAACACCAGAACTTGAAAAGTCCTGTAAAAAATGGAAGAGAAGGATCTCGTCCACATGGTCGTTACTGTAAATGACAGTGCGGTGAAATAATTAAACGACCTAAAAAGTCATATTACGTACCGTTTCAGTAAGCTGAGGGTTATTGTAAAGAACACAGCAAATTTTCACCTACCTTCAACATGCAGCTGATGGTGAAACGGCACGTGATTTCCTCAACGAGCCGACTAACCTAAGAATCAGCTGCTGCGAATAGACTCAAGAGTAGAGTTCCTGTACATCTACCCAGGAGTCAGATGCACTCCCTTGGCGTGGTTCCTATACGGCGGAGAGGCGCTAACAAACCGAATTGCATACGGAAATCTGTACAGCCGTAAACAATGATGACTAACTAAAGATTTTGCAGGGAAACCAGCACTGTGCTTAATGTGGCTCATACACCTTTAACCAACGATACGCAAGGAAAACATCGCCCTGAGACTAATTTAAGAACCTTGGGAGAAATATACAATATTAAGGCGGGTTCTGATTCCGGTTCTAAGCAGTTGAGCCAGAACCCGTCCAAGAATTTAGGGGAATTAGTCACTCGTTAGTGCGCCAAAAATAAATATTTAGGTGAGTCGATCATGTGTGTGAACATACGAATCACTTCAGAATATGGGATTATGTTTGAACAAGATTGGTTTCAGTGAAATGGTTGAGTAAGTCATTGGTTTGTGTATTGTTTATTTGTGGTTTGTGTATAAGTGATTCAAGAGTAAACCATCAGATGCTATTAGTGGATGAATGGACTAGATTTTGTTTTGTTAGTTTGTTATATTTTAGTTAATGTGCAAATGGAAGAGTTATCAGTAGGTCAGCGGACTACATTACTTTTTTTTAATTTTGATAAGTGGATTGAAATGGGTAAATTATAATTTTTGGGGTATGAAATATCAATTTCCAAAATGAAAGAAAAAGAATGAAGGAAACTCTTTTGTTATTTGTTAACACAAGCCCTTCGGGTTAGGGGTTATAATATACCCGAGGTAAAGCATGCCTGTCGTAAGAGACTACTGAAATCCAATGGGCCGGATTAAGGTGTTAAGCGACCCGTGCCAGAATCGACCAGGTTGGGGGTTCAGTATAAAAATAGCTAAATCTCTAACGGAGCATCCGGATACTTGGGGACCTCCTGATCAGCCAGACTTATCTGTCTAATTCGAATCTCTGGACAGACGGACTACGCTTTCTCCGCTACTCATGGGAACTACAATGAGTTCAAATAATCTTCAAAATAATACAAATATAAACCAGGACCCCTTAAAAAAATGCTCAAGGGTCACGAGATCTCCAGCACGCGGATCGCTATGAAAATCATGCGAAAGCAAAGACCAAGCACAGTCGATAGCTCAAGGCATCACACCGAATAAGCTACAAAATTTCGAACGCGAAAATTCTGATCCCCGCGCCAGACTCGGAATTGGAATTGCTCTGTGTCGAACTAAAAAAGCAACTAGATGCCATTAAGCCGCAATCTAAATCTGAGTCTGAGTCTGCTTCGCTACTTGACCGCCCCGAAAAGTCGAATTTTCATACGGACGAAGAAGAGCTAGTCCGCGAAACGGACTGGGTACTTAAAAGAAAGCCAGGTAAGAAGCGTAAAGCTACTCCCCCGCCTGATATCGAACAAACAAAGAAGCAAGCCAGCTTTAAAACTGCTGAGGTCGATAAGGCAACAAAGCAACCCAAACAATGACCGCTACCGCCAATAAAAGTTTTTGGAATCTCGGACTACAACAAGTAGCACATAATCCTGAAATCACTGTGCTCAACCGATTATAAAGTAAGATCTCGCAATAATTATACATGGACTATTAATATCCTTAATCCAGACAACTACCGTTCGCTTTCGCAAAAATTAAATGCCGAGAAGATTCAATGGCATACGTACGAAAATAAAACGGAAAGACCCCTACATGTTAGAGGATTGCATCCCTCTTGTCTTAAAGAAAACATCGTAAATGACCTTAAAAATAAAGACTTTAAGATAATCGCCGCAGTTAATATACTTGCGCAAAAACAGCGTAATGTTGAAACCGAGAGGACGACTCCAAGACGCGATCTTCCCCTCTTTAGGCTAACTTTCGACAAAACCGAAAGCCTAGAATTTCAATTGTTATCAGAATTGAACCTCCGCAAAAAAACTCTAGGCTGATTCCCCAATGTACACGTTGCCAGGGGTTCAGCCACACTCAGGCCTACTGCCAAGAGGAACCTCGCTGTGTAAAATGCGCTGACAAACATCTGACTTGAGAATGCCATGCTGCGAAAGAGTCCCCAGCGATATGCATTAACTGCAAGGGAAAACATCCAGCTAATTATCGAGGCTGCGAGGTCGCGAAGGAGTTGCAAAAGCTACGAGATCAATCAAAAACGAAGCCTTTGAAAAACACAGGGACAGCTAAAATGAGAAATAACAACAGCGGTCCTACTCCAAAGCCTTTAAAGAAGGTAATGGTGTCAAACACTAAAATCACCAATAACAACAACGTCAAAAATAACAATGCGCAAGTGGAAAGTGGAAAAACTTACGCGCAAATAGTGGCGCGAGTAAATATGACTAACTGTTCATCACCGGATCCTGCCTCAAATGTGTTCTCAGTAATTCTCGAGAGAAGAACAGACTAAAATAAATAAGATAATAGTCGAATGGCTTCTTAAGTTCGAAGCCAATTTCTGCAACTAATTATGGCAAAGAAGCTCAATATACTTGCGTGGAATGCCAACGGGCTACAGAAAAGGCTTAATGAACTAAATATTTTCATGCAGGAAAAAGTAATTGACATATGTTTAATTTCTGAAACTCACCTGGCGACAGAATCGCGCGTGGAACTAAAAGTTAACCGCGACTACCACGCTCTTCATCCATCGGGAAATGCAGGAGGCGGGTCATCCCTATTCATAAAAGGCTGCATTGAACATACTCTGGAAGCAATAATTGAACTTGACAAATTTCAAATGACCGTGGTGCGCGCTAAAAATAAAAATTACTCTTTTAATACAATATATCCTTAATCTATTGCCAATCGCGCTGCAAAATAGAAAAACACGAATCTATTGACCTATTCAACTCTCTTGGATCAATCTTCATTTTTGGTGGCGGAAGCATTATGATGTATCTCTCAAAAAGGCAAACTCTTTACAGGGTTGGTATGGAATGTGGTTGCTGTTTTTACTCAACAGGCAAGCCGACATACTGGCCCTCGGATGTCGCCAAAACACCCGATCTAATAGACTTCTTTATCGGAAAAGGAGTAAGCGCTAGTTACGTCAAAGTTAAAGAGGGCTTCGATCTTTCCTCCGATCATTCTCCAGTTATCATCTCACTGTGCGAATCCTTGGTTAAGAAGCAAAGACTACCCAGATTAACTAACAGCAAAACTCACTGGGAAGATTTCCGAGTAGACGTTGTAGACAATACTGAGTTGAAAGTAGCACTTAGAACGCCGTATCAACTTGAAAAAGAATGTGAACGTTTTGTTGAAGCCATACAGTGGAAGAGCAAAGTTCCCAAAGTCGGCATAGGATATCCACCGGAAATCAGAGAAATGATAAGGAAGAAACGTAGAGCGCAGAAAAAGTGGCATGAAACTCGAGCACCACAAGATAAAACGTCCTTCAAAAGGCTCTCCAACTTGTTGAAAAAATCGATCAAGGACTTCAATAATGAAGGTATTAATAATTACCTTGAAAGACTCCCAGCGACAAAGTATACCAACTACTCCATATGGAGAGCCGTTAAAAGTGTTCGAAAGCCCCAAATACACGTGGCGCCAATAAGAAGAAACCAGGATGACTGGGCGAAAAAAGATAAGGAAAAAGCTAATGTTTTCGCCGACCATTTTGCAAAAAACGTTTAAACCATTCGACGGGGAAGTGCTTCCAGAGAATGTCAATACGCTAGACGTGACAACAAACTTTCCAGTAAAAAAGGCTACACTTAGAGAACTTAGACAAGTTATAGACACGCTTAAGTCCAATAAAGCCCCGGGATATGACTTAATAACGTTAGAGATACTTAAAACGTTGCCGAAAAAGGTTTGCTAAAGCTGCTCTATCTTATAAATGCCAGCATTAGATTAGAGCATTTACCGGACCATTAAAAAGTAGGAGAAGTTATTATGGTTCCGAAACCCTTTAAACCGCCGACTGAAGTCAAGTCATATAGACCAATATCGCTTCTCCCGATTACATCGAAGGTCTTCGAGCGAATCCTTCTTAATCGTCTTAAACCAATTATCGACTCAAATTCCCTCTTGCCTGATCATCAATTTGGCCTTAGAAGCCAACACTCTACAGTTGACCAAGTGTATCAAATAACCGATGTAATTGAACGTGCAATCGAGTGTAAGTTAGTCTGTTCAAGCGCATTCCTTGACGTTTCGCAAGCCTTTGATAAGTACGGCACGAAGGCCTAAAGTATAAACTCCGACAAGCCCTACCCCAGCAATTGTCTTGTATTTTAGGTTCATACCTGGAAGACCGATTCTTCCGTGTGAGACACAGAAACGAATATTCCACTTTTAAGACAATAAAGGCGGGGGTGCCACAAAGAAGTGTACCCTCTGTTATATTTGCTTTTTACCCGCGATATACCGCAAACGGACGACACTGTCTTAGCCACATTTGCAGATGCCACTGCCATTTTGGCAACGGCTAAAACAGTTGAAGAAACAACTGCCAAGTTGCAAAGTGCCCTTACACGGATTAACAATTGGACAAGGACTTGGCGAATCGCGCTTAATGAAAACAATTCTATCCATGTGAACTTCACTCTCAAGAAAAGTGAGAATCCACTGGTGTTTTTCAACGCAGTACGAATTCCTTACGCGAACGAGGCCAAATATCTCGGTATGACACTCGACGCTAAACTAAAATAGAGAGCACACATAAAAAAAAAACCGGAAGAGCGTGAAATCAAATATAGAGATATTTACTGGCTTATTGGAAAGTATTCCAAGCTTAGCTTAGAGAACAAACTGTTGTTATACAAGCAAGTGCTAAAACCGATCTGGACATATGGTGTACAACTTTGGGGTTGTACTAAAAATAGTAACATTAATGTATTACAGACATTCCAAAACAAAGTTCTTCAAGGTATTGTTAATGCCCCGTGGTACATTAGAAACGAAGATATCCACAGAGACTTAGGAGTCGGAAACGTTCAGAACGTAATTAAAATGTTTGCGCGAAAACATAATAATCGATTAAAAGGTCATACGATGACAAGGTCATACAGATCATTGACGAGACAAATTTATTGCGCCGTCTGAAAAGGACTAAGCCTCTCGATCTAGCGCGGTGATTAGCAGCGCGTAATTTTTTTCTAAAGTACACAGGAATTTTCAATGGAAAATCGCCTGCAGTCGTGGTTTGCATAAGGGAGGTGTTTTTTAGTGAGTAAAAATCTCACACTACTATAGGTTTCGGGCCTATAGTGTCTATGAAGATTTCTCACCTTCCCACGAAAAAAAAATAAAAAAAATATTGTTTTTATTAAAAAAAAAATTATACGCAAAGTTGTTTGCTTTATTGTTTGATTTAAAAATTTATTCAGTAGTTAAACATTCTATAGAGCACAGTATTCATTTAAATTTAAAAATTTAATGTCTGCAATGCTAATCACTTCAAAATTTTCATAATTGATTACAATCTTATACCATTGTGTTTTTGATGTAAACTATTGCATCTTTTATATATTTTTTAAAATAGTTTTTAACATTTCTATATTCAGTTAATCCTTCATCCCAAGTTAAACGATGAAAGTTTTGATAAAGCCATACAGTTTGTCTTCTGAATGATGATATTAATTGAATAGAGTTGTTGGAAGTTTTAATATGAAATCTTGATAATGTTTGTTGCTTTGTAGTATAGCTATTTTCTTTACAATTTATTTATTATTTGGTCCTTTAAAATATTGAACGTTAAAAATGCTATACATGTTGAGGGTCACGGGTTCTCTCGTCAGTGATATAAATTCAACTAAAAATTTATTTTACTCGAGAAAATGTCTCGATTAAATAATGTTAGTTTGCAATACGATCGTGTAACATTAAACAATAGGCTGATGTGTTGTTGGGAATGTATTTTGAGGTTTTTCATTCAATGCGAATATAAACTAGACCAATTTTATTTAATTCATTTTGACGTCCGCAATCGATTATAAAAATTGAAGCATGTGTTTTGAACATCTCTCTTCTTAATTATTCGATTATAATAGTTTTTCTGAAAATTGCAATACAATCAAATAATAGATTTAAGTGCTCGCATGAATAAACGTCACAATATAAATAAGCTCTCACATTTGCAATGTCACAATTATCAAAACGCGTTGGATTTTCGTTTTTTAGATTGAAAAGCGTGGCTTTTCTATTTGTGAGGTGGTCTTTACAATTCAGTACAGGGTATTCGTAGAAATAAATGTTACTCTCTGAAGGGATAATAATGTTAAGGTTTTGAAGTTGAACATAAATTAGGATGATGTCATTTTTATTAAAATTATATAAATATGGAGAATAATATATGTATGATATTCAAAATTTGAAATGCTATCATCTAATGAGAGTTCGTCAAAAATATTCAACATCTTTTGTTTAAGTCTATAGACTTAAAGAGTGCTCTCGAAGAATCTGCTCCAGAGCACCTTTTTAATCTGCACCCGATGTTAACTTCAGTATTTTTTAGAAAGGGTTTTATTGTAAACTAATTAACCAATATTGTGGATGTCAAGTACTTATTAGTACAGTTTTCTTTTATTATTAAATGATATCAATTTATTTTCTTATACAGCAACTTACGACCTTTGGTCAGGTTTGCCCAGCTGATGACAGTAGAGGTTAAACTTAAAAATGATGGATTTTTACACGGCGCGGGAAATGCGATTTATGCACAACCACCGAAAGAGTATTGAAAAGGAGAGGGAGAAGGGGCAAGACACCGACCGCGAGGGAATATATGTAATCGTATATACTTAGTTTCTTATATTTATATGTGTATATGGTATATTGTGCATTTGCACTTTTACTTTTATTGTTTAAAAGTTTAATGTTAAAATTTTAAATTACGATCCGGCTCAAAGGCTCAAAGGACCAAATGTGTGGGGTTTGTAGGATTAAATCTTTGTGTTAACTACGTGTAGGGTATAATTGTAGTCGAAAAATGCGGTTTAAATTAAAACACGTCTTTTCGTCTTAAAGTAACAGCAAAGAGAACAGTAATTTATTCTATTGAAAATAACATCCATTTTTTGCTATAACATGTCATACAATACATTCGTATTACAATCATATGCTTACGTTAAGTTTATTCGTTTACATCTAGGATAAGTTGTTACACTTTGGTTAGTTTAAGCTTAGTTTCAGTAAAAATATTAAATATTTAAAAATGAATGATATTGTATATCGGAACAGACAGTAAATGTTGTTTCGTAGCATAAATAATTCTTTTAGCAGCTTTTACGGTAGTTTTTGCCAAGTCCAAATGGCTTTTAGTATAAGAATTTCTAAGAGCTCCTCTAACTGCGGTCATAGCATTCTTCAATAAATTCCACCGCTCTTTCAATCCTCAGCTTTTACTCTTTGCCAAGATTTTTCAGTTACAATTTTAGCAGCTTTATCTAATTGATTAATAACCCTGTCACCTCTATAAAGATGTTTTTTTTTTTTTTAATATAGTTCCAGGTGCAGAGAAATTATATGAGAGGTAACATAATTAAAATATTAATTTATTAATTAATGAATTCACTATAACGTTTCCTTGAAAGTAATGTTTCATACTATTAGGTTTCACTCTGTAAACATTCATTACAAAACATGATGATATATGTATTTTGATAAGCGTCATTATTTCAAAATAAGGTTTCTTAAAAAGTCAGATATCATAAAAACTTTGATTGTGAGAAAAAGATAAAGGGAAACATGGTTTGCTGTCTCCTGATACTGTTCGGGGAATAATTGTGGGTCTAATCAACTGTGAAAAACAATTGTTATTGTTCAGATATTGAATAGCATTTTATTTAGAATTATTAATAAAACTTTATTTATAACATACTAAGCTTAAACTAAACTAAATGTAGCAAATGTAACATTTTAACCTCAATGTAATCTAGTAAACGTAACGTAGGCCTATGATTGTACTAAGATAGTATTGTATGGGTGTAATTTCTAGAAGAATAAACTAACTCCCTTTGCTGTAACATCAAGAAGATAAAAACCGCATTTTCGACTCCTATTATATTACATTTACGTGCATGTAAAAAGTGCAAGTGCACAAGGAATATACATGTACATGTAGGTACATATAAAAAGAAAAAAACATTATAAAATATATGAAACAATTTGATATAAATACATACATATACTGCACAAAACATTAAACATTTCAAACAATAAAAGTGCAAGTGCAAGTGCATAAAGAATCTATATATCGTTATGCCTGAGATACAGCTACACTTAATTTAATTCGTCAAAACTCTCGTCGGGCCAGATTACCGCCTTGGATTTGGGCTCTGGTATTTCCTTCAGAGTTTTGGGGCGTAAATAAGGATAGAATTCTGTTTCGGTGTATAGAACCGTGTTCAACAAGATCACTTACGTTCCAATGTATTCAAAAGTTGTTACGTTCAACCCACTTAGAAAGCAAAAATTAATCACCTTATGATTAATCAAACTCAGTTTAATTTATAAAAGATTATTTACTTTATTATTAAGCAAAGTTAGTCTAATTAAACATAAAACAATTTTTATTTGCAAATCACTATTGCATTTCTGAGTTCTGATTCCAACTTCAAAGATTTTATTTGTTGCCCCTCTATTTATAACTTTCTTAATAGCTGATTTAACAAAAATTTCAATACATGAAAACTTAAACTAGACGCTAAGTCAGCAGGTCACACGGTGTCTTGTGGTTGTTGTTGTACCTGCACACGCATAACAATATATGTATAAAATATACAGAAAACTCGGCGCTTTTAAAGACTTTTCCGATGGTTGTGCATAAATCAAATTTCCCTCGGCGTGTAAAAATCCATCATTTTCAACCTTAACCTCAACTGTCACCAGCTGTGCAAAGTTGACTAAAGGTCATAAGTTGATGTAATAAAAAATTAATTATTAATCTAATCAAATACTAATATACTTGATAACCACACAAATTGAATAGTTTATTTACAAATAAAAACCTTAAAAATTGTCGAAATTCGGATGCGAATCAAAAAAGGAATCTGGACCAGATTCTTCGTGACCACTCTAACTTCAAAAAGACTGGAGTACCACGTCGTACAGCCAGCTATCTTTCAGGTCGTCTTTCTACACTAGAAGGAAACTTCCAGAATGCGCTTAGTCTTTAAGCGAAGATTCGACGAGGCGAAGTAGAAGAATGTCTGGAAGAGGAAGAATATGATGACATATTTGATAGGTTACAAGAAACTTATTGCACTTACTGAATTGGTCAATGCTATCGACAATGCCAACTCAGCATCTAAGGAAAATACTGTGAAAATTGAATCCGAAGGTGCCTCTTGTTATGAGCTTTTGTCACACCAAATTTAAATTCCGCAATTCGAGAGATCGTACACAAAATGGCGGGTTTTCCATGATGTGTTTCCGTCTCTAGTCCATACAAATAAAAGCCTGAGTGAAACTCAAAAACTCCACTACCTAAAATCTTCTCTTACAGGTGAAGCTGCTCGTTTGTTGCAGCATTTACGGTTGTATTCTGGCAATTATGAAAAAGCATAGGAACTGCTTGTCGCCAGATACGAGCACAAGCGAGAGTCTCCTTGATAAAGGAGACTGCAAGTAGTATACAGTCTCTATTGGACACGCCCTAAAAATGTTTTCATGCCCTCGAAAATTTGGGATTGCCGGTAAGTTCTTGGGATATTTTAATTTATGTATTGGTATAAAAATTAACTGGTCTTACTCAGCGGTTGTGCGAGGATAAGTTAGGTAGTTCGAAGTATATACTCACAATAATGCAATTTACAGAGTTCCTGGAAATGCGGTTT